>BCLH01000102.1:92347-130113 GCA_001602315.1 Zoysia pacifica
CTAGTTCCTAAGAAAGATGGATCTTGGCGAATGTGTGTGGACTGTAGGGCGATTAATAATATAACAGTTAGATATCGCCATCCCATTCCTCGATTAGATGACATGCTTGATGAACTGAGTGGCTCAATTGTGTTCTCTAAGATTGATTTACGTAGTGGCTACCACCAGATTCGCATGAAGTTAGGAGATGAATGGAAAATTGCTTTTAAAACCAAGTTCGATTTATATGAGTGGTTGGTCATGCCTTTTGGTCTCACCAATGCACCCAGCACTTTTATGAGATTAATGAATGAAGTTTTACGTGCTTTCATTGGACGTTTTGTTGTGGTGTACTTTGATGACATACTGATATATAGCAGAACGCTAGAGGACCATTTTTCTCATTTACGTGCTGAATTTGATGCTTTACGTGATGCTCGTTTATTTGGTAACATTGAGAAGTGCACCTTTTGCACGGATCGAGTCTCTTTTCTTGTCTATGTTGTGACTCCACAGGGAATTGAAGTTGATCAAGCCAAGGTTGACGCGATTCACAGCTGGCCAGTTCTCACAACAGTTACACATGTGAGGAGTTTTCTAGAACTTGCTGGGTTCTACCGCCGCTTCGTGAAAGATTTCAGTACCATTGCAGCCCCATTGCACGAGCTGACCAAGAAGGGTGTTGCTTTCACATGGACACCAACCCAAAGGAATGCTTTCGACACACTAAAAGGTAAGTTAACACACGCACCCTTGCTCCAACTTCCTGATTTCAATAAAACTTTTGAGCTTGAATGTGATGCTCGTGGGATTGGACTGGGTGGTGTTTTGTTGCAAGAGGGAAAACCTGTAGCATATTTCAGTGAGAAGTTAAGTGGACCTAGTTCGAACTACTCTACTTATGACAAAGAACTGCTTGCCCTTGTTCGCACTTTGGAAACTTGGCAGCATTATTTGTGGCCCAAAGAGTTTGTCATACACTCTGATCATGAATCCCTAAAACACATCCATAGCCAAGCAAAACTTAATCGACAGCATGCTAAGTGGGTTGAATTCATTGAGTCCTTTCCTTATGTCATAAAACACAAAAAAGGAAAAAAAAATATTATTGCTGATGCTTTGTCTAGACGTTACACCATGCTTTCACAACTAGACTTTAAAATCTTTGGTTTAGAAACTATTAAAGAGCAATATATCAATGATAATGATTTTAAGGATGTCTTGCTGAATTTCCAAGAGGGCAAGTCATGGAACAAATTCATACTCAGCGATGGTTTTGTTTTTAGAGCTAACAAGCTATGCATTCCAGCTAGCTCCGTGCAATTGTTATTGTTGCAGGAAGTGCATGGTGGAGGGCTGATGGGGCACTTTGGTGTGAAGAAAACCGAAGATATCCTTTTTGCACATTTCTTTTGGCCAAAGATGAGGCGAGATGTTGAACGGTTTGTCGCTCGCTGCACTACACGTCAAAAAGCTAAGTCTCGCCTTAATCCTCATGGTTTATTTATGCCTTTACCTGTTCTTAGTGTTCTGTGGGAGGATATTTCCATGGACTTTGTTTTGGTCTGCCTAGGACAAAGAAGGGGAGAGATAGTGTTTTTGTTGTGGTGGATAGATTTTCTAAGATGGCTCACTTCATATCATGCCACAAGACAGATGATGCTATACATGTTGCTGATTTGTTCTTTCGTGATATTGTTCGCTTGCATGGTATACCAAACACCATTGTTTCTGATCGTGATTCAAAGTTTCTTAGCCATTTTTGGAGGACCCTGTGGACTAAGTTGGGAACTAAGCTTTTATTTTCTACGACATGTCATTCACAAACAGATGGGCAAACTGAGGTTGCCAATAGAACTTTATCTACTATGCTTAGGGCTGTTTTGAAGAAAAATATATAACTGTGGGAAGAGTGTTTGCCTCATGTTGAGTTTGCTTATAATTGTTCAAAACACTCTACTACTAAGAAATGTCCTTTTAAGATTGTTTATGGTTTTATTCCACGTGCTCCTATTGATCTTTTGCCCCTTCCAACATCGGAGAGGGTAAAGCTGCACGAAACCACTAAGAAAAATATCGAATGCATGAATGCAAAATACAAACTTGTTGGCAGTAAGGGCAAGAAACATGTCACTTTTGAACCTGGTGATCTGGTTTGGTTACATTTGAGAAAGGATAGGTTTCCTGATTTAAGGAAATCTAAGTTGTTGCCTAGAGCTGCTGGTCCTTACAAAGTTTTAGAAAGGATTAATAACAATGCATACAAACTTGAGCTCCCTGCAGATTTTGGGGTTTGCCCCACTTTTAACATTTCAGATTTGAAGCTTTACATGGGAGAAGATGACGACTTTGAGTCGAGGACGACTCAAATGCAAGGAGAGGATGATGAGGACATCACTTCCACAGACACAACCAAACCAATTGCACAAGAAGGACCCATGACACGAGCTCGAGCGCGTCAACTTAATTATCAGGTCAAGTCATTTCTCACTGTCTATAGTAGTTCTTCTCAGAATGGGGTACTACTAAATTCTTGTGATGATTTTGTTATGATTAGGAACATGGGAGGAGCACCAGGACCATAAAGTAGGATCGGACCATCAATCAAGGCTGGATTGTTTCGATCATAACTTTTCACTCCGGATGTTGTTGAAGGCAAATGAGTACTCATAGGAAAGATCTCCAAATCTACTTTCAGATGGGTCTAACCTCAGCTTCAAACTCCTCCAGACGTGATCAGAATCGTCAGAAAGGTGTTCGGACCTCCAGTCATGGTCTGAGACCCATTGTATCCAGTTTAGCCCATTAGAGGCCCTCTCTAAGTTAGGGTTTGAGTCCCCCCCACGCCTCCAGGACGTCTTCCCACTATATAAACTTGTGGCAGCCGTCATTTGAGGGTGGATTTTGTTCAGATGCAAGTTTAGCCTTAGCTACTTCCTTGTAAACGCGTGTGTCGACGAGACCACCCGATTTGCTTGATTCAGAACCCCAATTTCGTGATTATATCCAGATCTGTGAGTTGCCTACCTGTTCATCTTGTTCTTGCTTCTTCTCGATTGCTCGCAGGTTCAGGGTTGTTCTTGGCACAGCAAGAACAACAACAAATCGGAGCCGGTGTACCTGTTGCTAAGGCGCAGCAACCCTGTTGGTTGTTGTAGTCGGACAGCCAACGTTGAATCCACCCCAAATCGAAGCAATCCTCCTCTCATCGAAAGATCGGGATCGGCCCTTGCCATACCACCGACCTTCGTCGAGTCTTCGTCGGCAACTTTCAGAGGACCTACACGCGTCCGGGAAAGTCTTGAAATCTGAAGAACTGCAAGCAAGAACCCGACGAATCGCTCTGTGACTACATCTAGCGCTTCTCGAGCAAGCGGAACGAGCTATCCGACATGAGTGACGCTGACGTCATCAACGCCTTCACCTGCGGCATGACTTCCAAGGCCCTCGTCCAAGAGCTTAGATGCAAAAACCCTCAGACGACCCACGCACTACTCGACATCGCCACCACCTTCGCCACTGGGGAGGAGGCCGTCCAAGCCAACTTCGACCGAGGCCAGGACAAGGACAAGGAGAAGTCCAAGTCCAACCGCAATCGATCATCGCTCTGATTGACGTTTCGACCATCAGGACGACTGGGCTGGCGGAAGCTCAAGCAGCTAGAAACCCAAGAAGGGTCGGTAGCTTGACGACGAGTTCATGGGCGTCACCGAATGACGACCCCGACCCCAAGCCAAGGCTCCGCCTAAGCATGACAACTACTTCGATAAACTTCTTGACAAGCCATGTCCGAACCACTCCACTCCGGTCTAGCACCTCTACAAGGATTGCCGGCTCATGCAGTACTTCCTGAAGGGCCACCTTCAGGTCCAACCACGCCAACCTCAACGTTCTACCCTTCGGACAAGGGTGCTGAGGAGAATGTCGACCCCGCCTTTCCCGAGCCTGAAGGTTGCCTCATGATTTTTGGAGGGATGTGGGCTTATGAGCCTCGGTTTCGCCAGAAGCTGTTATGGAGAGAAGTCAACATCGCAGACCCCGCTGTACCGTTCTACCTCATGTGGTTGGAGGCGCCCATCACCTTCGACAGATCCGACCACCCCGACCGAGTGCCTCAGCTGAGGCGTCTTCCTCTGGTGCTTGACCCCATCATCGACAACACACGCCTCACCAAAGTCTTCATGGACGACGGCAGTGCTCTGAACATCTTATACATTGATACCTTCAACGCCATGAAGTTGTCACGGTCGGACCTCCGATCGAGTCACGCTCCATTCCACGAGGTGATCCAGAGGGCCACGCCGTTCCCATGGGTCAGATTGACTTTCTAGTCACCTTCGGTGACCGCAATAATTTTCGGACCAAGACGCTCACATTTCAGGCGGTTGACATCGCCGGAACCTACCACGCCATCCTTGGCCGACCCTGCTACACCAATTTATGGTCGTCCCCAACTACGTCTACCTCAAGGTAAAGATGCCGGGTCCCAAAGGCATCATCACCGTGGCATCACACATCAATCATGATGTGTACGTGGTTTCTGATCTTCTGTCAGGTCGGGATAACTCTCGATTTAGTGGAGATGGGACACACAATCGATCCGGCCTCAAATCAACACGATTCAAACCCCGCAATATCAGTACCACTTCTCTGGTTATCAACCATGCACACATGATTGACCTCGCCAAGAAGGCTAATCTTGGCCTGCGAATCGAAGAACACAAGCAAGAACATGGAAGAACGCAACTCAATTGCAAAATCTGAAAAAAACATGAGGTTAGGAAACCAACAAACCGTCAAACGATGAAACTGTTTGATAACACAAGAAAACTAATCAAAACCTATCTCTAATGATGGTGGCCACTGTTGATATATAGGTTGGGACGTCTTTAAGGGGAAACATAATGCTAGTGGGCCTAGAAAAGATACACGGCCCAAATGCCAAATGATAGTGTCGCAGTACCAGGACAGTTTCTAGATGTCATCTCGTTTCGGTGATTCCTGGATATCTAGGAAGTATTTTCGCACGGGATTAAATCTGTTGGAAATCTTATCTCCTTAACTTTCCATACATATCAAGTAACATCCAAAACGGAGCTCACCTCTCCAAGGTCAAACAGGCGATGCTGATCTTTAGCATCTTCAAGTCCTTCTTCACGCTTCCCTTGACCCTCTCCAGTGTTCTTAATCTTGATAAAGTCATTAGGTAGTAGTCTATTCTCAAAGGAAGGAAGACATGTGTTTAGAAATGAGCTCACCTCTAATCTCAACTATCGTGCGTGAGTTTCATCAATACTAATTTGAGGAGTCTTGTGTGTGTCCTCATCATCCTCCCCTTCTTGTTTTGGAGTCGTTCTCGACTCAAGTTCATTGTCGGGACCTCAACTCCATCATACCCAACATCCTGCATGAAAAGGTGTAGGCCACGGAGGTATTTGAATGCAATCACTTGGTGGCTGAAATATCTTTATAAGGCTCTTGCCTGTGAGCAAGAAACCTTCAAGCTGGCCCTCGCTCTCTTGGGGTTGGTCGAGCTGGAAGAGATCCGCAAGTCCAAAGGGTCGGCTCCGACTCTGACCCTCAACTCCAAGCCATCAACCTCTACGTCCTTCGAGCCAGACAATGACTCGCAGGAGATCATCCTCGACCCATCCAACCCTGCCAAGAAGGCCAGGGTCGAGACGGCGCTCTTCGACAAATAGGAAATGCCCTCAACAACTTCCTCGTCCGGAATCGAGACATCTTCGCTTGGGCACCCTCTGATATGCCGGGCATCTCGAAGGAGGTCTTTGAGCACTCCCTCAACATCAAGCCTGGATCCCGACCCGTGCAGCAACGACTTCGACGCTTCGATTATGAGAGGAAGAAGGCCACAGGGGAATAAATTACTAAGCTGCTCGATGCTAAGTTCATTCTTGAGGTCTACCACCCTGAGTGGCTGGCCAACCCTGTAATGGTCAAGAAAAAGAATGAAAAATGGAGGATGTGCGTTGATTATATGAGTCTCAACAAGGCATTCTCAAAGGATCCGTTTTCTTTGCCGTGCATAGATCAGGTGGTTGATTCCACCACTGGCTGCGAGACCCTTAGTTTTCTCGATGCGTACTCCGAGTACCGTCAGATTTCTATGCGAGGTTCCGACCAGCCCGCACGTCCTTCATTACTCCGTTCGGCTCCTTCTGCTACGTCACGATACCGTTGGGGCTTAAGAATGCCAGCGCGACCTATCAGCGCTGCATGCAAAAATGCTTTCACGACCAACTGGGTCGGAACCTTGAAGTCGATGTCGACGATATCATTATCAGGACCCAGAAGATCGACAGCCTCATCACCGACTAGAGGAGACCTTCGCCAACCTTCGACGGTACCGTGTCAAGGTCAACCCTGAAAAGTGCGTCTTCGGCGTCCCCTTCGGCAAGCTGCTTGGGTTCGTCATCTTCGGGCGTGGCATCGAAGCCAATCCCGAGAAGATAGCCGCGATCCTGAATCTCAGCCCCGTCAAGAACGTCAACGGGGTCCAGAGGCTCATTGGGTGCCTCGCGGCCCTCAGCCGCTTCATCTCCTAACTCGGTGAGAAGGCAATGCCTTTTTACCGACTGTTGTGCAAGTTCAACAATTTCACCTGGACCACCGAGGCCTAGGAAGCATTTGATCACTTGAAGACCTTGCTGTCCACACCGCCGATCCTTGCTTCGCTGACCACGATGCAGTCCTGCTCCTTTACATCTCCGCCACTTCCAAGGTGGTCAGCACTATTCTCGTCGTCGAACGCTCGGAGGAGGGTCGGGCTCTAAAAGTCCAGTGGCCTGTTTACTTCAACAGCAAGGTCCTCGTCGACGCCAAAACCCGCTACACGCAAGTGGAGAAACTAATCTACGCCGCCCTCATCACCAAGCGGAAACTACGTCATTACTTCGACAGCCACTCCGTCCGAGTGGTCACTAGTTTTCCACTCGGGGAGGTCATCACCAACAAAGATGCGGTCAGACGAATTGCCACGTGGGCAATGGAGCTCATGGGCCACATCATCTCCTACGTTCCACACCAAGCCATCAAGTCTCAAGTTCTTACTGACTTCATCACCGAATGGACCGAGACCCAGGAGCAGTCGACCTCTGCCGGCCTCGAGCACTGTACCATGTTCTTTGACGGCTCTTGCATGCTTCGAGGCTCAGGGCCTGGCGTCATCCTCCTCTCTCCGAAAGAGGACAAGTTCCGCTATGTGCTCCAGATTCATTTTTGTGCCTCAAACAATGTCGTCGAATACGAAGCCATTCTTCACGATCTGCGAATGGTAATCACCCTCGACGTCTGACGGCTCTACGTTAAGGGCGACTCCGAGCTCATTGTAAATCAAGTCATGAAAGCCTTGAGCTGCCGTGATCCGAAGATGGAAGCTTATTGCCAAGAAGTTCGTAAACTCGAAGACAAGTTCGATAGGCTCGAGCTCCACCATGTTTTACGCCGCGACAACAAAGCAGCTGACTACCTCGCTAAGATGGCCTTGGGTCAGGATCCCATACCCGACGATGTCTTCCTCGAAGTCCTCACCGAGTCAACCATCAAGATAATTAATACTATACCGACCCTTTGCCCTATGCCCCAGTCGGCAAGCCAGATCCGACCCCTGAGTTAGAGGTTATGGCCATCATTACCGACTGGTCCAAAGATATCTTTGCCTTCCTCCAAGATGGCACGCTCTCAACCGACACCAACGAAGCCCGAAGCATCTCCCGACGGGCCAAAGCTTGTACCATCATCAATGACGAACTCTACAAGTGAACCACAAGCGGTGTTCTTCAACGCTGCATCTCTCGAGAGGAAGGTCGGCACATCCTCGACGGCATTCACTCGGGAACTTGCGGGCACCACGCTGCCTCAAGGACCCTATGGGAAAAGCTTTCCGCTAGGGATTTTACAGGCCTACAGTGGTTGCCGACGTCCGGCAGACCCACACCTGCCAAGGGTGCCAGTACTACGCCCGGCAGACCCACCTATCGGCCCAGGAACTTCAAACAATTCCGATCACGTGGCCATTCGTGGTATGGGGTCTCGACATCCTTGGGCCTTTCCGAATAGCGCCCGAGGGCTTCACCCACCTCTTCGTTGACGTTGACAAGTTCACCAAATGGATTGAAGCCAAACTAGTGCCTTCTATCAGCGCCGGGCGAGCGGTTGAATTCTTCTGCGACATCATCTGCCGCTTCGGGGTCCTAAACTCCACCATCACCGACAACGGCGCGCAATTCACCGGTCAGCAGTTTCACGAATTCTGTGAGGAATACCACATCCAACTCGACTTCGCATCCGTGGCCCATCTGAGGATCAATGGGCAGGTGGAACGCACCAAAGGCATGGTGCTCCAGGGGATTTAACCCCGAATCTACGACTACGTCAAGAATGCAGCCGGCCGGTGGGCCCAAGAACTCCCCTCCGTGCTTTGGAGCATGCGGATGACCCCCAGCCAGACGACGGGCTTCACCCCATTCTTCAAGGCATTCGGCGCCGAAGCCGTTCTATCGACCGACATCACTACAATTCCCCGCGAGTCTGGGTCTACAATGAAGAAGCGTCAGAGGCAGCACAGCAAGATGCTCTAGACCAACTCGACAAAGCACGCGACATCGCCATCCTGCTGTCGGCCAAGTATTAGCAAAGTCTTCGTCGGCTACATGCTCAGCGGATTAAGGGTCGGGCATTCAACGTCGGCGACCTAGTCCTGAAGAGAGCCCAAAGTAAAGCTAGCAAGCACAAGTTGTCACCTTCCTGGGAAGGGCCCTTTGTAATCAAGAGAGTTCTAAGGCCCGGCGCCTACAAGTCGGCGACCAAGAGTGGCGAAGAGGTCCAAAATGCTTCGAAGATTGAAAACTTGTCTTTTCTATTCATAATAAAATCAAATAAGTATTCTTGAGCAAATCTTGTCTCTTTCTATTCTGGTGATGCGCGGTCGAAAGACCGACCCCCGCCGCCCGAGGGCTATCTGGGTGTCCCCTGCGACATGTTCACCGACCCCTGCAATAAGTACGTTGGGTCCCACAGTGCAGGCCCCGAGGCCTCCCACTCGGTCGTCGGTCCGCGCAAGATTCGAAGTTACATCCCGACCCGCGCTGAAGAGAACTCCGTAAGTTCCCACGGGTCGGCGTGATTTAACAACAGCGTTGCGGATCGACCCCATCATTTTTGCTCTCAGGCTCCGCGCCTCTCGTTTTCGCTCACAGGCTCTGCGTCTCGTTCTCGTTCTAAGGCTCTAGCCTGACCCGCGCAAGCTTCAAAGTTGAATCTCGACCCGCGCTGGCGAGAACTCCGAAAGTTCCCCCAGGTCGGTGTGATTTAACTAAGAACGGCGTTGCGGACCGACCCCGTCGTTCTTAGGCTCCGCACGTCTCGCTTTCGTTCTTAGGCCCCGGCCTCGTTTCTTGGGAGTCTTTACCTCTCGACCTGCGTCGTGCGTGCTTGCGACCCTTGAACGTGCGAAATAAATTCTATGTGCTAGCGTTCGAGTCTTTCCTCACGGCTAACGATTGACGACCCAAGGTTGGTGACGCCCCAAGGCTGTATTGAGTCCGACACTCAACCCTACGGACTATACCCGACTTGGTCGCTCGATCAACATCCAATGGATGACGAAAAATGCAAAGTTGCAAAGAAAGTTACATAACATGAGCAAGGGTCGAATTAAAGTTCACTACCAATATTTAACATAAGATGTCCAAGTACATCACAAAAGTTATTACAGAAAAAACCAAAAGAAGACCTAAATCTATGGATTTTGGGGCGGTGGCGGAGGATCCTAGGGTCGGGTCGGCATCGAGCCGAACCTATCCTGCACAAAGTTCTTCGACTAGAAGGCGGTGTAGAGATCCACTGCCCGGGGCCGCACATCCTCTGTCAGCTGCGTGATCTTCGCCTTCGGTATATCAGCGGCGAAGCTCTAGGAAACACGCACAAGCTCGATGTCTGGGTAGTGCGACATCACCTATGCCAATGCCAGTGTCGCCCCATCTTGAAAGGCGCCTGTCAGCGTGGCGGCGATCAGCCGGAAGAGGTACCCCATCACGTACCTGGCATACTCCACCAAGACCTTGGCGTCTCGCAGCCCGACGAAGATGTTCTGAAACATGCGGCGCACGTCCGCCATCCCATCCCGGAGAGTGCCAGTCGCGGCTGCAAAATTAAACAAAGATAAGTAGTCGACCCCACGTTGACCCTTCAACAAACATGATCTACAAAGATACGTACCGTTGTGCTCCTCTATGGCCACGCTGGTGGCGGTCTGCGCATCCTCAACCTCCTGCCGCGCGCGGGCTATGTCCAGGTCGGCGGACAGACGCAAGTCCTTCAGCTCCTCGGTGAGCTTTACGACCTCGTCCACCGCGACCACGAGCTTCGCCCGCTGGTTGTGCTCTAGACAAACCAATCGACTTCAACCTTCCCATTCCTAAGGGAAAAAGGAGGTTGGGAACAGAATTGGGAGTGCGATACTTACAAACACTGGCGAACTGCGCTTTCGCAAGATCAGAGGCGTACTTCTTCTTATCCTCCCGAGCCACTTGGGCTTCTACTCAGGCAGCCCGGGCGTCCTCCCGTGCCTCCGAGGCCTCATCCCGAGCGGCCTTGGTCTCTTCCTGCACGGCTATGGCCTCGCGGTGGAGCTGGTGAGCTTGCTCGATGATGTCTCTCGGCCAGCCTGAGCCCGGTCCAGCGCCACGCGAAGGGACTCCACCTCAGCCTGTCTGGAGCACAATCCTCTGCAGAAACATACCTTAGTACCACAAATGAAAATGTCGGTACCTGTGAAATTTCAAATTATTACAAATAACTTGCGATTCGAGCACAGCCGAGTTGTCAAAGATGTCGCGACCCACGGCCCGCCTCTTGAGCGCTGTGTTCAAGCTCTCGCCAACCTCATGGATGATGTCCTGGACATCCCCCATCCGAGTGTCGTAGTGATACATGGCTCGCGCTGACGCCTCACGCGATGGGGGATCCTGCACCACTCGCTGCTCTGAGGCCGAAGCCCCAAAACCACTGACAACGGCCGCCGCTGCGACGGCCGTCTCTGTTGCTGCGACGGCCACCTCCGCCGTTTCTTCGCCGACCGCCGCCGTCGATCGGCCGGAGACAACACTTGGCCGCCTACACTGACCGCTGTCCTCGGCTCCGCAAAAAAGGCAGCCGGGGACGACACTTGGTCGCCTCCCTTGACTGCCATCTCATCACCCTCTCAGCACCTGCGACCAAGGGGGACGGGATCACCACCTCCTCCGCATCCTCTTCTCGACCCTCGGCATCTGTACCCTAGGGGGGAGGCTGCGGGCCTTTCGCAACCACCGCCGCCCCCTGACCCTCGGAAGGGGCCATGGGAGGATACGCAACCTCTTCTTCAACCACCGACGCGACGGCCGGTGGGTCCTGCCGCTAGGGACTTGGACACGGTGAGGCATCGGAGCGCCCGCTGCTGCCACTGCCGCGGGGTCCAACCTCTCTCCACTGACTTGCGGCACGCCACCCGCCGCAGTCGCAGGGGCAACAGCCACCCAACGTGATGAGCCCTCCTGGCCTCGGCCTACCAGAGGACCTCTTGTGCGACCTCTTCCTAGAGCAGC
The DNA here is from genome assembly GCA_001602315.1 of Zoysia pacifica. Lineage (NCBI taxonomy): Eukaryota > Viridiplantae > Streptophyta > Magnoliopsida > Poales > Poaceae > Zoysia > Zoysia pacifica. The sequence continues at coordinate 103,933 of BCLH01000102.1, forward strand.
TCGAGCCGGTGCCCCTAGCAGGCCGGGAAGCTGCAGCTGATGATCCCGACGCTACACAGGTGACCGTCGGAGGTTGACCCGCCACTGGAGATGTCGGCGCCGGAGGAGAAGGGGCACCCGATGGCACCACCGTCGGAACATGCGAAGAGGACCCGCCCACCTAAATTGACAGACATAGCAAGTTCAACCAACAGCTATAATCGTCGCGCTACCAGTGACAAAGGCTGCGGAAGAAATCAACTTACCAAACGAGCAGACAGGGACTCTGGCCTTCTCGTGAGGGCTGCCTCCTCGTATCCTTCTAACATGCGGGTGATGCGACCAGCGATGTCATCATCCGACAGCTCCTCTCCAACCACTAGACGCGTGGACTCTTGGGCGCCGGTGTACTCACGCATCTCCCGCTTGCTCTGTTGGAGCGGGAGCACACGACAACTGACGAAGACGACAGCCACCTTGACGGCCGACAGACCGGCCACTGGAAACTGCCTGATCCGGCCAGTGCCAGCACCTCCTCGTCCGACGTTGGGGAAGTCTACGAGTCGATGGTCGTGGTGGTCTCGTCAAGGTATGCCGGGAGACAAGGAGTGACATTGGTGGCGTAAATCCAATCGTCGTCCCAGCCCTTGCACGACTTCCTCAGGGGGACGTCAAGGTACTCCCCCAACCGCATGCTCTAGAGGCAGATGTAAGCGCATCCGTAGCGTCGGCTATTGCATGCACCGCCCAGCCGCGTCATGTTGAAGAAATACTTCCACAACTAGGTATGCGGAGGGATCCCGAGGAAGGCCTCACAAAACTTGATGAAGAGCGCAATGTGGAGCACCCCGTTCGGGTTGAGGTGATGAGGCGGACTTGGTAGTAGGCGAGGAGCTCACGGACGAATCGGCAACTCGGACGCCCAAGCCCGCGGTCGTGGAAGGACAGGAAGGAGACGATCTCGCCAGGCGCGGGGGCCGAAACCTTGCAGCTGCGCTGCCGGCCTCCAGCTGATGATGTCCTGCTTCTGGAGGAACCCCTTCTCCACACGGTCCCCCAGGATGTTGTCGCACATGGCGGATGCCTTCCACTCGGAGGCCATGGCTTCCGCGACGACGGCAATGGCGAACGGTGAAGTGAACGAGAGCAGCGAGAGCAAAGGGCTCAAGAAAGAGCAGGAGTGCGAGGAGGACCAAGGCAAAGGCAAAATGGCAAAGGTGGGTTTCCAAACCCTCCCGGCTGCCTTTATAGCCGAGGGAGGCAGAGATTCCGTCCCCACAATTCTCGGGACACGATGATACGTCACGGGGTCCAGATCTTCACGACGTAGGATGATCACCAGATAACTTGCTTCAAAGAAGCCAAGATAACTTGCTGCAAGCAGCGATAACTAGTGCAACCTGACAAATAAAACTCGAAGCCAACCACCGTCTTTAACTGGTAACCTGAATCGAGGATTCGCCCGACCACACTCTCAAGGAACCATCCAACACAGCCTACAATCAATCAAGAAAACCTCGAAGGGAGCAGGAGCACCAATTGGGAGCGGATGAAGCCGCCGTTGCTGTAATCCCATGAAGGAAATTACAAGAGCAAAGGGGTAGAGATCAACTGTCAAAGGTTTGTTAGCACACAGCTGAACAAAGGGGTTGTGTATTTTGTTTATCAAAAGTCTCCTATTGCTACGAGGCAATGGGGTATTTATACTAGAAACAGTCCTCCTAGATAGGTGTAAACACGAAATGAAAAAGATAAGATAGACTATGTGAAAGGGCCTCCACGAAATGGCTCCGAGTTGTTCCCGCGTGGCTGTTGGTCTTCTGCGCAGTCTTCGGTGTTTTGTCAATAACTCCACCTTGGAAAGTCCAAAAGATGTGCCGTCAGTTGCGTTGGAAAATTAATTTGAGAAGCTTTCACACCATGTGCGGCATGCACCACGAAAAAATGTAGAATGGTACAGTTTTGCATGGGAAGTTGAATGTTTGGTAGACTGTTGACCTTTTGACCAGTCTTCACTAAAACTGGTCGGCTCTCACAATGGAAATTCCAAACAGCTCGGCTCTGGTGGCATTGAAAACCAGACTTAATAAGCCTTCCAAAATGTCCTCATGGACCTCAGAGCCTTTGGAAATCAAGAGTTATGGTATTTTCTTTCGATCTGTTATGCTGGACTGGTCTGGTACGAGTGTGGTCCTTCTCTGTAGTCATCTCTTTGTATGTTCCTGTCATCTTTCTTGGTGAACCTAAGCAATAACAATGTACATGACTTAGGCAGTATATAATTGTCAATAATATTAAAATGATTCTCACAAAGTAGTGCGTTCACCTCTTGTTGTAGCTTCTTTGCTCGACTATGTGTAATTGGTCCATTAATGCTTTGGGCTGGTGTCGATGTAGGTGAGACTTGAGTTGGTGTAGCTTGATTTGGCATCTTGCTTGATAGTGTGGTCATATCACATGATCCCACGAAGCGACAGGGAGTTACTCTCGTGTTATGATGGGCACCCAAACCGTCGAGCACCAGTAATTTTCGTACCCCACCCACCGCCGGGTGGGCCCGGCGCAAAGCCCTCGTTACGACCACCGATCAAAGTGACGTTGGCACGCCTGTGCGAATCTGCTTGGTGCAGTAATCACCTAGCTTCGCCAGACGGATGTGACATGCATGCATGGACTGCAGCACAGGACGGTGTTCCAGCTTTCGAGAACCATTCACCACGCTCTACGTGGCCACATCGAGAGCCCATACCCGAGCGTCGGGGCGCCCGATGGTCCGCACACCAAACTATATACCGACGGCCTTCGCAACCCACTCGCTGATGGGTGGTGGGCCAGGGGCAAACTCTGGTTGCCTTTGCCAGTCAAAATGACATCAGCCTGGCTGAGCACGCCCGCCAGGCGTAGTAATTGCCTGGCTGGCGCCAGACGGACAAGACATGCACGCACGAGCCGCCGCACGGGGTGACGTTTCAAATTTTTAAAACCAATAATCGTCCTCCACATGGACGCGACGGACCAAACCTGTACTATGGGGTAGTCATGGGTCGGCCACCAAGCCGTTCGGTTTGACCCCTATCCTTAAGCGCTGATCACGGATAATGGCCAATCTGCTGGACTAGGTGCAAGTGCTGATCACGAACATATGACTGGTCCGACATGTCCGTTCTAGGCACTTAATACAAATCTGACCACGAGCGCAGTCGGTCCCAACTCTCGATGATCGGAGAATTCAAGTCCCGCCTGATCAACTCGAATAGTTCAAGAGCTGAAGGCATTCGAATCGAGAATTTTTTATCAGACCCCCTGACCGACCCTACGGATCACCCGAGGGCTCGGGGGCTACGCCCTACGGGCACTCTCACGCGCGCCTGCAGGATCGATTACGACACTACGACTACAATAACGTATCAGACCCCCCTACCGACCCTCCGGCGAGGCTATGCCTTACGGGCGCGCTCGCGCGCCCCCATCGGACCGATCATCGGAGATCGACTTCAACGAATCAGCCCCGCACCGCCTCAACAGGATTGCAAACGGTGCAAGGCTCAGGGGCTACTGTCAGGGTCATATACCCCGAGTGCTTACGGCCCGGGGTTTCTCGATGGCCCAGTCACGGTTTACGATGACTGGCCGGCGCACCCAAGGACGAAGGCCATCCCGACCCCCGCGGGTCGGAGCCTACCTAATGACAAAGCTTGGCCGTCCGATGGCCAAGTAATCGACTTACTTTCTCACCCAAGGGTCGGGCGACCAACCCGCGACAAGGCCCCGCTAGTAAAGAGATTCCTGACAACTATACAAAGTAGGCAGGGACGTAAAGCAAACGGTAAAGCAGCCTCTGTCTTCCTCAGCGCTGAACAGGGACAGGCGAAGGACGCTGGCGGTGACAAGAGGACCGTCGGGCGCTAGGGAATCACCAGAGGATTGTTCTCGAAGATGTTGTTGGCCCCACTCGTCGGAGGAAGCTCATTTCCGTGAGAGCCATGTTTCGTTGCGGCCCCCACTCGTCAGGGAGCCGCCCGTATTACCCCACTTTGTAACTCGGTCCGGCCTCTATATAAAGGCCCATTGGGGACCCCCGTACAACACGAGACACAAAGATTACGAGATTAGGAGATTACGATACACATCCACAAAGGCGCGCTAGGGACTCTGCTCGTGCGAGATCCCTTCCAGCATTGTAACCCACTCGATCGTACATGCCAGGTTATGTTCTTGAGTCCTTCGTGGTTTAGGTCACATGGATTAGGAAGAAGCGCACCATACCCCCCTCCGATCGTATAAATTCGTACAATGCCGATGTATGGAATACCGACACTTATCCCCCCCAAAAAGCAGCCCTCGGACCATAAATTGCCTACCAAAGCTTCTCCCCAATTCCTTGCCTCACTCCCCTCTCCCAATTTCAACAAATTTTGGAATTTCAGAAGCAGCGCCCTTCTTGCCGAAGTCCAGCCGCCGTCGAAATTCTCTGTCACCGGTGAACAGCTCACCTTCAAGCCTCGCATACAACATCCTTGAAACTCCCTTTACCCCTAAGACCCATCAGTTTCGACAGAATACGATCGTGGCCAGCGCGGCACCACGCCTCCCCTTGTTGGGCAACCCCACATTGAGACTCGCTGACTTCCCCGCTCTCTCCTCCGGCTGAACCGGCTCTTCCCCGTCCATCTAGCGCCTTCACCGCCGCCGTGGTGCACGGCGAAGCCGTGGACCAGGGCCGAAGGCCGATCCACGGGTGGTGGACGCAGCCACACGGTCCATGCGCCTCTCTCTCTCTAAATCCCTCTCCTCTTTGCAAAAAAAAACCCTCCGAGCTTCTTGCCGAAGTCCAGCCGAAGTCCAGCCGCCGTCGAAATTCTTCGTCACCGGTGAACAGCTCACCTTCAAGCCTCGCATACAACATCCTTGAAACTCCCTTTACCCCTAAGACCCATCAGTTTCGACGGAATACGATCGTGGCCAGCGCGGCACCACGCCTCCCCTTGTTGGGCAACCCCACATTGAGACTCGCTGACTTCCCCGCTCTCTCCTCCGGCTGAACCGGCTCTTCCCCGTCCATCTAGCGCCTTCACCGCTGCCGTGGTGCACGGCGAAGCCGTGGACCAGGGCCGAAGGCCGGTCCACGGGTGGTGGACGCAGCCGCACGGTCCATGCACCTCTCTCTCTCTAAATCCCTCTCCTCTTTGCAAAAAAAAAAACCCTCCGAGCTTTAAAACGTTTGATGTTAGTCCAGTGCTTCTCCACCTCGGTCCCGCAGGTCAGCCTCTATAGGTCCACATTGAGTCTTGGCCCCACATGTCAGGTACTCATAAACGCTGGCCCCACTTGTCATTGTATAGAGGTGTTTTGCTACACACAGATGTCCTGTGTCCACATAAATCTATTATTCGCACATTTCACCATACAAAAATTTCCTCAAAATACTAGAAAATCCCGAGTTTGCACCTAAACACTTGTACTTCTGTAAATTATTTTTTTAGCTTTATAAATTTTACAGAAAAATCCTTGATCCTTTTATTAATTCTAATTAAGTTCCTATATCTCCATACACCTTCAAACGATCGTAACTTCTTGACTCTGAGCCCCACCTTGTCAAACTATCAAACCATCAACCAATCTTTAATCATCCTGGTTCTATTAATGATTTGTTTTATTGGAGTTTACTTGATTTAATTGCTTTGGAATCCTTTTAGTTTTTATCAATTTTAACACAAGTCCTTTATTGTGATTTATTCTTAAGCGTAGAATCATGAGCACCTTATCCTTTAGCATGCTTTAATATGGATGTCACATATTATCTTCATAGTTTAATTATAAAAATAAAGTACTCGTTAAATTGCTAATCATCACATAATTAGTATCACGAGCCACTTATTACACTAGTAATGTAAGTATAATGATAAAATAGGTGGTTAATTGTTAATTGCTAGTAAACACATGGTAGCGCACTGCCTTAGCATACATGAACATGCGTGCCACCTGTTATATTAGTAGCAGAGATAAAATTAGGTAATAAATAATTAATTGTTAGTTAGCGCATATCTGTATCTCTGCATATGCATGCATGAAATAATACGCCATTCACATATTAGACAACAACAACAGCTACTACTACCCTAACAACTGGTCGATAAATTGCAGCAAAAAAGTATCTAGTAGGGAATAATTTTGATACGACACCCTACAACCTAGCACTTTATCTCCTCATCGTACGCTTTTATAAAGGTTCACACTTGTATACAAGCACTAGTAGCACAAAGCGCACAACAAGGTATACACACATTGCATTCCAAATTTATCTACGAGATAGCGCACTGAGCCCTATAGACTTCCATGCATCATATAGAGGACCCTTCACATAATAATAACTTAACATAATAATCATTGCATCATGCATACCTTTTTTCATCGATTCTACTCCTAGAGTTTGGTTGGTTCTTATTCTGAGTTTTTGATCTTAATTGCTTCTTCTTGAGCTTTATTTCTTTTGTGGTAGTTTTATTAGGCGTGCTTACCGTGTAGAAAACACTAAGTTTGAGGAAGAGGCAGAGTTCAAAGAAAAGCCCGATGACCCGGACGTCAAGACCAAGCTTCAAGACTTGGACTTCGAGGAAGAAGACTGGAACTTCGAAGGTTAAGTAAAATGAGCTCTAACACCTTGACCATGTTTATCCTATGTTTTGCAATGCTCCTATATGACTGTATTACTTGTCATCAGCTTATTTTTACTATTTTAAAATGTTGAGTAGTTAATGTCCTAATTGTGATTGCTATGAATGCTTATGACGAATATAAGTCAATTAAGTACTTTAATTCCTTTCATGCCCTGTTTGAACACTTGTCCTTGTTATCCCTAGGTTACCATCATTAAGTAATTAGTGATTGGTTTTAATCCTTGTTACTAGAAAGCTTAGGAACTCTGATGTCGCGATGCTCCGCATCACCACACCCTCTTATACTCTTCCTCTACCATGTGCAGCACCTTGGTTCCGCCTTTCTTGTTCTCTTGCTCTTTTAGCAGCAACTCTACCATCACTATCTCCTCCATCTTCACCATGGTAGCTTGCACCGTCATGAGGTTGGCGACGTCCTCTGATTTCAGCCATAAAGGCCTGAAGATCTTGTCTCAACCGATCTTGCTTATCTTCCAAGCTTTGCTTCAGTTCATTGAATTGTGCCATAGTAACACAATCTTCTAACTCCACTCCACCCATCTTCCTGTAAGGTTAGCTAAATACGAACAATAGGTATTTGTGGAATATAAAAATTTGGTGGCTCTCACAACTCACCACTCTTACCAACCGAAGCTCTTATGAATTCCTTGCTGCGGATTACAGAGAAACAAATGTGTGGTGGTAATAAGAAAGTGATGGAGAGGCGAATACAAGACTAGAGTACCGATTACGATGGATTTTTATGTGGAGCTTGGTGGGGAGTGATACACAAGGAATGCAATCTCAATTCTAGTTGTTGTAAAGTTAAATTACAATCCAAACTAGAAGTTCCCTGCCTAGTGCTGATCACAAGATATGGGAGATATAAATCAATCACACACACACGCAAATAAATTTCAGAGTTGATGCGAACAAGGAATATGATCGGGATGCAAGTGTTGCGATCAGACCCAACCAAAATTTTGCACCAAACACAAATAGCAAACTGGTTGCTCAACTTGGCGTGACAAACTTTCAGCACTTGTGCACTTTAACTAACTGATCTTCAACCTTTCTTCCTCAATTTTTCTCAACTCTCTTTTTTTTACACTTTTCTCTCGTCTTTTTTTTTGACACACTTTTTTTTATAGTACTTAACACAACGACCAAAGATAACACTAGCACACTTATGATATAAGAAAAAAAAAACACAACCAGTAGCTATAGTTTGATAGGATCAAAGTTAACGCGAAGGATGATACGGGCTATAGATTTTTTTTTGTGTGTGTGGGGATTTTCAGATATAAAAAAGAGGCTCAAAGGACACGCAAAGGAAAATGATCAGCAACTAAAACAAAGACTCTAATGGACTGAAACTTAACAAAACTCACTGAAATAACAGATTGAAACAAAGGGCTAAAGTGATTTTTTAGGCTTTTTGGTGGATAGGACGAAACAAATATATATGTAGCTAAAGGTAAAGAATCCTACCGTGGTAACGAAAGCTCTGATGCCAGATGATACGTCACAGGGTCCCGATCTTCACGACGTAGGATGATCACTAGATAAATAGCTTCAAAGAAGCCAAGATAACTTGCTGCAAGCAGCGATAACTAGTGCAACCTGACAAATAAAACTCGAAGCCAACCACCATCTTTAACCGGCAACCTGAATCGAGGATTCGGCCAACCACACTCTCAAGTAACCAACCAACGCAGCCTACAATCAATCGAGAAAACCTCGAAGGGAGCAGGAGTACCAATTGGGAGCGGATGAAGCTGCCGCCGCTGTAATCCCACGAAGGAAATCACAAGAGCAAAGGGGTAGAGATCAACTCTCAAAAGTTTGTTAGCACACAGCTGAACAAAGGGGTTTTGTATTTTGTTTACCAAAAGTCTCCTATTGCTATGAGGCAATGGGGTATTTATACTAGGAACAGTCCTCCTAGATAGGTGTAAACACAAAATGAAAAAGATAAGATAGACTATGTGAAAGGGCTTCGACGAAATGGCTCTGAGTTGTTCCCGCGTGGCTGTTGGTTTTCTGCGCAGCGCAGTCTTCGGTATTTTGTCAATAACTCCACCTTGTAAAATCCAAAAGATGTGCCGTTAGTTGCGTTGGAAAATTAATTTGAGAAGCTTTCACACCATGTGCGGCATGCACCACGAAAAAATGTAGAATGGTACAGTTTTGCATGGGAAGTTGAATGTTTGGTAGACTGTTGACCTTTTGACCAGTTTTCACTAAAACTGGTCGGCTCTCACAATGGAAATTCCAAACAGCTGGGCTCTGGTGGCATTGAAAACTAGACTTAATAAGCCTTCCAAAATGTCCTCATGGACCTCATAGCCTTTGGAAATCAAGAGTTATGGTATTTTCTTTCGAACTGTTATGCTGGACTGGTCTGGTTCGAGTGTGGTCCTTCTCTGTAGTCATCTCTTTGTATGTTCCTGTCATCCTTCTTGGTGAACCTAAGCAATAACAATGTACACGACTTAGGCAGTATATAATTGTCAATAATATTAAAATGATTCTCACAAAGTAGCGCGTTCACCTCTTGTTGTACCTTCTTTGCTCGACTATGTGTAATCGGTCCATTAATGCTTTGGGCTGGTGTCGATGTAGGTGAGACTTGAGTTGGTGTAGCTTGATTTGGCATCTTGCTTGATAGTGTGGTCATATCACATGATCCCACGAAGCGACAGGGAGTTACTCTCGTGTTATGATGGGCACCCAAACCGTCGAGCACCAGTAATTTTCGTACCCCACCCACCGACGGGTGGGCCCGGCGCAAAGCCCTCGTTACGACCGCCGATCAAAGTGACGTCGAAACGCCTGTGCGAATCTGCTTGGCGCAGTAATCACCTAGCTTCGCCAGACGGATGTGACATGCATGCATGGACTGCGGCACAGGACGGTGTTCCAGCTTTCGAGAACCATTCACCACGCTCTACGTGGCCACATCGAGAGCCCATACCCGAGCGTCGGGGCGCCCGATGGTCCGCACGCCAAACTATATACCGACGGCCTTCGCAACCCACTCGCTGATGGATGGTGGACCAGGGGCAAACTCTGGTTGCCTTTACCAGTCAAAATGACGTCAGCCTGGCTGAGCACGCCCGCCAGGTGTAGTAATTGCTTGGCTGGCGCCAGACGGACAAGACATGCACGCACGAGCCGCCGCGCGGGGTGACGTTTCAAATTTTTAAAACCAATAACCGTCCTCCACATGGATGCGACGGACCAAACCTGTACTATGGGGTAGTCATGGGTCGGCCACCAAGCCGTTCGGTTCGACCCCTATCCTTAAGCGCTGATCACGGATAATGGTCAATCTGCTGGACTAGGTGCAAGTGCTCATCACGAACATATGACTGGTCCGACATGTCCGTTCTAGGCACTTAATACAAATCTGACCACGAGCGCAGCCGGTCCTGACTCTCGATGATCGGAGAATTCAAGTCCCGCCTGATCAACTGGAATAGTTCAAGAGCGAAAGGCATTCGAATCGAGAATTTTTTATCAGACCCCCTGACCGACCCTACGGATCACCCGAGGGCTCGGGGACTACGCCCTACGGGCACGCGCGAGCGTGCCTGCAGGATCGATTACGACACTACGACTACAATAACGTATCTGACCCCCCTACCGACCCTCCGACGCGCCGGAGGGCTCGGAGGCTATGCCTTACGGGCTTGCGGATGGACGGAGGAGGTGAGGTGAGCAGCATGTCACTCCTATGATCTAAAGTTCGTGGCCTGTGGGTAAAGTGTACAACTTTTGTACAGTGTAAAATCTTTTTAGGAGGTCCGTTGTCATTAGTTATGACACACCTTTATCTTGAGCTTCGATGATTAGTCTCTCTATATCTTTGATGTGTGAGTGGGTGATAATTGCCCGTGTTTTCGATGTGTTGGCTAAGTGCCGAGTTGTTATGACCCTGTGTCGAAAGGCCCATTAAAATGTGGCAACTGATGGGATTGATGAACATCTCCCCCATGTCCAACCAACTAAAATATAGACAATATAGGAGTTGTTTTCCTGCAATGAAAATCTCCTGTAGTGAACCCTGCATAAAATTGGCTTGTTGCAAAATAAACCATAAGCTTTAACCCTTGCTATAACCAGATATGCATATAATAATCCCTTATTTAGTGTTAGGGCTTGCTGGGTACTTTATGTACTCACTCCTTTACATTCATGGTTTTAGAAGGAGAAGACTGCTTAAGACGACGACGTGCTAGGTTTCGGTTTTGCTCTCAAGACTACTTGTGCAGTTCATTGTTGTTTCCGCTGTCTGCTTCGCCACTAGTTGGTTTCATGGTTTGGACAATAGTAGTCCGACGTGTAGCCACTAAAAGTTTTGTGTCATGTATTTTGTATTTTAATCGAAGTAATGCTTTTGTATAACATTCTATTGTAATTGCGCATATCAGCAACTGATCCAGGGACTGATACATGTTATTCAGTATATGTCAGAAATGGGGTACGACAAAGTGTTATTAGGGCAATACTTGACCGTGGGATGAAACCCTAAGGATTAACTGCACCCATATCGCGTATTTTATAGTATAAAATCTCTTTGTGAAAATTCCCTTCTCTTAAATCTTTTAAAATCTCCTCTCGATCCCTCTGCGCAATATCGAGAACATGAAGAAGTCCACAAAAACACCCTGACACCGGATGGACAACTGAATCAACCCAACCTGAGAAACCTTTAGAAGCCCTCGAAGATTTGAGTCAGTAAAGGAACATCTGATGTGAGTAAAACTAAAAAGTTTGGAAAACAATCTACCAGTACCAGCCTCCACCTTCGCAGGCCTGTGCAAGATTGGATAATGTTGGTTAGACCCTAAATAAGTGGGGTAGGGTAATACCAAGTTGCAAGCTTATTTGGATTGAGTAATGAGATATCTATGGATATTTATATTAGTTGAGAATGGGAAACCTGAAGTCGATGGAGTACCATGGATACAAGAATACATTCCCCAATAGTGTCTGTTAGAAGTTATCTAATCAAGCCTGATCAGCGTGAATCTGAAGCATGACCCTTTTTATCTGACCTTAGCTAAGAAATCCCCAGATTAGTCGCAATAAGATCAAAGAAAACGATAGTCGACCTCATCCCAAAATCATGGCCTATGTTTATAGACCGTTTACACATAACAACTCCAACCAATAAATTGCGTTGCTTGTGTGAATTTGCCTTTCTTTTGGTTCTTTGCTTGACTGTTTGCTTGCTCCTAATTTAACTTGAACATCATTTATAATGACAAGAGAAATTAATAATAGCCGAGCCTAAAGCCCTTTTCTCCCTCCAGCGTTAAAGGTTGCTGCCCAAGTCAGGATATGTCAATGAAGAAGAGTGAATGCTCTCCAAGAGCAACAGTCTAGTTAGAGAGGAAGCTCAGACATAGAAGTTAATGATGAGCACAAAGCAAATCAATCTACTGAAGAAGGCAATCAGGTAGATGGTGCAATTAATAATAGCAGTGATAAGGAGACACTGCAACTACCACCTCAGCTTGCTATTCTAGTAGAAGTGATGACAAACCATAATCAACTTTTGATCACCCAGAGTCAGCTTATGCAAGAGATGGTCCAAGAGATGCGCAATATCCATAACGATAGACCACAGACCCAATCCAAGGTAACTGAGTTCATGATGCTTAGAACATCGGCGTATGATAACACAGAAGAAGATCCCTTAGCTGCAGATGATTGGCTTAGAAATATCAGTAAAAAGCTTAATGCAATTGCTGCTAACGACCATGAAAAAGTGATATTTACCGCCCACCAAGTAGTTAGAGCTGCTGGAGAATGGTGGGCTCAAACATGTTCAACCAAGTTCTTACATATTCTTACCAAACCAGCGGGTGACTTGCAACCAACAGCGATTGGTGGAGCGATTGCCAAATACCCAGACACTATTTTTTGTTATATAAATCTATGGAGCTAGGGCAGTTCCAGTTTGTATTAAGGATTAGTACAATCAATTTAGCAAATAAAAAGTTGAATAAGTGTTCAACGATGGTACAATGCTGGTCCTATGTTAAACCATGCTAGAGATGCAAGATTAGATATAAAGATAGTCACACAAAAGACACAAAAAGCTCCGTACAACAACAACTACAACTCAAATGACGACTACAACTACAACTAACCTAATGACAGAACTACAACTCAAACAACAACTACAACTACAAAAAGCAACAAACAACGAAACTGTTTATAACAGATGAAAACTAATCAAAACCTAACCCTAATGACGGTAGCTACTGATTATATAGAGTTTAAGATGACCTTAGGGGAAACCCTAATACTAATGGGCCTAGAAAAGATACACGGCCCAAAGGCCAAAAGATAGTGTATTAGCACCCGAGGCAGTTTCTAGATGTCATCTTATTTTAACGATTCCCGCTGATTTCTATTTGGAAAGGTTATGTTTTTACTTTTCTAACCATATCTAGAACGTCTAAAACAGATCCCGTATGTGACCTAGGCGTCCGTTTTATTGCGGACTACTCCTGGAACTCAGGGGCAATTCAACTCCGAGTTGGATTGACTCTCCTCCGGGGTCAAATGTGTCTTGCTGGTCCTGAGCATACCCAAATCCTTCTCCATGCTTTCTTTGATCCTCTCTAATGTTCGTAATCATAATAAAATCATTAGGTAGCCATCTATTCTCAAAGGAAGGAAGATTTGGAATGAGCTCACCTCTAAATTCAATTGTTGTCCACGAGTTATAGTAGGTGGAGAAGCGTTGTGTGTATCCAATTAAGGGATGTCCTCATCAAAGTTGTTAGTGCTGCTTGACCATCATCTCCTAGGCAGTTAGGGATCAGTGGTTGATGGTAATGTTTCTATTCAATAAAAAAATGGTTTGAATTTGAAGACATTTGTTAGCTCTTCTCCTCGGCCATATTTTTTCGGGGATTTAGACGGCTGCTTGATTAAAATAGAATTCCATGTTTAGAAATTCCTAATTGTATAGTTTTGAAAGGTTTTATAAAGTCTCAGTTATTTTAAATTGTTCAAAAAGAGGGTATAGAGAGTGCTTATTTATAGTTGTACATGATTTTGCATGTATGACGGTATGATCATTGAAATGTCAAATGGATCCTTTTCACTGGTTTGTTTCCAATGATTCTTCGAATCGTAAATAGAAAATTATTAAGCATTTTGAAGCAAATAATCGCGACACAACAATTCTAGACCTGGAAACCCCAGTCGTCGGATGCAAATAAAATTTAATTAAATTCAAATGTAACCAGTTCTCTGACCAAAGTGGATGCTACTGTAATACTTGGAAGTCTATAATTTTATTTTAGGATATGTTTCACCTACGATAAAAAAGGCAGCAACATTGAACACAACATATATGCGGCAACGCCACACGAATTTTCTAGTTTATTCTAAATGGGTCACCATACTTAGATGGGCTTGTGCGCTATCGGACCGGCCTGTCACGATTAAGGAATTCTGGACCGTGCCGTGGGCTGAAGTCTGAGCCCATGGACTGGCACGGCATGGCTCGATAATAAAGTGGACCGTGCCAGCCAAAATGAAATGGGCCAAGCTTTTTCATGCCCGTGCCGGGCTGCCCATTTGGCCATCTATAGCCTAACCGAATGGAAATTCTTGCTCTGGCTCAACTTCAAACCTGGCCGGACTGATCTGGTTGGATATGACCGTGTTCAGAGCCATACACAAGGCCTAAATGAACCACAGGCTTCCCACAACTGGATACCCACTGGCATCTCTAGCTTTGATTTTTACGCTCTAGATAGAATAGAAGTATTATTCTATCTCTTTTGCGTCAGCATGATCAGATTTTGCCGTGTTTTGCTACCTCACTTATCACCAACTTGCTGCTGCCAGAGATAGAATCTAACTAGTCTCCAAGGTGAAATACAGCAATACTCTCTCGATGTTTGCCCAAAGTTTAAACGCCAAGCTGGAATATGCTTCATACCCTGCTAGTTGAAACAATTTTGGAACAAATTTGATTTTGGGGTGTTGAGCTAAGATTAAAACTACACAGCTTCAGGTTTTAGCAACTGACTAAACATTTTCATGTGACACATGAATAGTTTAAAAGTAATGAGACAAGGCACATTGCTGAAATGAGTAAGAATATGATTACACATGGATCTTTTAGGGTCTGGAATCAACAGATACTTACTAATATCACAAACACAACTCGACACAACAAAAACACAATATTCCATTATCACATTTACCACTAGAATTTGTCACTGAAAAGCTAAACCAGTCATCTGAATCACCAAGGCAGGGTCGTCATCAAATTCTCTGGCAACATATACTGGTTTGTAAATGCAGGGAAATATTCTTTGGACGCTAATTTTTTCTAGAACATCGTCAAATGGACCGCTGCTAAGGATCACATTTTACTATCACCAGAGTAAGGTTGCGATAAAACAGTTATTTATTCATATTTATTCATATTCAACAGTGCCAACCCTTGATAAACAAATCAATGATCTTAAGTTTAAGCTACCATTTGGTATACATCTAACAAAATTAGCAATATAGCATCATAAGATTCAGGTGCCTTCTTGACTTGGAACAACAGACTACAGTGCATTTTTCACAGTATGTCTATCCAACAATGATTAACAAGGTCAATTCATGACCTTGGAAATAAGAGATTTTCATGATTCTATTTAGCAGTTACATTTCTGAGACTCTGACCTTTGTGCTAGTCCTTCCTTGAGGCGCGGCGGCTCCACTCGAACCGGCCGTGGCGGACCTGGTCGGGCCCACTTGAATCGTGTTCGGCGTCAACACCGCAGGAACACGAGAAGGGCCAATGCCCATTTTGCCACGACATCGCAATCACCCAACCAGTCAAGACCACAGCTACACTACGAAGGTTTGACAATTGGAAAGTTGCGAAGGATTGCTTACCAGTGCTCCCGGCTGGCCCTTAGATAACGCCTCCAGCCCGCCGGCCATGTTGGCAGGGATGTCTCCCTCTAGGAGCCGCGACACCAAGACGAAGACTTCTTCCACCGACCGCTCTACTCCAATCACTTCGCGGGCATCATCGAGATGCCCGGCATAGGAGTGGAGATAGTGAGCCCAAAATTGAAGGGGCTGAACATGACGCTTCACAAATGTTGCAACCAATCCAGCGCCCGTCAGCCCCTCACTCCGAAGCTGCGCGATCCGCTGCAGTAGTGGTTGCAGCGTGCAGGTCCCCACAGCCATTGGCTTCACAGACCATCAATTGCGAGACTCGGGGACCTCATCGCGGAATGCCGGCAACTCGGGGACAACATTGTCGAGGTAGAAGCACTCATCGTTCCACCCCTTCAACAACGCCATGAGGGGCACTCGGACGTACTCCTTCGTGTGCATGTCGCGGAGTTGAATCCCGGTGCCCCTGATGCGTCGACCACCGCAGCTCTCGGCGGGCAGAAGAAGAATGTGGAAAAAGTACATTCACAATGAGTAGTGGGGAGGGATCCTCAAGTATGCTGGCTCACACAACATGACGAAGGTGGCAACCTACAGCACCCCATTCGGATTGAGGTGGTGCAGCCCGACGCCGTAGCAGAAGAAAAGGCCGTGGACGAAGTCACCGCATGGGAGTGTGAGCCCGCGCTCATGGAAGCTGGTGAAGATAACCACCTGCTGGTCTGGTGGCGTCAACACCTCTTCCCCTCCGGCTGGACGCTAGTTGACGACGAACTTCGGCCAGAGGATGCCCGCCTGAGTGTAGGCATCAAGCTCCTCCTCGCTGGTGTGCGATCTTATCCACTACGCGACCATGGTAAGCACACGATGACGACGAAGATGACGAGCGCAAAGGGAGCAAGTGCAAGGAGATGAAGGTGAGCGGGAGGAAAACAAAGAGCGCAAGGACGAAAGAGGCAATGGATGGCATGCGTTTTGAAATCCCCACTCTGCACCCCTTTTATGGAGATGGTGATCACCCCACAATCCATGACACGACATGAGCATTCTTAGCCTGGCGGGATGCCCGAATCGTCAGGCACCCACGTCCTCGACCTCTGCTCGCTGAAGGGTGGGCCCAAGCGATGAATCGGCACCTTCGCCCACCGGATGTGACCCTCACATGTCTGACAATGGCATAAATGCCTGGCGGATGCCTTAGGCACTGCATGCACAAAACGTCGCATCCAAGTGCTCGTCCAATCAACGTTCCCTTGCCGCCCAATTTCCCTGCTGGTAACCTTTTTCTGCGGTCAAAATTTAATCCACCATTCAA
This sequence comes from Zoysia pacifica, assembly GCA_001602315.1. Taxonomy (NCBI): domain Eukaryota; kingdom Viridiplantae; phylum Streptophyta; class Magnoliopsida; order Poales; family Poaceae; genus Zoysia; species Zoysia pacifica. The sequence continues at coordinate 120,826 of BCLH01000102.1, forward strand.
GCGACGTGGTGAGACCGTTCAATCCTCAAGCTCGCCCTCAAAGACTTCTAATTGCTCAATGGGGTCACGATCCACACTCTGCATTAGCCAAAATTGGTTAGGCCGGTCCAACTAGTCCAACCTAGGCACTTAACTTTTTTGAGGATGGTCATGAACCAATCCATAGCCCAACCTCCGACGGTCGGGCGGCCTGAGCCTCTCTATCAGACCCCGGTCGATGGAACACACATGGACATGCTTCTTCGACGAACAGAACCCTACGATCTGGCTATCGAAAAACTAGGTCTACCCAACCCCGGCCGGTAAAGCATACGAGGACATGCTCCTTAGCGAAAGGGTTGCGACCCTACAAATGGGCTATCTGAAAGCCAAAACCGCATCTCTCCCACCCCTAGGGGTCGGATCCCATCATCGTTTCTCGAAGACATTTCAAGACCCCCCGATCGACCCTTCGGATCGTCTAGGGCTCGGGGGCTGAAGCGGTGGACTTATAGGATTTAATTCGCTACAAACATAAACTATGAGACTCGAACCACAACAAAAGCAACAAATACAATTCGAGTAGGCCAAGACCCCAAACAATGCTAGTGACGAAAAGAATGCAACAAACAAGCACTAGCACGATAGCCACCAAGAGGAATCGTAAAGCAACCTAAGACTCTACTTAACGGTATAAAATGCGGAAACTAAAGAGAGAGAGTCAAGGGAAAACTCAGCGATTTTTCCTGAGGTCTCAAAAGGTAGCCGCCTTCCTCTAATCCATGTTGAAACACTCCCGTCGGAGTCTTCATTCCTCCCGCTATTTCTGAAACGGTGCTCCCAAGGGTATACTCCACTTCCCGAAGTGAAGTCACCGGCGGCCCAGCTCTAGCACACAATGCCCTCCTCTAGAGCAGGCCTCCAAAGATCTACACGCTCCCTCTTGGTGTCCCTTTCACGCAGGGGACCCAAAATCGCTCACAAACTTGGTGTCGTCTTTCATAATCTCCTCAGAAGCTCGAACACTGGCTCCTAGCCGGTCTAGGCTGCCAAGACCAAGAGTAATAGGCAAAGATCACTCCTCTCAAGGCCCCAAAAGCTCTAGAAGTGTATGAATGCTTCTATCACTCTCCTACTAGCACCAAAGATCTCCAATCTTGTCTGGTGCTCTCTTCTTGGTGTCCCATGGCCTCTCACAAGTTTACTCCAGCAATTCAGACCTCAAGCACACTGTAAAACGTCCCCCTCCATGGTTTAAATAGGCTCCAAGTCCAGAAACAACCGTTGCAACATAATGTCATAAAGCTAACTATTTTTGACAGTCACCGAAGCTCCCACCGGACTGTTCGGTGGTGCCACCGAACTGTCCAACGCACCACCGAACTGTCCGGTGACCTTGTCATCTCACAGACCAAAGAAACACCCTCTCTGGAATCCATTCCATATGACACCGGACTGTCCAGTGCATACCTTCACTAGACTGTCCTGTGACTCTCACTTTTGGACTTCCATTTACACCTCTTTTTGACTTCGTCTTCTGGCTCACCGTACTGTCCGATCATTGGACCACCGGACTATCCGGTGACTTTTTCTCCAACTCCAGAGAGCACCTCTCTCTAGACTGACGACTCCTGGCTCACCGGTCTGTCCAGTGGCCTCACCGGACTGTCCGATAGCTTATCTTCTTCTGCCTTCATCTTTGACTTGAGTTCGGCTTCACTTGCTTTACTTTCTTTGCCTTCTTCAATTCTTTCTGAGGTAACTAAGAGCATTCATACCCCCTAACACTTGTACGACACGAGACGAATGACTTGACTCCCTTAATACTACCGGTGATCCTATGGACACTCTAGCTAGTTCTTAACCATGGTCCACCGAAACATGGAACTTCTCTTCTTGAGGTCATCCTTGTTATTCATCGAGGACGCCCACCATGATGTAGAGATTTAGCGGGGTGGTACCTACAATCATAACCGTTATCTATGGCGTTTATTCAATCTACAAAATCAATTCATACCTTTTAGGAGACTTCAAAGGTCATGAAGCTTACAATCTCCCCCCCCTTTTTTGTGATTGATGATAACCATAGTACTCACAACAAATTTCAAACGAGATGATATGAGATAAAGAAAGAAGCGCATCTCGAATGAAAAAACTTACCCACTACCTTGATGACCCCCTAGAAATTTGCTTGAGTTCTCGCCTTTGTCTTCCTTTTGAAAGCTGACTGATATCTCTCGTGCTTGTGAGGACTCTCTCCCCTTTGTCATCTAATCACACAAAAAGAAGACATCAAGGAAGCATATAGAGAAGAGAGACGTTGGATAGAAAAAGGTTAGTGCATTATAGATATAAAGGGAGCGCAATGCATTAGAGAACCTGCAAGACAATCACAACACAGGGGAATCACATACAAAAAATCACAGGGGGTCCAGAAACCAAGTGAATCTCAATGAGCTAAAAGATCAAATAAAACACAAGCTCATCAAAATGTCACAAAGAGACAATGAAATCCACCAAATAAGATCCAGAGCCCTAGCTACCCATCCATGACCTCCCCCTAGACAGCTAGCCTCTCAAACGATACAATCACATGGCACACTCCAGACACTCTTGACTTAAGGAAGCTAGTCGGGTGCAGTGACTACTAGTGGCTGCTCCTCTGAAGCTGGCTCGACTGTTGCCGACTCATCAACTGGCTGCTCTGTGTTATCAAAGGCACTCAAACTAGAAGATAGCGTCGGGGAGGGCTCCTTGCCATCAGTGGAAACTGCCTGATCTGCAAGAACTGTGGCAAGGGCCTGAGCTGCCTCCTCTGTAGAGTATCCGGCCTCAACCAGGATATCTGCATCAGAGATACTAGACTGCTTAGCTGCGGAGGCTGCTGGCTCTGCCTCTGCTGCTGCTGGCGGTGGCTCTGTCAAAGCTGACTCAGCAGTGGTGGCCTCGAACGATAGGACTCCCAAAGCAAGCGGAGAGCTACCAACTACTCTCCCTGTCTCCAATGCTGGTACTAACACTTTGGGCTCGGCTAAAGCAAAAAAGTGCCGACAAGGAGTATGAGGAAACCGAAGAGAACTGAGAAGACATCGTTGGCACACTGTCTCCTCCGGTAGTCACATAGGTACTAGCTACTCCATAAGGTACGAACGGTGAAAGCGGAGCTAAGAGCAGTGTATTGAAGCTGGGCTGCTGCTGCTGTGGCTGCTGAAGTTGTGCTGTGAAAGCTGGCACAGACGAGTATTGTGGCTGAGGAGCTGTTGTATGTAGCTGTGGGGGTAGGGGACCCGAGAGCGTAGTCATCAGGAACGCTGGCAAAGGTGGCACACCGATCCCCTTGGAGATAAGATGCTATCACTTCAAAACCGGTAGACATATAAGATATAGCCACTACCATCTCCAACTGAGTGCACTGTGACCTCTCATTAAACTCCCTATCTTGTCTTCTTCTCTCCTCACCAACCTCTCTCTCCATCCTATACCTCTCCTCAATCTGGAGGCGCTCGAGTCGGATCCTCTCCTCGAACTCGGCCCTCTCATGACGGATCCTCTCCTCCTGCTCCTGCCTAAATATCCTACCTTGTTAGCAGCTAATCTAGCAGCAAGTGCAGGGTCAAGTGTGGCATGAGAGGTGTGTCTCTGCCTGACCTGGAGCCTCAGTGCTCCCAACCCCTGGCTGTGCTCCCTTCAGAGCCTCAGTCTCTAGCTCATACTCCTCAGGGGCTGCGGTCTCCTCTACTCCAAGGGTGCTCTGAGAAGCTGACACGTGAAGAACCCTGGAGTCGGACGGCTCAGCTAGACTGAAAGAGGTGGTGATCTCTAGCAATGCTGCATACTCCTCCTAAGTCATCACTTTAGCTCTCCTCAAAAACAGACATATGTAAGGGGCAAAAGGTAACTGTCGTGCTCCAATCCCCTCATATATCACATCCTCTATCTGTGCTAGCAGCAAGTCTGTCAGATCAAAACAACTCATGCCTCAGCAAAAAACATAGCAGCCACTAATGCAGGATAATCACCCACTCTCTTTAGCCAGCCCTCGGTGCTATCGACCTGCCTAGCAACCCTCTCAAAACACATGCATTGTGTGTCAACCTCAGAGGTTGCCTCAAATAGTGCTCTCCATGTGGTGGCGGGTAAGCAACACTCAGTCTCTCGTCACTAGGCTCCATCCCTCTGAAAGGTCTGTGTGGTGGCAAGAAGTTCGGATGGGCGAGTGCGTGGATCCGTGTCTCAAAAGATATGAACTCCAAAGTAGAAATGACATGGGATCGCTCAAAATGGTGTGGCTCCCCTCTGTATAAGAACCAAAGCTGAGACCAATCAGGGGAGATCCACAAGGAGGCATAGAACTGTAGTACTACCTCCTCACTATATCTCAAGGGCTGGGTGACCAATTCTGCCAGACCAGGTAAAAAGGCAATGTGCTCCTTCATGTCTGTCCCAGCTCCTCTGCTCAGTGCCTCAAAAGAACAGTGGCGGTGTGTAGCAAACACTGAGCTCTTGCCCGTTGTGGTAAGCTGTCATCAGAGAGCCTCATAACTCCTCCACTAAAGTAATGTCCAAAACTGTCCAGCATCGGCATGTCTCTCTGCGGGGACCCACACTGTAAAGTTCACTCTCCTCTGGGCCTTCATTGTCGAGCCCTTGATCTCTAGCAGATCAATCTCCTCCTCTGCAACTCTAGCCATGGCCCGACGAGCTCTCTCGGCTCTGCAAGTACAAACACTGCAGACCCCAGTCCTGGAATAAGGACACCTTTATGGCTTCGACTGTGAAGCTGTCTGGACTCCTTCTCCCTCCATGGTTCTCGACTGCCGAGAATGACAGGTAGGAGCTCTTCACAGCTGCACCTCTGCAACTAGGGTTGTGGTCGCCACCCTCTGACGAGTCGACCTCCTTAGCTCCCCCAGACTCTCTGCACTACATATCCTCGTAGCTCCACTCCTCCTGTGTGGAGGTACATCCACCTCTGCTACAGCCAGCGCTGGATTACACTCAGGGTCTCTTGACCTCTGCTTCTTCTTCTTCTTAGGCTCTACGGCCTTGCCCTTCCCCTTCTCGTCTGCAGACGCTCTATGTCGGCCCATGTTCTTAAGCTATCACTGAAAGATTCACTGCCACTGAAAGCGCAACTGACCAGCTGAGCTCACAAGATAGGATTAGGAGCTTGGCTCTTAAGCCGTCCAAGAAAGCTCTGTACTGTCACTGAGAACGCTGTCACTGTCTGTTGTCCTCTGAACCACATAGGAATAGATATAGGATGTAAGCAATGCAGGCAGGTGACACAAAAAGATATCCTACCGGTGGAACAAGGACATATCAACGATCAAATGAAGCAAATACGACCAACAGTGATATTGACATACTAATGCCACAATTCAAATAAAAGACAATGCACTCAAATTGTGACACTAGCAACTGGAGGACTCAATGCCATATCAAAATACGAAAGAAATAACCTCAACATGGTATCAAGTACTGGAGAATTTCAACTAAGCTATGTTAATTGTCAATAAAAGATTAAACTTTTATCAACTATACCAATTTTCGCAATTAATTAACTCCAGGGCATGCGGGGCATTTTTTGAAGAAATGGAAGAGATATAAACGATACCTCAGGAGAGAAGAGCTGGAAACTGCAAAAGAAGACACCAAAAACATTTCCAATCGTGCAGGAAACCAAAACCCAATTGAGGGTTCTAGCGGGTAGAAGCTAGGGCTTGGTGCTTTGACAATCGGCGACGTGGACGCGAGCTAGGGCTGCGTGCACAGGCAGCAATGGAGCTCGACACGACGATATGGCAATGCGGGAACGAGCGATGCAAGCACAAGCAATGCAAGCGGCGCGGGATGCGGGGGTGCAGAGCAACGCGAGCGCAGAGCCGGCAAGAGGGGCATGGCAGACAGGAGCACGCAGGTGCAGCGAGCGGCGGTGGACAGTGAGACGACGCACAGCGGGCTGCGACGGAGGCGGCGAGGACGGCGGTGCTGTTGGCAAGAATGCGCAGGGGTGAAGAGAAAACCGAGAACCCACGTGCGGATGGTTAAAACAAAATCAATGGTTGAGATTGATTAGGGTTTAAACAGATGGCCGAGATTCACCGATCAAGGGGATCACTAGACTGTCCGATCCCAAGAGTTTGTCTGGTGACTGTAAACATCCAGACTATTCGGTGATTGGAGAATTCTTATTCCAGAGAAGCAACCGCTTCATCTTCTTGTCACCGGACTAGCGGGTGAACCCGTCAGAATGTTCGGTGTTTGTCCGATTTTGCTGCATTGACTGATCACAAAGATACAGTCACTGGACTGTCCAGTGAAGGTGCCAGAATGTTCAGTAACCTCAAGGAATTGTGGAATCAAGGAATTTCTTTCTAGAAACCAAGTGTCCTCACGGGAGAACCTAATAAATGCCACACTTATCTAGAAAGAGAACTCTCAAACACTCCTTGGCAAATAGATAACCCACAATAGGTTTATACTTTTCGCAAATCGCTATAAGATTGAGCAATAAAACTAAAGCGAGAAGGAGCTGACAAGGGAATGTAAGAACTCATGTTCACGGTCCGCGTAAAAGGGAATCTTGGAGACCGTTAAACACAAGGTTCAGTGGGCATGAAGCTCACAATTGCTTTAGTTATTCTTTGAGGATTGTGTGAATCTATTTAGGCAATGCAGTCACTTTCTCCAAGAAGAACGCCTCCTTGTGGTTCCTATATGCAATACACGTCAAACAAGCTAGCTAATGCAAGGAATTTAAAGCGTGCAGATTCAAGCAAATTACAGGACATTGCATAAAGAAAACCTATCCAACGCCATGTTTGGCCCATCTCAAGCTTATTTACTATAAGCTCACCGCTTTGCCTTGAGATAGCCAAACCATCTTCTCAAGCTCTTCCTCCATGCTTATGTATATCTCAAGATGGTTAGGTGTCAACTAATTTTTTTGTTTTTTTCTTTTATCTTTTTACATATGATGCATTATAGTGCAAATATCTAGTCCACGAAGGAGTCCTAACTACCATGCAAGATAAGAAAAGAAACCTACTCTGCTATGTACAAGAGAGAACCTCCTTGAAGAGTAGATTGGTGTTAAAGCTCGATCACATGTGGTGGACTTCTAGAATCTTCAATTTCCTTCACGGTCCACCACCTTAGTCCCTTTACTTCTTTTTAGGAACCTAAGAGAGTTTAGGCTTCCTCTCTCGATCCATGATCACCTTGGGAACCCATATCTTCTTGATTGTTCTCTTAACATTTGGCGGTTCGAGTAGCTTGGCTTTCACCTTCCATCTTTTGCCCTAAAAAGCTTGTAGTGCACATCCTCATGGAAAAAGATAGCGTTAGGCATAATCTTAGGCTTGGTCACCTTGGGACAATCCTTGGAGCGGTGATCATCAAAGCAACAATTCTCACAACTCATCTGCCATGAGTGGGACTATAAAAGCGGGGATCTCATCTTCATTGCCAATGATGTTGATAGAGGAAGGATATAATCCTAGACCCTTGTGATTGTGGTTGTTGACAAGGTTTCGGCTTAAGATATCCTTTTGAATTTGCCTTCCTCTAGTAAGCCGCTCGAAAGCATCCATCACGGCCTCTCTCTCCTCCTTGATCTTTGTGTATTCCTTCAAAATAGTAGGCTCAAGAGTAGTGTTCTCCTTAGAGAGGGTTAGATTACAAGAAGTAGAAGCTTCATTAGAATTCTTAGGAGAGTTTAAGAGAGAGTCAAGGTCAAGAGCTTGATGGGTGAGGGCCAATGCCTTATGCTTCTTCTTGAGAGACTCACAAGATTCGCGTAGGGCACCATGAGATTGCTTTTGGGTATTGAGCTCACCCTCAAGCTCCCGAACTCAGTACATCGCTACTTCTTGCTCCTTGGTCACCATCTTGATCTTCTTGTTCTTCTCGATGATGGTCTTATTGGCCTTCTCAAGAATGAGGACTAGATCATCATAGCTTTGGGCATCATCCTTGATGTGGACATCAAATACTCTGATGAGGACGTCAATGGAAATATTCACACGCGGAGGATTCGGACTGCAAAACAGAACAAACTTGCAACAAATGCCACGACTTCGTATGGAATCCAATTTGGGTGTTTAAGAACATTCTGGAAAGCTAATCAAGTCTACTTTCAAATGGATTCAGCCTCACCTTCATATCACATCTGAGTCAGCAGCAATTGCCGTTCTAATTCAGAAGGTGCTGCATCACCCCAACTTGGGCCGATGGCCCGTGTATCAAGTTGAGCCCATTAGGGGCGCGTCCTAGGGTTTGCGGATGACCCCAGCACCTCCTGGTCATCCTCCACCCTATTTAGAGGTCCCAGCCACCACCAAAAAGACTTGAGTTTTCCTTTGTTATAGTTTAGCTCTTTGCAAACTTTTCTGATCTTCAGTTGTGTCCAACGACCACCTGTTAGACAGCCATTTGAGAACCTCACATTTGAAGAGATTTCTGGTTTGCCACATCTTGTTCTTCGATTACTTGCAGGAATTGATCTTCGTGATTAGGTTGACCCTGCTGTTCCGGCGAGGTCAATAACCATTCGGAGTTGGTTCTGCGATTGCTAAGGCGCACGACCTGTTCGTTTGTAGTCAGATCGTGAGGGTCGACTCCACCAAATCAATAGTTATCACCTCACCGAAAGATCAGGCACCTCAAGTCCTATCAAGTGGTATCAGCTTCCCAGGTTGCTCGGTGAGATTTATCCCATCTCGTTTATCGTTTCATTCATTTTTCCACTATCCACATAAAAGCCATACAAAAAAAATATTGAATCATTCCGCTGTCCTATACCCTTTGAGCCTGTGCATCACAATTTTCAGTAATTTGCGTTGTTGAATTCGTGGTTGCAGATCGTGTCATGTTGCTGGTCTTTGCGTTTAATCCGTTAGAGTTTTGAGTTCTTATCATATTCCGGGCTCATATCTACAATAGAAGGAAGAAATCAATCCAGATCTGAGTTTGTTGCAAATAACAGATTCGGTTACCAGATTTTGGTGCGGAAGAAAACAACCATATCTCCATGATCTTTTGTTTGTTTGGCACATTTTTATACAACATGGAAAGATCTCCATGTTATCTTTCCAACGGATCCACACTTTGGTATGGCAGGGGCTGATCCCGATCTTTCGATGAGAGGAGGATAGCTTCGATTTGGGGTGGATTCGACGTTGGCTGTCCGACTACAACAACCAACAGGGTTGCTGCGCCTTAGCAACAGGTACACCGGCTCCGATTTGTTGTTGTTCTTGCTGTGCCAAGAACAACCCTGAACCTGCGAGCAATCGAGAACAAGCA
>BCLH01000102.1:130123-165542 GCA_001602315.1 Zoysia pacifica
TGTCCGACTACAACAACCAACAGGGTTGCTGCGCCTTAGCAACAGGTACACCGGCTCCGATTTGTTGTTGTTCTTGCTGTGCCAAGAACAACCCTGAACCTGCGAGCAATCGAGAACAAGCAAGAACAAGATGAACAGGTAGACAACTCACAGATCTGGATATAATCACAAAATTGGGGTTCTGAATCAAGCAAATCGGATGGTCTCGTCGACACACGCGTTTACAAGGAAGTAGCTAAAGCTAAACTTGCATCCGAACAAAACCCACCCTCAAATGACGGCTGCCACAGGTTTATATAGTGAGAAGATGTCCTGGAGGCGTGGGGGGACTCAAACCCTAACTTAGAGAGGGCCCCTAATGGGCTAAACTGGATACAATGGGCCTCAGCCCATGACTGGAGGTCCGAACGCCTTTCTGACGATTCTGATCACGTCTAGAGGAGTTTGAAGCTGAGATTGGACCCATCTGAAAGTAGACTTTGAGATCTTTCCTATGAGTACTCATTTGCCTTCAACAATATCCGGAGTGAAAAGTTATGACCGAAACAATCCAGCCCTGATTGATGGTCCGATCCTGCTTTATGGTCCTGGTGCTCCTTCCATGTTCCTAATCATAACAAAATTACCACAAAGATTTAGTAGTACCCCATTCTGAGAAGAACTACTATAGACAGTGAGAAATGACTTGACCTGATAATTAAGTTGACACGCTCGAGCTCGTGTCATGGGTCCTTCTTGTGCAATTGCTTTGGTTGTGTCTGTGGAAGTGATGTCCTCATCACACTTGCCATAAAATACCACCCGAGCGTGTCGCAATCGCAAAAGAGATCTGCGATATCCTATCTGCTATCTGCTAGCTGCACTTTTGTTCATCTCTATTTTCATTCCATCACAAAAAAAATGAGGGAGAGAAAAAGAAAAGAAAAGAAAATAAAAGGAAAAAAGAGAGAAGTTGCAGAAAAAGAAAGTCAAAGAATTGAAAAAAAAAGAGAGAAGTGCTGCGTGTTTTAGTTGCTACTGTCCTGAGCCTTTTGTATCATTTGTTGGACTATCTTTGTGTCTAGGCTCGCGTCTCTATCAGGGTTTAGCCTAGGACCAGCACCATACCGTTGTTGAACACTTATTCAACTTTGCATTTGCTGATTTGATTGTGCTAATCCTTACTACAAATTGAAACTGTCCAAGCTCCACAGATTACTACAGTAAACAGGTTTTGTGTCCTTGGCAATCGCTCCACCAATCTTTGCCAGTTGACATCATTGATTGCACATCACCCCTGCATGTAGGTTTGGTAAGAATAAGAACTTGGTTGAGCAAGCTTGAGGGAGATCGAGTTGGACAAAACCTAGCTCGTTGTCAATTTGTTTTGCTCTTTACCAACCATGACAGGCACAATCAAGAAAAAGGGAGCTGGTGGTTTACACCCTCACCAAAATGTGCAGATGCTTCAATATGAGATAAAGGATTATATTTTGCAAGTCATCGTTTGTCAATACCTTCTTTTGCATGGAAATTTGATCCTCATGCACACATTGATTGGGAACTAAATGTAGATAAAAAATTTCATGCACATGACTTGTTTGAAAAAGAAAAAATTTACATTGCATCGAGTGTTTTGACTGAAAGTGCTTTGCTTGAATGGAAATACAGTTGTAGGCACAATAAAGTTCTAGAATCTTGAAAAGACTTTAAATGTTATTTTAGGGATGCCTTTATTCCTGTATTTTATGCTGATCATTTGCGTGCCAAAATAGACAACTTGAAGCAGAATAGTATGACTGTTAAAGAATACTTTCATGACTTTATGGTTTATGTAATTTTTGGTGGCTTAGATGAATGCCGAGAAGATAAAATCAATAGGTTTATGAATAGTCTCAATTCTGAAATCCAAATTTTGCTCATCTCTAAAACTTACTACTTACTCTCACACCTTTATTTGCTTGCTTGTATTGCTGAAAATCAGCTTTCACCATCAGAAAATCGTGGAACATATTGCTGATGTGCCTTTGTCACAAGGGAAATATGATAAAGAAGAGTTGTGTGATACTTTATCTCTTATTAAAACAGCACAACTAGATAGAGAGCACTCTTCTGTTTCTTGTCTTATGCCTAACATCGTGCAGGAGAGTGAGAAAAAGACTGAGAAAGACATTATGCTAGTTGATGAGATAATGGATAATGATGCTTGTGTGCTGCCTACTATATTCCAGGAGAGTAAGAAAAATGAAACACACTGTGAGTCCCTCACCACATCTCGATCCTCTCTACTGCAATTGTCCGATGTTCATCCTAGTGTTCTGCAAAGCTTTGTTTCATAATGCATATTTGTCCTTTGATTGCATCAAGTTGTGTGACCAAGTTTTGTTCATCTCGAAAACACAACTAGTGTATGGAGTAGAAAATGTTGTTCTTGAGTACAAACATGTGGAGAATAAGCATTTTTATTGCGCTGATTTGAATGATACAAAGTTAGAGCTCGTATCTTCTTTAACTTCTTTAGGTTATATTGAATTTGATGCTCCTTGTAACCTGAATTGTTTAGAGAAGAGATTATTTCAGAATTGCAATTCGCAACATTTTAGCAATTGTGTTTTTTATGCTATTGGCAAATACGATGACATTGGAGATTTCTTAGTATCTAATATATCCATTTGTACTAATCTGAAATACCCTTTTGAAATGCAAAAACAGGATCAAACAATAGCATGCACTAACACTAACAATGCTTTGCAAAGTTTCTCTACTTTTGTGATCTATCAATAGGAGCAGCTCATGGAGAAGGAGAAGTTGCTGTTGTGGCCAAGCTACGTGCTCATCCCCTGTTCCAACATGACAGCAAAAAATTGTTTCGACCACTGGATCAAGCCGAGGACGACTAGCTCTAAAGAAGGGGAGAACGATGAGATCTTTGTGGCACTACTTGACTGCTTCAGAATACCCCTGTGGCCGCCACCCCTTATGATTTTTGGAGTGCACGGTGGAGTGGCTGTTCTCCAATCTGACCTTGATTCGAGGACGACTCCAAAAGAAGCGGGGGAGGATGATGAGGTCACATACATACCCCCGTGGCCTCCACCTTTTGAGATTTCTACAAGGCACGGTGGCCTAGCTGGTTTTGAATTTGTGCTTGAGTCAAGGACGACTCCAAATCAAGTGTGGGAGGATGATGAGACCACATACATACCTTCATGGCCTTCACCCTTTATGATTTCACAAGGATATATTGGAGTGGCACTTTTACATTCTAAACTTGAGTCGAGTAACTCTAATTCAAGTAGGTAAGGATGATGAGGACATCATATCCTCTGATGAGAACATCAATGGAAATATTCACACGTAGAGGATTCGGACTGTAAAATAGTACAACCTTGCAACAAAATCCACGACTTCGTATGGAATCCAATTTGGGTGTTTAAGTACATTCTAGAAAGCTCATCAAGTCTACTTTCGAATGGATCTAGCATCACCTTCATATCATATCCGAGTCAGCAGAAATTGTCATTCTAATTCACAAGGTCCTGCATCTCCCCAACTTGGGCCGATGGCCCGTGTATCAAGTTGGGCCCATTAAGGGCGCGTCCTATGGTTTGAAGACGACCCCAGCACCCCCTGGTCATCCTCCACCCTATTTAGAGGTCCCAGCCGCCACCAAAAAGACTTGGGTTTTCTTTTGTTATAGTTTAGCTCTTCGCCAACTTTTCTGATCTTCAGTTGTGTCCAACGACCACCTGTTAGACAGCCATTTGAGAACCCCACATTTGAAGAGATTTTTGGTTTGCCACATCTTGTTTTTCGATTACTTGCATGAATTGATCTTCGTGATCAGGTTGACCTTGCTATTCTGGCGAGGTCAATAACCATTCGGAGATGGTTCTGCGATTGCTAAGGCGCACACGACTTGTTCGTTTGTAGTTGGATCGTGAGGGTCGACTCCACCAAATCGATAGTTATCACCTCACCGAAAGATCGGGCACCTCAAGTCCTATCAATCCTCATTATCATAGTCCTCCTCTTCTTTGTCCATGTAGACCTCACAACTTTGGACCATTAAGCATAGAGGTGGTGGTGGTAGCTCGTTGGAGTTCCGCTTTGAGGATGAGGGTCTTCTAAGAAAAAGCTTCTTCATTAAGAGAGCAAGGTCCTCATTGTCGATCTCATCATCCTCCACCTTCTTCTTCTTATTTTTGTTCTTGCCATTGGGAGATTCTTCAACTTGAAGAGCAAGATTCTTGGGCAATTATGTATTAGTGGAGGTGCCCAATATATATCCCTCATAACCCATAAGCTTTATGACATCCACGAAGAGAGTAGCCAAGTTGGCTTGGAAGAGACACGTGACGACGGAGTTGTAGCATGGCAGCAATATCCTCAATAGCTTCCTCATGGTCTCATCAATTTTTCTCATGAGGCCCAAGGCATTGATCTCCGCTACCACCACATGCAAATGAGAATAAACATCGTTAGCCTTTTCATGTGGTAACATAGTGATAGAGTCATATTTGTTCTTGAGAATATAATAGCACTCTTCCTTAACCTCAGTGGAGCCTTCATTAATTTTTTGCAATTGAGAACATTTTCAATGACCAGTGCAAGATGCATTGATTCTAAAAAAGATATTTTTAGAGATGCCCCCAAAGATGGCATTCTTGGCCTTTGCATTGAATTTGATAAAGACAAGACCAAGTCTCTCATTCACATTTGTAGCGTTTTGGGTCATAAGCCATGCTTTCCCATCAATTGACTCTAGGTAGGCTTGCATACGGGCCTTCTAATACGAGTAATCGTCCCCATCAAAAACGGGTGGATTTTCCATCTCGTTCGGCATCCTTACTCAAGGCGATGAAGCCTGAAAGATGAGCACTTGACACGATACCACTTGTAATGATCAAGGACACCGAGAAGGGGGGTCAAATTGGTGGACTTATAAGATTTAATTCGCTACAAACTTAAACTATGAGACTCGAACCACAACAAAAGCAACGTACACAACACTAGTAGGCCAAAACCCCTAAAAATGCTAATGATGAAAAGAAAGCAACAAACATGCACTAGCATGATAGCCACTAAGAGGAATCATAAAGTAACCTAAGACTCTACTCAACTGTATAAATTGCAAAAAGTAAAGAGAGAGAGAGAGTCAAGAGAATGCTCAGCGATTTTTCTCGAGTTCTTGGAAGGTAGGTGCCTTCCCCTAATCCTCGTTGAACCACTCCCGTCGGAGTCTTGGTTCCTCCCGCCATTTCTGAAATGGTACACTCAAGGGTATGCTCCACTTCCCAGAGTGAAGTCATCGGCAGCCCGGCTGTAGAACACAATACCCTCGCTCTAGAGTAGGCCTCGAAGGTTTCGAGCGCTCCCTCTTGGTGTCCCTTTCACGCGGGGGACCTGAAACCGCTCACAAACATGGCATCGTTTTTCTCAATTTCCTTGGAAGCTCGAACACCGACTCCTAGCCGGTCTAGGCTACCAAGAGCAAGAGTAATAGGCAAACATCACTGCTCTCAAAGCTCAACAAGCTTTAGAAGTATATGAATGCATCTATCAATCTCCTACTAGCACCAAATATCCAAATCTTGTCTTGTGCTCTCTTCTTTGTGTCCCTTGGCCTCTCACAAGTTTGCTTCAGCAATTCAGATCTCAAGAACACTATAAAATATCCCCCTCCATGGTCTAAATAGGCTTCAAGCCCAGAAACAACCATTGAAATATGATATCATAAAGCTAACTGCTTTTGCCATCCACCAAACTATCCGGTGACTGCTTCCACCAGACTCTCTGGCATACCACTGGACTGTCTGGTGACCTTGTCTTCTCACAAAAAGAGAAACACCCTCTCTGAAATCCATTTCGTATGACATCGGACTATCCGGTGCATACTTTCACCGGATTGTCCGGTGACTCTAACTTTTGGACTTCTAGAAACACCTCTTCTGGACTTCGTCTTGTGGCTCACCCAACTGTCTGGTCATTGCACCACCGGACTATCCAGTGACTTTTTCTCTTCAACTCCAGAGAGCACCTCTCTCTAGACTAACGGCTCCAAGCTCACTAGACTGTCTGGTGGCCTCACGGGACTGTCCGGTGACTCATCTTCTTTTGCCGTCGTCATCAATTTGACTTCACTTCGCTTGCTTTGCTTCATCTACCATCTTCAGTGCTTTCTGGGATTAACTAAGAGCAATCATACCCACTAACACATGTATGACACGAGAAAAATGACTTGACCCCCTTAATAGTATCGGTAATCCTAGCCCGAAACTCCTCTTTTTGCAATCGTACTTGTCATCCATCGAGTAAGCCCACCATGATGTAGAGATTTAGTGGGGTGGTACCTACAATCAGAACCATTACTTATGGTGTTCATTCAATCACCAAAATCAATTCATATCTTTTCGGGGCCATCAAAGGTCATGAAGCTTACACGGGTGCGCTCACGCTTCCCTGTAGGATCGACTACCACGAATCAACTACAAAGTAAGAACCCTCAATGGACCTTTCGAATCGCCTGGGAGCTCGTGGGCTCCCTACGGGCGCGCTTGCGCGCCCCCGTAGGTCCGACCACAACAAATCAGCTAAAAGCATGAAGATTACCATGGACTAGCCCCGCGCCATCTCAATAAAGAAGCAAAGGGCGCGGGACTCGGGGGGCGACAGTCGGGATCATAAACCCTGGGTATCCACGGTTTTGCCCCAGTCAAAAGGCACAGCGACGAAAGATAGCCATCGAATCTTGACACTCTACGACTGGCGCGGTCTGCTGGACGGTGGAAGGAAAAAGCTGACTTTGTCCCGTCCGCGTTGGACAAAGTACGAAGACAAGGATGACAACGCGATGATCTGGCGCTTAGGGGCCACCAGGTGTAACAACTCCAGATGTTGTTGGCCCACCCGTCAAGGGCCGTCCGGTTACTTGGGCACCAAGCCATTGTAACCCCGGTCCGGCTCCTGTATAAGGTTGCACCGAGGACCTTAGATGAATGAGTTCCATTACATGAGCAATAGACACCACTACACTTAGAATCCTTGAAAGACCTAGAGTTCCTGCTCGAGCAAGAGCCCTAGGGCCATTGTAACCCCATTCAATAGAGTTCTATGATCTATACACACGCACCCCGATCTCCATGGTGACTCATACCAGGCTAAATACCTTGAGTCTTCCGTAGACTAGGCCACCGTAACGAGGAGTACACATGAACCCTTCTCCAATACACAAATTCTACTGTGCTGGCGATACGAAACACTGATAGATATGAACAATGCAAGCAACGAACAATGAAGGAAAACAACTAGATGCAAAAAAGATTTTGAAAACCAATAGCCAAAACAAAAACCAAGGACACAAATCTAACACTAGACTCTGAAATAAAATTATGCAAATGCTAAACACAGTTTTGGATAAGGGAAAACTAGCTGATCTACTTTTTTCTTGAAGTGGCTTTTCTATGGATGATAGGATGAATGCAAAATTGACAAGGAAAGAGGTAAACCTGATGGTATACCTGAAGCTCCGATTACCACTTGATGTGTCTGTGGTTTTTGATCTTCAATCAGGTCATGGAGATGAGGACATCAACACCATCGATATGTCTTCCTCCCCTAAACCGGCATATATTCTGGTTATAGGTCTATGACTCACCCCAGTGCACGTCAACTTAATCATCATGAACCAAGGAGAAAACCAACCAGGAGATAGTGTCGCGCTTGCTAGATTCGTATTGCAGGACGGCACCAACTTCTAACCCGTGCCACGCCTTCATACAGGCTCCGTTTTTGGTGTTAAAGTACTTCCTGGAAAGCTTATCAACTTTCCAACAGATGCAACCTCACCTTCATACAACATCAGAGTCGGTGCCAATCAACATTTTGCTACAGAAGGTGTTGCGTCACCCCAACTTGGGCCGTTGGTTTGTATACCGAGTTGAGCCCATTAGGGGCGCGTCCTAGGATTTGAGGTCAACCCCAGCACCCTATGGTCGTCCTCCACCCTAGTTAAAGGCCTCAGCCATCACCAAGAACACTTGGGTTTTGATAGATTGAAGTTTAGCCGTTGCTACTTCGCTTGGGGCGCCCGTGTCAACTTGACCGCCCGTCTACTTGCCATCGGAACCCTACCATTTATGTTTTCAGATTGAACTCATACTTTTATCTAGCAATTCAGTGCTTGTTCATCTCGTTCTTGCTTGTTCTACGTTTGCTTGCAGGATGAGTGCCCTCGTGGCTGGCTGATCTCGCTCCGCGAGTTCGCGCTCACCCTTTGGAATCGGTGTATCGGTCGCTAAAGCGCAACGTCGTGGACAGTAGTAGTCGGGCCGTGAACGTCGCTTCCTTCCACCAATCGTGTTTACCATCTCTATTGAAAGATCGGGACCGAACCTCGCATCAGGTGGCATCAGAGCTCAAGGTTGTTCGGTGAGAGATTTTAGATCCAATCTGTTAATAATCTGTTAATTACCTACAGTCCAGAAAAGCCAAAAAAAGAGCAGATTAGTTTCCATAGTCCCATAGCCTTTTAGCCTGTTTATTAGTACCGTATAGTTAAGGCTTGTTGATTCTTCGAGTGCATCGTTGTGTCGAGTTGCTGGTCTTAGTGTGTAGTTCTTTAGAGTTTTGAGTTCTTGTCACGCTCTAGCGTCACATTTGAATCTCCAAAACCAGCACAATCACCATCCCTATTGTTGGTGCACTACATCTCATTGGTCTATGCACGTCCTTGGATCAGATCTACAATAGATGGATGAAATCAACTCAGATCCACTCGAGCACGTCGCAATCATAACAGAGATCTAGCATCTGCTATCTATACTTCATTGCATCTTTTTTCAGTCCAAAAAAACCGAAAAAAAAAGCAAACAACAAAAATCAGAGAAAAAAAAGAGAGGCTTATTTGTCCCTTCAATTGTGTTGTTCTTTGTGACCTTCATTTGTGTCCAGGCTCACGTCTCTAGCACGGGTTTTAACTGGAACTAGTATTTTCCTTGTGTAACACATTCAGCCATCCTATAGCTCCACATATATCCCACCACAGTTGAACATTGTTGTGCCGCGGTGCTAATACATTCGTTTTTCCTCGTTGCCAACTTGTTGGTAGCCGTCACCCTCGTGTTGAGCAAGGTAAGAACATGTAAGAACTTGGTTGAGCAGGCTTGAGAGAAGTAGACTGTGCCACAACCTCTCTTTGCCAATTTGTTTTGCTGTTTGCTAACCACGATAGGCACAACAAGAAAAAAAAGGAGCTTATGACTTATATTCTAAACAATGTGTGAAATCGCATCAACTTCAGGTACATGATGATATTTTGCAGGTAGTCAATTCGTGTACTCCTTATTTTGCTGAGAAATTTGATCCTCATGCATACATTGATTGGGAGCTGAAATTTGATAAAGAATTTGATGAACATAACTTGTCAGAGAAAGAAAAGATTTACATTGCCTCTAATGCTTTGACTGAAGGAGCTATGCTTGAATGGAAATATATTTGTAGGCACAAAAATATTTCAGAATCTTGGCAAGACTTTAAACGACATTTTAGAGAAGTTTTTATTCCTGCATATTATGCTAAACATTTGCTGACCAAATTAGACAACTTGAAGCAGGGTAGTATGACTGTTAAACAATACTATCATGACTTTAAGGGTTGTGTCATCTTTGGTGGCTTAGATGGATGCTGGGAAGATACAATTAGCAGGATTTTGAAATTCAAATTTTTCTCATTGGTCAAACTTACAACTCAATTGCACACTTATTTTTGCTTGCTTGTAATGCTAAGAATCAACTTGTATCATCTAAACATAGCAGCAAGAATAATCAAGATCACAAAAGTGTGGAATGTGTTGCTGAGGTGTCTTTGTCACAGAGAGAATGCGACAAAGAAGAGTTGTGTGATACTATATCTCTGATTAAGACAGCACAACTAAATAGAGAACACTTTTTTCTTTCTTGTCCTATGCCTAACATCTTGCAGGAGAGTGAGCAAAAGTCGGAAGGGGACATTAAGCTACTTGAGGAAAGGAAGGATATGGATAATGATGCTTGTGTTCCTACTATATTCCAAGAGAGTTAGAAAAATGAAACACATTGTGAGTCCCTCACCCCATCTTTGTATACCTATGCTGCTCATACTAATTTGCAATTGCCCATTGCTCACACTAGTATTTTGCAATTCTCCATGGAGCCTCCAGTGACTCACGATTTTTCACAAACAGCACCTTTCGCTTATGACTATAATAAATTGTGTGTGCAAAGTTCTTTAATCCCAAAAACACAACTAGTGCATAGAGATCGAAATGTTGCTTTTGAGAACACAATTGTTGAGGATAGGCCTTTTCATTGCACTGATATTAATGGCAAAAAGTTTGGGTTCATACCTTCTTTGACTACTTTAGGTTATATTGAATTTAATGTTCCTTGTAATCTGAATTATTTGCAGAAGAAATTATCTCAAAATTACAATTTGGAATATTTTAGCAACTTTGCTTTTCATGCAGTTGATAAATATGATGATCTTGGAGAGTTTTTAGTATCTAAAGCATTCATAAGTACTAATCTGAAATATTCCTTTAAAATGAAAAAATAGGATCAAACAACATTGACATGGATAAACACTAACAATGCCTTGCAAAGTTTCTCTACTTTTGTGATCTATCAACAGGAGCAGTTCGTGAAACAGAAGAATTTGTTGTTGTGCCCTAGCTATGTGTTCATTACTTATCTCAATATAACAACAAGCAACTATGGCGACCAATGGATCAAGCCAAGGACGGCTTGCTGTATAGAAGGGAAGAATGATGAGATATTATATGTCCTTGCTGTGCCGCATGACTACATCAAAATACCCCCATGACCTCCACTTTTTACGATTTGTAGAGGGCCTGGAGGGATGGCTGGTATTCAATCAGAACTTGAGTCGAGGACAACTCCAAATCAAGTGAGGGAGGATGATGAGATCACATACATAACCCCATGGTCTTCACCTTTCATGATTTCAGGATGACATGGTGAAGTGGTGGTTTTGCAATCTGAACTTGAGTCGAGGACGACTCTAATTCAAGTGGTGGAGAACGACAAGGACATCAACACCATCAATATGTCCTCCTCCCCTACACCTACATATATTCTGGTTACAGGTCCTATGACTCATGCCCGTGCACGTTAACTTAATCATCATGAACCAAAAAGAAAACCAACCAGGAGATGGCGTCGCGCATGCTAGATTCATATTGCACTACGGCACCAACTTCTAACCCCTGCCACGCCATCATATGGGCTCCGTTTTGGGTGTTCAAGTACTTCTTGGAAAGCTTATAAAGTCTACTTTCCAACAGATCTAACCCCACCTTCATACGACATCGGAGTCACTGCCAATCAACATTTTGCTACAGAAGGTGCTGCATCACTCCAACTTGGGCCGTTGGCCCGTATACCGTGTTGAGCCCATTAGAGGCGCGTCCTAGGGTTTGATGTCGACCCCAGCACCTTGTGGTTGTCCTCCACCCTAGTTAAAAGGCTTCAGCCGTCATGAAAAACACTCCTCAAGAAGGCTAATTCTTGCCTGCGAATGGAAAAACATAACCAATAACAAGGAAGAATGCAACACAGATGTGAAACCTGAATTAAACTCACAAAGTTGCAGTCTCACAAACTGTATGACTACAAAACTGTATGAAAACAAAATATCTAAGCAAAACCCAAGTCATAATGGTGCAATGGCTACTGATTATAAAGGATGGAGGGATGTGCAAGACCTCCCTGGACGAAACCCTAATGGGCCTAACATGATACAAGGCCAAATGGCTGAAAATGCTGGTACAACATCCTAATTGATTCTAGAAGTTATATTGTTTCAATGATTCCTGGAGATATTATAGGAAGTCTTTTGGCACGAGATTGGCTCCACTGGAAAGCTTATCTATTTAGCTTTCCATCCATATCTACAACATCCAAAATGCTGTTCGTATGCGACCTGTATGTCTATTTTAGTGTAGGCGGCTCCTAGAGTTCGACTAGAACTCAAACCCAGTTGGACATCCTTCCTGGTCTTGTGCATCTCCAAGTCATTCTCCAACTTCCCTTGATCCTCTCCAATGCTTCTAGTCATGATAAAGTCATTACGTAGCAATATATTCTCAAATAATGTTAACAAGGGTTTAGGAACGAGCTCATCTTTAATTTCAACTGTTGTACATGAGATCTATCAATACTAATTTGAGGAGTGTTGTGTGTATCTAAATGAGTGATGTTGTCATCATCCTCCCTTTCTTGTTTTGTCTTTTTGTTTTGGAGTCGTCCTCGACTCCAGTTCATTGTCAGAACCTCGACTCCACCATGCCCTGCAACATGCATGAAAAGGTGGAGGCCACAGGGGTATTTGGATGCAATGATTTGGTGGCTCAAAGATCCTCATAATCTCCAGCTCCAGTGAACAAACATGGTAGAGGGGGGCGAGCGATGGAGCAACACTTGCAAGAAGGTGAAGTCATTCTCGCCACCTAAAATCGAGATATGACACTAGGTAGAGCGCCACCCTAGGTGTTGTAAATATAAAACATAAAAGGGCAACTAAAAATTATCTCTAAAATATTTTACGACATCTGCTATAGCACATATGTGTTGTATAATGTTAAATTAAAGCATGGAAGCTTTTTATAGCACCTGGTGATGATGCTGTAAGAAATATCTACTTTCTCCATTACAAATGTAAGAATCCCTGCAGATTCCAAGACAGAACAAGGCTAAAAGGAAAAGACCATCAGACCCTTACGTAGTACTATACTTTCACGTAGGCATCGTAACAAATCATGCTTCCACCTAGACATTATTAATTACTTTCACACGAGCAATCCAAAAAGGTGAAAGCAGTACCCAATTTCATTTTTCAGCCAGACCGCGTTGGAGGGGGGACCTTCGACCAGGGCGCTACAAGTAGGTCGCGCTGGGAGGGGGCCTCTCACCATGGCGTTGTACCAATGTCATCATGCTTGATGATGCTCCGCTTCGGGCGGCGTGGACACGCATCTTAAGTGTGGGCTTTATGGTCAGGCTTTTCGGGAGACGGAGTCATGGCCACTCTGGTGGAGTCGAGGAGGTGCGTCGCCAGTGGGCTACTCCAGTGCGGGTGCTGCAGATGCATGTGGCGGCACTGGTAGGGACTTTAGAGCTGATTGTGGTGATTTATTCCAGCCGTTCGGGTTAACCCGAAATATTGGGTCAGGCTTATCGGGATTTTTAAAAATCAGGTTCTGACATCCAGTACCCAAATTTGCCTTGAAATTTTGGGTACCCGGAATTTCAGGTTCAGGTTTTGGGTTACCCTATATACCCGAACACACTGAATCTGTTCTGTCTGATGCCTTATTGATTGGATTCAACAGCAGCTAAAATCCACAAAAAAACATTCAAACAAGTAATTTGCTATTTCAGCCAAATGCATCCAGCCATCTAGAGTTCGGGATAACTATTCTTAGTTCATAACCAAGAATAGACCTAAAAGACCCAGCAAAAAGTAACAAATATCCATTAGAATTGAGAAGGATAACTATTCTTAGCTAAAATTAGCAAATTTTCATAGTTCATAACCAAGTTTCAGACGTTACAAACCCAACAAGAAATGAGACTGCAGTCAAGTATTTTTTGCAAAAGATAAATATGATTAAGATTTAATCAGCAACAAGACAAATGACATTCACACACATTCTTAAGATGCTGATGTTCTAGATTGGAAGATGGACTTGGTGGAATTGCTTCCTGTTAGCATTGTGCACTTGCAGCTGCAACAACAGAAGCTTGGTCTTTCCTTTTCCCTTTGGCACCAAATTCTTCAATTAACTCTGCATTGTGCTAATGACAGGTCACTAATGCATAACTGCAATGAACAATATAATAAGGATGG
Organism: Zoysia pacifica; assembly: GCA_001602315.1. Taxonomy (NCBI): domain Eukaryota; kingdom Viridiplantae; phylum Streptophyta; class Magnoliopsida; order Poales; family Poaceae; genus Zoysia; species Zoysia pacifica. Next base: position 144,008 of record BCLH01000102.1, read on the forward strand.
AAACATGGCATATATAAAAGAAGGAATACTGCACCTTTTTCTAGAATTGCTAATTTCTCCATATTCTCTTTAATGTCTAGGGGTAATGATCATCTCTACCCATCTTCTGTACAAACTAGAGCTTCAAGCATGAATGGAGTAAGAGGTACGGAAGTCATCTAAAATGCGTCCACTTGTGCTAAAATCAGATTCTGAAGCTACTGTAGAGATTGTTGTAGCAAGCACATCACGAGCCAAGCGAAATAGAATTGGAAAACTTTGCTCAGATGCCTTCCACTACACAAGAAGGTCAATCTTCATTTCTATGTTTTTAGTTTCTTCAGCAAGATATTTGTCAAGTTCAGATTTGGTATTGCTGCTTGAACCATTACTTACCTTCATCCGTTTGGCGATCACTTCCTTCAGCTTGCTTCCTCTACCTCACTTTGATGCTACTGCGTCACTTACTTTGATTGTCTCTTCATTTGAAGCATACATTTTATTGTATTCCTGAAACAACTCATGGAGGTAATTGTTAATAGCTTCCCAAACTAACCTTCCCCTTTCCTCACCAAATATTTCCTCAATGGTTATCTTTGTGTAAATAGACAACTTGTATCTTGGATCAAGACAGCCAGCCACAAAAATCAACAAATTAAGATTCTCCTTCTCCTTTCCCTTTCCCCTACCCTTCTCTTGTTCATGATCATTGCATGGCTTCTGTGCCAAAAGTCCCCAATATTTGTCAAATTTTTCTTTCATTCTCTTGCCCATTGCTGATTGCAAAGCATCTGTACTTGTCGGTGTTCTGACCACCAACACAGTAAAATTTACGTAATCGGAGAGAGATACGGTGCGCTCTTCGTATTCGAGGTGGCCTAATCTATGAAAAACTCGAGGTTTAGCCTGGTTCGGGCCGCCAGCGAGGCGTAATACCCTACGTCCAAGGAGAGTGGGTGCATCGTATGAATTCAAGAACACAAGTATAATGGCGGAAGGGCTTTGGCTCGAGCCAAAATCCTAGCACGCGTATGTGGATGTGGTTACAATGAATTGTTCGAACTGGCTCACCTCTAAATTGTCTTCTCTAAGGCCCCCTAGTACCCCTTTATATAGGGGTCGGACTGGGGTCGCAAACTTGGCGCCTACGGAACCTGCTGGCTCTCTGTCGGGTGGGGCCACGGTCGTCACCGAAGTTGATCCTCTAGCGCCTGTTAGCTCCGGAGTAGGCTGTCAGTGTCCTTGATCATCCTTTGTCTAGTCGTAGGGGACAAAGGACACTTTTTCGTTTCGCTTTACCGCTCGCCGAAACGCTTTGCCAATCGCCTAGTTTCTTTACCTTCTTCTAGAATGCTTTTCCTCTGGCAGGGCTGCTTTACCTCCTGTAGTACTTGGTCAAGAATCTCTTTGCTTGTCAGAAGTTGACCATTAAGGAGGTGGTCGACCCCCGAGGGTCGGGTGAGAGTGTTGGCTTCTAGCCGTTGGCTGGTTGAATCTTGTCGTCTCGTGTCCCCGTCCTTTCGGTGGTCAGGCAGCTACGCTCGCGTGATCTTGACCCACAGGGGGTCGGGATGTTCTCCAATGGCTCGATGCGATGGAGTCCTTCAAGGGCTGTAAATGGATCCATAGATCGTAGCTCATGGCTGGGTCTCCGTATTCACTCTGAGCGCACAGGTACCCATTGTATATGATATTGACAGTAGCCCCGACTCCTGCACCGTTTGCAAGTCTCCGTTGAGGCGGCGCGGAACTGAGCTTCGACGGTCGTAGATGTCTGATCCTACAGGGGCGCGTGAGCGCCCTTGTAGAGCGTAGCCCCTGAGCCCCCGTGCGGGCCGAAGGGTCGGTCGGGGATTTAATCCTCGCTTGGTCTTCAGCCTTCAGTCGCTGATCCTACAACAGCGCGTGAGCGCGCCCGTAGGACGTAGCCCCTGAGCCCCCCGACGATCCCAAGGGTTGGTCGGAGTTGTATCTTTGTCTTTGTCGATGATCGTCGATGGTCAATCCTACGAGGTGTGTGAGCGCCCGTATGGCGCAGCCCCCGAGCCCCTGGGCGATCCGAAGGGTCGTTAGGGGTTTAGTCCTCGAGATGAGAGCGTTCGACTATCGGGGTAGGTCGAAACTGATTTTTGTCGTCAGTTAAGTGTTGGGTTAGATGCCTAGATTAAGCCGGTCGGGCTGGCTTTGTCTCATGATCAGTATCGTGCCTAGGTCGGACGGGGCAGTCCAGCTGTTTCCCATGATCAGCACCCCGAGCAAGTGTCGGGCCAATCGGCTTGGCATCCAACCTTTGTCTTCCCTGATCCGTGAGGTTCGAACTCACGGTGTTAGTAATGGATGCCGGTAACGGCTCCGACGATCGTATGGTTTCGCCGCGTCCACGTGGACGGTGGATAACGTGTCTGGGAATTGTAACCGTTGGTTGATCCGAACGGTGGATAACGTGTCTAGGAATTGTAACCGCCGGAGGGGAAGATCATTAGCTTCGTCGCCTTCCATGAGCGTGGACTGGCGCTGCCAGCCACCTTCTTGTTCCACACGCTGCTTCTCCTCTATGATGTGTGCCTTCACCACCTCAACCCCAACGGCATCCGCAAGATTGCGATCTTCGTCACGCTTTACGAGGTGTACCTGGGGTCGAGCCGAGTCTTCGGCTCTGACGCTACTTTCATGCTAGTTAGCTGCTGGAGGCTTTCGGTGCGCTCGGCAGGTCGGCGCCACCGTGATCAAGCTTCGAAGCTCCGAGGCGAAGGTGTACATCAAGGTGTCACTAAAGAAATCACTGAAGGGCTGGCATGACGGGTGGTTCTACATCAAGAATGCCACCCTCGGGCTCCCAGCCTTCCGCGATGCACCGGCTGAGGTGACCGACGTGTGAAAGGCAAAACTGTCGACTGAGGAGAGGGACTCGTTGACGCCGCTGCTACTGAAGATCAGGCGGTTGCGGGATGAGGGGCTGAATGGCGCCGCTGTCATCGCCACCTTCGTGCGGCGCCACATTCAGCCGCTCTACATCCGGGTCCACCCTGTGAATGACTACCAAGGGAAGGACGACGTCACTCGGGAGGTGGTCAAGACGAAGCTGAATGACAAGGAGGTTGTCCGACGGGTTGCCAAGCTACTCGAGGGGGACATCATCGATGAGGTGTCCAAGGGGCCGCTGCCTCTTGACAAAGATCGTCGGACCCTGGTGAGTTGGCTTCCCACTGTCTTCGTTGTTTGAATTCGTAGAATAGCTTCGGTCGGGTCATAGGTGGAAGTCGTAGACTTAGTCATTGTTGTTATTGTCGTAGGGTCTATCGGAGGCCGCGTTGGGTGTCGCGGACATGGTCGATATGAGCGTGGTGGGCGTGTCCCCAGCCAAGAAGAAGAAGAAGGCCATCAAGAAACGACGTGGTGGGGGTTCGAAATAGTTCCCTGTCGGCAGTCCGGCTCCTGCCTCGACGGCTGCCCGGCCTACCTTGAGGTTGGCCGGTGCTCCGTCGGTCAGCACCCCGCCAGCGGCAAGCGCGAGGTCGGGGGTCTCGATCCCGACCTCTGAGGCCACCATAACGTAGACGGTGGTCCCTGTCGACGTCGGGAGCTACGCGTCATCGGAGGATGTGGTCCCGCCCCCGGCCAAGAAGACGAGGACTAAGGGCTCAAAGGGAGCCGAGGTCGACTCCAAGGCTCTCCTGGCCACCTTCGCAATTCAAGTGGCGAAGACAGGTGTGGTCTAGCCCCCGGGTGCAGGCCAACCGATGCTGCCTCAGGCTCGGAGGATCCCGATGCGCTAGTCGAAGGCGTAAGTACCTGCACTTTCAACTTAGATGTAAATGCTATTTGTTCTAGTTCGTAACTGACCTTTTTTGAGAATTTGCAGGCCTCCGTCATCGGTCGCTGCTACGCGCCCCGTTGTGGCCATCACTACATCGGCGTCCGAGGACACCGGCAGTGGAGCTGACACTGGTGCCTGGTGGCGCCGCCCTTACGGTCGTCGTTCAAGACCCGCCGACCACAACCCCGGGGGTCGATGACGTATTGCTATTGCCGCCTCCCTCGACTGCCACAGTCGAGGTCCAGGAGGAGGAGGCGGCTGAAGAAGAGAGGGAGGCCTCCCCTCTGGCTCCAGATGCCGAGGGTGAGGTGGAGAGGATAGAGGTCGAGGGTGAGCTGGCGCCGTCCCCGACCGTTCACAGCGAGGGTCTAGGGGGTCGCCTCCGTCCTTGGTCCACGAGGTCCGAGAAGGAGACAGGGCCGAGTGGGCTATTATGCCGACGGCACCATCGTCCGCTGCGACGGCGTCCGGGCCCTCGACCTTGAGCGCACAAGGGTCGGAGGAGAGGGGTGATCTCCCGCCTGAGGTCGTGGCTCAGGCCTGGGGATTCTACGATGATCGGATGGCTAGAATTTGCCGCCTCAACTATGTGGTGTCTTCCGGCCTCCGCAAGCTACTCGGCGACATGGACGAGTGCCGAGGTGTAACATTTCATGCTCTTAGAAATAACAAACCAAGTTGTGGATATGTATTCACCGGTATGGAAGAATCAAGCTCAAAAGAGGAATAAAACGGGTTAAGTGAAAACTTTAGGATTTTAAATTCGAATCCAAATTCTGATTCCTTAATGAATATCCATTTTCTAAATTCGGTAAATTAAAATCCAATTCGAAATTCCACTTGATTCCAAAACAAAAGTTGCTCATCTGTCCCAGTTCTACCGACCTGCAAAGTTTCCAATTGTTAACAGTTCGGGAGGTAATTCTTCCAAAGCTTAGAAGTTGGTTGCCTGATCTGCCTTCGGCAGATTTTTCCAAGTCTTCTTATCGGGTAACCAGTTTCGAAAATCAATATCTTTCAATTCCTTGTGACATTGCCTGTGCATGTCGGTACGATGGTAGAAGACCTTGTCGCGAACATCTCCACCAAGTTTTGTTCACATCAGAGCTCAGGCGATATTTCCTTAGGACCCGAAAAGTTCGTTAATTAATATTCTTTCAGCAGATTTCCCAAGTTTTCTTATCAAGTAACCCTCTTCGAATTTCCATATCTTTCATCCTACTTGGCAAGAGTATGTTGTTTATCCTGTAGATCACATGTTGAGGAACGGTTCTATCAAATTTCAACTCATTTCAAGATTGTTTGCTCACCCTTTCTCTGTGCACAAAATGGCTAAGCATTATGCGTGCTGGGCTTTTTCTCGTCAGGTGAGGCCCACTTGTCAGTCCCACCCTCATCTTCCTCCATCTACCATGCGCCAGCGCGCCTCCCGCGGTGGAGGCCATGCAGCCGGCCACAACACCTGTTGTCCGGGGCCTAAGGACAGGCGCCCATCTCCGTGTCCATGATCTCCTCTCGGTCGGCCGCGTTCTCCATCTCTTTCTCACTTCCTACTCTCTCTCTCTCTCTCGCATGCGCGTGCTGTCTGCCATTGCCGGCAAGCTCGTCATTGAACGGCTTCGTCGAGCAGCCTCCCCTCCACCTTGCTCGCGAGACCAGGAACCCTCCACACCCCTAGCATCCCTGAAGAAACCCCTCCTCTATCCCGGAAGCTAGCAGTTCGAATTTGGGGATTTTTCCCCAATTCGGTTTTTCGGAGCCGCCGGCCAACCCCGGCGCAATCTGGTCATCACCCATGAAATTTCTTCAATCTCTTTCAAATACGAGTAACTCTTTACCTTTCTCTGCTCATTGGTTAAGAAATCGGGAAAAATCTTGGCCGTGGTTGCAAGATCCGAACTTCCTCAGCCGTCATCCCTCGGATCCGCTCCACCCTCACCGGTGACAGCCCAGCTCGGCCCCTTCTGACGCTGAGGACCTCCGTGCCGGGCTTCTACTCGCTCCCATCAAGCTGTAGGAGAAAGCCGCTCGAGGTTTCGTCAACCGAGCCGAGGTCACGGCGTCGCCAAAGTTTCCTCTGCGTCGCCCCTCTACGCCGGTGCATATCCGGTGAGAACCGCCGCCCTTCGACCCCACTCCCATCCTCCCAGCACCGAGCTGAGCCCGTTAAGGGTTGGCCCCCTCAAAGCCGGCTCCGGGAAGCGACTCCGGCCAGCCGCGCCATGGCTGACCGGCTCGAGCGGCCAATCTGGGATTCCGTGTGGCCGAACACCGCGGCCACCCGTGTGGCTGGGCGCCAGAAGCCGCCACGTGGCCCTAAGTTGGGCTGGGAATTTGAGTAATTTCGGAAATCATTTAATAATTGCGCAGAAATCCGTAAAAACTTACAAAAATCATCAGAAATGCATATGAGCACAAAAAAAAGCAAATAATATACCGTTGGAATCCTCTCATCATGCAGAATATTTTAGAACTATCAAAGTTGCATTTTCTGCACTGGATCTATTTCTGTTAATTAAATAATGTGCATTATACATACATGCATATCATCAGTTTCATGCATAATTAAAATGTAAAAATTTTATATTTAGCTTCTAATGATTATATTCTGTCATCCTAGAATTAATTGAATTTTATTTGCCTGTAGAATTTTTATAAATGATTATTTACTCTTAGCTAGGGATTAATTCATTATAAATTCATATGTTAAGAATAAATTGCAAAATTTGTTAAAAATTAGTTTATAGCCCTGCTAATATTATGATCGTCTAAAATTGTAGTTTATGCCTTCAACAACCATATTAAGAAAATTTAGAAGTAATTTCCCTATTATGATCTATTTAGTATAGAAACTCATTCTTATAGGTGAAAGTCAGAAACTTGCCATATAATTACAGATAGTGTGCTAATTTAAAAAACTCAATCCGCATGGAAGCATTCGCATAACAATCCCTGTCATACGCCTTCATGAGCATACCATCGCATTACCTTAGCATCTTATTAGGTGCATAACTAATCACACTCGCATATCATTTCATGCACTTAGAAAACGACGCGGAAGGTCAACTTGCTCAAGCTGCTCCGGCGATGTCCGTCGCTGAAGATCTCTTGCTTGTTCGTTCTAACTCTTAGCAAACTGAAGGCAAGCCTCGGTGCATTAACCCTATTTTAAATTCTTTTTTTTATCACTATGTATTGTATGGTTACTGCATTGTGCATTAAGTTGTATGAGTTGTTTGGAACCCTAGGATGCATGATAGTGTCATTTACCTTATTGAGTGTATATTGGTACTGGTAACTCGATGTAGAGCTAGGCTAGGTCGTAACTAACAGTAGAGGTCGAGTGAATGAGAAACCTCACTCGTGAGCTATAGGTTTACATGGTTACCCTTATCATGGATAAACATGAGATCGTGCAGGGAGTAGGTTGGCATGAAGGCATGTTTCTCATGCGAACTCATGGTCAAAGTGTGGTAGCCTGTCTGTATCGGTTAAGGATCGATCCGAGTGTGGCCCTGTTGAGCAAGTTTGAACATATCGAATACATACTGGGGACATGAGACCCAAGAAACTGATGTAGCAAAGTGCTGTAGTGGTTGGACGACCCCACCTCCCTTTTGGCAGCGGCGGAGGAGAGCCTTGTGTCTAACCATGGATATGTCCTATGTGGTGATCACATGGAGGACCCTGTGCTCGGGAGAAGTGCGCCTGTTTAGACTGGCCCTATGGGTTGAGCGAAAGGTGGCCACGTACAGCTTATAGGAAGCATGTATGTGTCGTGTATTTCGAGTTTTTTTCAGCTGGTGTAAATCGATTATAATCGCTGCCCCTCATAGTAACGCGTACCACTTGTTCACTGAGTGACATTGTAGTAACAACTGGACTAATTTGAATTGTTTGCTTATAGGCAGTTGCTTGGCAACCATGCTTGCTCTATGCAAATTAAATTTACATTAGTTGGACATAACTTACCGCTGAAATACTACATGAAATTTGTTAATCTGTGACGAATTCATCATGACAAATTCAGAAATCATCATCGATAGTATAGTAGCCCACTAATCTATGACGTTCTATCAAATTCGTCACAATTCAAGTACTAATCAGTGACATTTTAAAATTTTCGTGACAATTCATTCACTGATCAGTGACGTTTTCAAAAATTCGTCATGGAAAAAAGTTGAAAATTTGAACACCATGAGCGCCAAACTCTAAACATTTTTATCTCTCTCTCCCCCACCTTTCCTCACGGAAGCCAGAGCTAAAATCTCTTCCTCTCCCCTGTCTCTCCATCTACCAGACCACCACCACATCCCACCGCCTTGAGCGTAGCCGCAGCCCCGCCCCCCCCCCCTACTTCCATCTCATCCCTGAGCACTGCCCATGACGCATCCAACCCCCCCCCCCACCCTCGCCACGCCATCCTTGGGCTGGCCGCATCGGAAGCCTCGCATCTCTCTCTCTCTCACACACACATCACAGGGGCGGTGGCGGAGGCTTCAAGCAAGTGGCACAAGAGGGCAGCGGCACGGCTCCGAGTGGCCGGCGACCTTGAGCAGCAGCACGGCGCGCGGTGGGAGATGGGCAGCCTCAAGTGAGCAATGCGCCTGGCTCCAAGTGGCGAGCGTCCTGGAGTGCAGTGCGGGCTCGCTCCGAGCAGTGGGCAGTGAGCAACGGCCTCGAGCGGCAGCTATCCCACACATACACACACACACACGCACATGAGGTCTGCAACTCCTGACTTTCCCCATTGTTTTGACTCTTGATTTCTCGTGATTCATATTGTTTGTGTTATGGTCAATCCTTCTTGAGCAAAAACCTTTCGTATGAATGGAATTGTAGCAGTGCTTTGATGTTGTAGTTTTGATAATGCCTATTGATCTGGCTTACTGATAGATGGGCAAGATTTATTGGAACATAAGTGTTTCTACCATAAGTTTCGTTCAGAGGTAACATTTTAACTAGAAATATGGTTTGTTTAATTAATTAATGGTTTATCGGGGAAAAGCCAGTAAAAGGATAGTCAAAAGTATAATTTCAACCTTTCAGGTTTAAAGCACATTGACAATCTCTTTATTAGCTGGGTTTTGCACGACACAAATTACAAGAGATATCTTAATTTAGTTTCAGTTGTATTAATTCAATAATAATATCATGATATTCCTAATAGATGTATTGATTAGCTATTGATATGTACAGGTATTCCTATTCTAGTTTTTCACCATAGTACAGTCCATGTTTATATGTGAATTGATTGGGACATATGCAATTCACTAATCTATTACTTTAGCATTTGTTCATGTCAGAATACTAATAGTCCTCCTTGCCGTAATGTTTATTAAAGAAAAACAAGGTAAGATCTTTAGGAATAGCACTGGCTGAAGCTGGTTGTTATATCGCATCACTACTGCTATATTGAATAAGCTAAGATTCTGATAAAAGCAAGGCAAAGGGTTCACTTGCTAACCTAGCCATATTTTAACTACTTGATGAAACTCTCTGAACCATATGAATAGTAGTAAGTTTGTAGGATATCTGCCATATTCATGGACCTCTATTTCTGTTTGATAATTCTTTTTTCATCTATTCATGCAGCACATTTTTTGGTTAATAAGTTTGATAATCCTCTCAGGTGTATGGTGGTCATACATGATTTCTGGACATTGGAATGGATCACAATGATATTTGTTCGAGTAGATGCATCCCTGTTCAACTCCCCTACCTGCAGGTTTGTCCATAAGATTTTTTTTTGAATTATTTAGGATATCAAAACTCATATGTCCAATACTTTCAAGAATTTCAGGCCAACTTAGTAAATTCTTAGATATTCTGAAATCCTACCTGCAGGTTTCTATTCATGCAGCACATTGCTTTTATTAAGTTGGGTAATCCTCTCGGGTGTATGGTGGCCATGAATGATTTTGATCTTGTTGCACTTCATGACATATATTCATTTCCAAGTGTTATCGGTGGGTAGAAAGTAGCATATCCAGTAGACCTGTTCTAATACCCTACAATTTTTTGATTTAGAATGTTTCTTTTTAGAGGCTTTTGGTTGGATTATGGATAATAAATGACGATACATTTTTTTGTCACAGATGACATTTTCTGACAAATTTTGTACATTCTATGACAAAGATGGTTTGTCATAGATTATTAGATTTCTTGTAGTGAAAGACGAAAGTAAGGATCTATGAATAGTGTTATGTTTTATGTAAATGTCCATCTCTGTGAGTCAGCCTCTCATGTTTCCTTTTTATACAAATAGCTCTTTCTCTTTGTAGCTGGTGTGACTGCTGCGGCAAAGTGGTGTGGGGAGGTGAACCCCTGCGGACTGGTCTGTTGAATGGGTTCCTTCTTCACCTACTCCAGGTCATGAGGAATAAAGCATGTCATAGAGCAAGATATATTTCATATTAAAAAACCGTCGTATCATTTTTGTATCACTTTTGTTATGTTCAAACTCTGTTTTAAACTTATCTTTCCTAAGACTACTTGAACTATAATTTTAAGACTTTAATCGGTTTCCTATTTTATATTATTACTCGTATTGTACTATTTGGGTATTGTTGTTCAATATCACCTGCGATCGATCCTAAGCGAGCCGTCCTATGTTTTTGGAGTGGTTCTACCACAGATTGCCATTAGAGCTAGATCCGGGTTAGTACAATTAAAAATGAGTTATTTTTAAAAATTACACGACGGTGAAGTCCTAGTTAGTCATCCCACATAAGAACTATATTATTTTAGTTCTTAGGTGGCAATGCTAACTCTGTATTAATGCTTTTTACTTTTCGTTGTTTAATTCTCTTGCAACGACAGCTAAGCTTAGGTAAGAAGGTAAGGTACGCACTCAAATGTGGTGAAATTCGAGGGCTCATCCATACGAGATTCAGGGGTATGGAGTGTCTCATATAGCGATCAGTACGGGAAGTGAATATGTTCTTCGGAACATAGGAAACATTTAACGCCTAATGAGGAGTGCGGTCATTCGCCACCTAATGGTAAGTGTGGACCTCTTGCTGTGTGACGTGAGTCACGGTCATGTTCCTCAAGACGTGACTTACTTGAGGACGCCCCGTATGGCAATGATACGGGACGTAAAGTTTTTCTTTTTGTATTGCCTGCCTGTGGTTGTGTGATCTGTTTTCTGCAGGTATGCTAACTGAGTCTTGAGAGTTCGAGTTTGTCACCGAGGTCTCGTATGGTCACTATCTTAGACCAATTCTTTTGTTTTTTGAGGACGTAGGACCGACATATTGCCACTGCATAGCATTGCATTTGCATGAAAGTTAAAACACAACCCACCAAAATTTTCTCTAAAAATGAAAATTTGGATCTCTTGTTTGGGTCTGAAATATCTTTCCATTTGTTTACTTGACCCAAAAACCTTCAAGCTTTAGTGCCAAATAGGTCCCAAGCGTCGTCACTCCTGAGTGCAGCTTCTGCTGCTAGTTTCAAACATTCATATCTTTTGATCTGTTGCTCGTATGAGGGCGAGTAAATATGTGTTGGAAAGCTATGTAAATCCTCTACAACTTTGTTATTCAACTCCAGTTCTGATTCGGCCTCGATCAGTGCCAGAAATGATCTCTGTGACTGATGTTAGTCCGGGACAGAATTGGTGTTGTGCTGTTTCACATACAAGCTATCGTGCCAAGCGAATTTGTCACTTGTATGCTGACTTTAATTCAGGTGTTAAGTGAGGAACATCGCTTCTGGTCCGAGAGAATGTTCATACTCTTGTTTTAATGTTCTCTCCACCTATGACTTCTGTCGAGTTACTTACTAAAATTGTATGCATTAGTATGGCAAAATGGTGGCTACTCATAGCATGGGTGAGATCAACGAAGGGCAATCCTCATCAAGCAGCACCAGTGCAAGTGCCTCCACCAGCACCACCTCAAGTGACCGTCGAACAGTTGATGGCCACTCAGAATGAGTTGATGCGCATGTTGGTTCAAAACCAAGGCAGCGGTGCGAATGTCAATCAAGCTCCCCAACAGCCACAGCAAACAACTTACTCAGAGTTATTGGCAACTCATCCGCCAGTGTTTGCTAATGCTACTGATCTTCTGGATGCGGCTGACTGGCTTCGCACCATCCAGTCCAAGTTTGGGCTTATCAGATGCACTGAGCATCAGAAGACTCTGTTTGCTGCCCAACAGCTTCGTGGTCCTGTGGGAGCCTGGTGGGCCAATTATGAAGCTGCACTGCCCGTCGATCATCAAGTCGAGTGGGCCGAGTTTTGTGCTGCTTTCCGTGCATATCATATTCCTGAGGGTCTTATGAACCACAAGCTGCAAGAGTTTTTGAATCTTCGACAGGGTCAAGATAGTGTGCATGAGTACTCCCGCAAGTTCAATCACCTTGCACGGTATGCCTCTCACCATATTGACACCGATCAAAAGAAGAAAGAGTGCTTCAGGAGAGGTCTGAGTACAAAGCTTCGTGATCGCCTGGCACTCTACAACCAAGGTGCTTTCAGTGATTTGGTGAGTGCAGCTATCACTCAAGAGGATGCCATACGCACCCACCAGGAGGAGGAGAAGAAGAAGAGGGTGATGGTTGGTTCTTCAAGCCAAGATCGTCCAAAATATCATTTTACTGTCACTTCTCCTACGGGTCAGGTTTCGGGCTGCAATGCTGATAAGACTTGATGCCTGATCCTTCGGTGAGGTTTCGGGCTGTAATGCTGATAAGACTTGAGATGCCCGATCTTTCGGTGACGTGATAACTATCGATTTAGTGAAGTCGACCCTCACGGTCCGACTACAAATAAACAAGTCGTGTGCGCCTTAGCAATCGCAGAACCAATTATAAATGGTTATTGACCTCATGAGAACAGCAAGATCAACCTGATCACGAAGATCAATTCCTGCAAGCAATCGAAGAACAAGCAAGAACAAGATAGCAAACTGAAATCTCTCGAATGTGGGGTCCTCAAAAGCTGTTAAACAAGTGGTCGTTGGACACAACTAAAGATCAGAATGTTTGCACAAGAGCTAAACTATAACAAAAGAAAGCCCAAGTGTTTTGGTGGCTGCTGGGGCCTTTAAATAGGTGTAAGGACGATCACAGAAGTGCTGGGTTCGTCCTCAAACCCTAGGACGCGCCTCTAATGGGCTCAACTTAATACATGGGCCAACGGCCCAAGTTTGGGTGGCGCAGCACCTTCTGTTTTCAAATGACGATTGGCGCTGACTCCGATATGGTATAAAGGCGAGGCTTGATCCGTTGGAAAGGATACGTGAGGAGCTTTCCAGCAAGTACTTACACATCAAAATCGAAGTTCGTATGAAGTCATGGTGGTCATCACAAATTGGTGCTGTTCAGGAGTCTGAGACCTTCTAGCAGGACTCCCCTTGCATTTGGGTCCTCTCTATTATTCATAAGTAGAATCACGTAATTGATCTCACATGCACGGCTTGAGTGATTGGTCCATCAATGGTTAGAATGGAAGGTGTGGTCTCCTCATCAAATGCCGCAAGGGGGAAGCTTCCGTTCTCCTTCATTTCAGCCACCAAGGGCCCTTAATGCTCTACCTTAGCAGCATACTCATGGGTCTAGACCTCCACTGCAGCAAGCTCTACAAGTGGCAAGTTCAAGCTCTTATCCGTGCTACAACTGCGGCAAGACTGGTCATATCGCTAAAGATTCTCGCCAGCTGAGGCAGCAGCAAAACCGCAATAATGCACGTCCTCAAGCTACCAACAAAGCTCCTCAGCAGAGGAATAATACACCCAAGACTGGCCGAGTCAATTACACCTCTCTTGCTGAACTTCTAGAAGATGAAGAAGTACTTACGGGTATGTTTTCCATACATGACCATTCTATGTTCGTACTATTTGATTCTGGTGCTAAACATAATTTTATAAGTATAGCATGTGTGGAAAGATGTTGATGAGGACATCCCATCATTGGATACACACGATGCTCCTCCACCTACCATAGATAGTCCAATCACAAGAGCTCGTGCACGACAATTGAATTTTGAGGTGAGCTCGTTCCTAAACACATGTCTTTCTTCATTTAAGAATAGATTCCTACCTAATAATTTTATCTTGATTAGGAACCTTGGAGAGGATCAAGGGAAGCATGAAGAAGGACTTGAAGATGCTACGGACTAGCAAGACACGTTGAACCCCGGAGGAGATTCAATCCAATTCAGAGTCGAGTTGTCTCCGGGTTCCAAGGAGCAGTCTACACTAAAACGGACGCCAGGTTCCATACGGGAGCAGTTTTGGACATTCTAGATATGGTTGGAAAACTAATAAGATAACATTTCCAATGGCTCCAGTCTCATCTCAAATTTGACAGAAATCAGTGGAAATTGTTAAAACAAGAGTATGTCCAGAAACTTGCTGGGTGCTGCGACACAATCTTTTGACCTTTGGGCCTTGTATCTTTTCTAGGCCCAGTAGTATTAGGGTTTGCCGCTAAGGTAGCCGCCATCATTAGAGATAGGTTTTGATTAGTTTTCTCCTGTTTCCAAAAAGTTTCGCCGTTTGACGGCTTGTTGGTTATCCAACTTCGTGATTCAATCCAGATATCGCAAGTGAGTTGCGTTCTTGTTCTTGCTTGTGTTCTTCGATTCGCAGGCAGGGATTAGCCTTCTTGGCGAGGTCAATCGCGTGCGCACGGTTGATAACCAGAGGAGAAGTGGTGCTGCGATTGCGGGGTTCGAATCGTGTTCATTTTGGGCCGGATCGATTGTGTGTCGCATCTCCGTCAAATCGAGAGTTATCACGACCTGACGGAAGATCAGGAACCACGTACACATCAAGTGGTAATCAGAGCTTCAGGTATACCGTTAGGTTCACATCTATTGTTGTTTATTTTGCATTCATCCTATCGTCCACAGAAAAGCCGCAACACAAAAAAAATTAGTAGATCGTTAGGTGTTCCTTTGTCCAAGTCGTTTTTAGCCTTTGCATAATTTTATTTCAGAGTCCGTAGTATTGAGTTTGTGTCCTTAGTTTGTGTTTTGGTTGCTGGATTTCGTGATCTTTTTGTATCCAGGTGTTTTCCTTCATCGTTCATCCACATCGTATTCAGATCTGTTATCGTGTCACATCTGTTAACTGTTTCTTCTGCATTGAAAATTTATCCCACCCACCTATATTTCGATCGCAACGCTTCATATATTCACATCTCCATATTTATCCACTGCTCAATCGTCCACAAAAACGTCCACAAAATTCGAATCCAATTTGAAATCCGAATCTGTTTTCAGCCTTTCAAACAAATTTGATTCAGAGATCCATCATTAAAATAGTCATAACTTTTGTTTTTATACTCTAAATTAGACATATAAGTACTTTTTGGATATCTACAGAAAATTTCCCATCCTCTCAGGATCTAGATTCAACAAATTCATAACAAAAATTTTTGTTTTCGCGCTCCGAAGTTTTAGAACATATTTAACAGAAATTCGAGATTTTCTCCAGGCCACATCTTTTATCATATGGATCTAAAATTTGGTCGTGTATCATCTTTTGTGCCTCTGGTAAAGAAAAAAAATATCAGAAAAATAAAATAAAAATAAAAAATTTTGTAGACCAAGAAGCCGAGAATTAACCTTTGCTGAATTTTCAAGTGCTGAAAAAATTTCGTGAGTTCTGAAGCCTTATCATTTGTGTTGTTGCTGCCTTTTGATATCTTCCTTCATATTCTTGTAACATCTGAAATTGTTTATAGGATTGGGCCAGCAACTAGAACATAATACTTGGAACACTTATTCAGCATTGCTATCTGTCATAGAATTGTGTGTCACTAACCATTATTTTAGCCCTCCAAGCTCTACATATCCACCTCGGATCAGCACTGTATTTGACCCTGCAATTGTAGAATTACAACTTCGTGGTATCTCCTACCAACAGTTGACAATTCTTTGCCTTGCATTGGTAAGAACCGTGTAAGAACTTGGTAAGTCGTTTCGTTTGCAGATCTGCCATCACAAAAACCACACCGTAGTGAAGGGATAATATTCTGCTTTGCTTCTTTGTTATCTTCTAACCATGGCAGGAAAGGGTAAGTCTGCAATTGACAAGACTGAATCTTCTAATGCTGCCAACACCCCGAAGGACTTCAATTATATTGTCAGTCAAAATCAACTTGCTGACACTCTTGCTAAGCTCGAACAGAGGATGACGTATCAATTCCAGAGAATGAACCAGGAATTCCAGAGTCTCTCAATTCGTATGACAAACTTTAAGGCACGGCGACCACAACCAAGAGAGGAAGACGAAGATGAAGTTAATAGCGAGAACCATTCAGAGAATGGCATTGACAATGATGGAGAACAACAAATTCCCCTGCCCCCTCATCGACGCTATAACCGCCAAGGTATGAGAGGTAACGAACATCACATGCTCCTTATGAACCTTTCGCTAAGATTAAGTTTACCATCCCACCTTTTTCTGGTAATTATGATGCTGAAGCTTATCTTGATTGGGAGATGGTTGTAGAGCAAAAATTCACATCTCACTTAGTTCCTGAACAACATAGAGTTAGACAAGCTACTAGTGAGTTTTGAGATTTTGTTTTACTATGGTGGACTGATCTTTGTAGAGCACAGCTGCAACCTGATAGTTGAGATAGATTAAAAGCTGCTATACGTAAGCGTTTTGTTCACCCATCCTATCAAAGAGAATTGCGTAAAAAATTGCAATGTTTAGAACAAAATGATAAATCTGTTCAAGAATATCTTACTGAGTTACAAAAGTGTATGATGCGTTGTGGGATAGAAGAGGACATTGAGGAAACTATATGTTATTTTTATGTTGGGTTGCGTCGTGAAATTCAAGACATAATTGATTACAAAGACTAGTTCTCTCAAGCAGTTGTTCTATCTTGATGTGCTTGCAGAAAAAGAATTGTAGAGAAAACAACTCCAGAACAGCAGCCGTACATACACTCCACGGTCGACCTTTCCTTCTTCGTCGACCACACGTACGCCACCACCGTCGAGCAGGAGGACTCTCACCACCTCCAACACTACCACAGCACTAAAACTAACCCTTCGATGCAATCTTCGGATTCGAGTAAGCCATCATTACAGGTACCCAACAAGAATACATCCTCCAGTACCTCCACAGGACGCTCCTCCAACATCAAGTGCCATAGATGCCATGGCATGGATCATATGCAATGAGATTGCCCAAGCTAGCGGGCATACATTGCTACTGAAGATGGAGGATACGTAAGCACTTCGGATGTTGAGGATGAAGAATCCGATGATAAGATTCCTGATGATGATGATGACCAAGTATTTGGTGGTGATGATTCTTCGGCCTACAGTACCATCATTGTTCAACGAGTACTCTCTGCACAGGTATGTCTTGATAAGATTCAGTGCCATAATCTATTTCAGATTTACTTTGTGATCAAGAACCACCGTGCACGCGTGATCATTGATGCGGGAGCTGCAACAACTTAGTGAGTACTGACTTGATCACTAAGCTGAACTTGCCCACACTGCCACATCCACATTCGTACCATATCCAGTGGTTAAATGACTCTGATAAGGCAAAGGTAACTAAAACATGTCGAGTCCCTTTCTCTATTGGCAACTATGTTGATTCTACGGATTGTGATGTTGTACCTATGTAAGCTTGTTCATTATTATTGGGTCATCCATGGGAACATAATAGTGATGCTATCCACTATGCTAAAAGTAATAAATATATCTTCATGCATAAAGGAAATAAAATTACTTTATTACCCTTGACTCCTGCTGAAATTGTACAAGCTGATAGGGAGAGAATTGCTAATGCGAAGAAAGAACAGCCTCCTACACTTGAAAATCACCAAGCAATAAAATTGAAAAGTCCTGTAATGCTTGCAACAAAATCTGACCTTGTTGAAATCCAAGTTGAAAATGCTTCATGTTATGCTTTGGTCTGCAAGGATGCGTTGTTTTCACTCGAGGATCTTGCTTCTTCTATGCCTTCTTCTGTTTTTGACTTTTTGCACGAGTATCATGACGTCTTTCCACACGAGATACCTCTAGAACTACCACCCATTCGAGGGATTGAGCACCAAATTGATTTGATTCTTGGAGCAAGCTTACCAAACTGCACCGCCTACAGAACCAACCCTGAGGAGACTAAAGAAATTCAGCGACAAGTCCAAGACCTTTTGCACCGCGGGTATGTACGTGAGAGCCTTAGTCCTTGTGCTGTTCCTGTTCTTTTGGTTTCAAAGAAAGATGGTTCCTGGCGAATGTGTGTTGATTGTAGAGCCATTAATAATATCACCATTAGATATCGTCATCCTATTCCTAGGCTAGACGATATGCTTGATGAATTATGTGGTTCTTTTGTTTTCTTTAAAATTGACTTGCGAAGTGGATACCACCAAATAAGAATGAAATTGGGCGATGAATGGAAAACTGCTTTTAAGACTACATTTAGATTGTATGAGTGGTTAGTAATGCCTTTTGGATTGACTAATGCACCTAGTACTTTCATGCGTTTGATGAACGAGGTCTTACGTCCTTTCATTAGAAAATTTGTGGTGGTTTATTTTGATGATATCTTGATTTACAACAAGTCAATGACCGAACATTTATCTCACTTGCGTGCTGTTTTTGATGCTTTGAGAGATGCACGTTTGTTTGCTAATCTTGAGAAGTGCGCCTTTTGCACGGATAGAGTCTCTTTTCTTGGCCATGTTGTTACTCTACAGGGAATTGAAGTTGATGAAGCCAAGATAAATGCAATCAAGTGTTGGCTCACGCCCACAACGGTTTCACAAGTGCAGAGTTTTCTTGGACTTGCTAAATTTTATCACTGCTTCATCCAAGATTTCAGCACCATTGCTGCTCCAATGAACGAGTTGACAAAGAAGGGCGTTGCATTTTATTGGGGCCACACACAAGAGGAGCCCTTTGCCACTTTGAAGGACAAGCTTACACATGCACCCCTGCTCTAACTTCTAAATTTTGGTAAGACTTTTGAACTTGAATGTGATGCAAGTGAAATTGGCATTGGTGATGTATTGATGCAAGATGGTAAGCCAGTTGCATATTTTAGTGAAAAATTGAATGCACCCGCTCTTAATTACCCTACGTATGATAAGGAATTGTATGCTCTTGTACGATGTTTAGAAACGTGGCAACATTATTTATGGTCTAAAAAATTTGTCATTCATTCCGATCATGAATCACTTAAGCATATTCGTAGTCAAAATAACTTGAATCGTAGACATGCTAAGTGGAGTGAATTTATTGAATCCTTTCCTTACATCATCAAACATAAGAAAGGAAGGATAATGTGATTGCGGATGCTTTGTCTAGACGATATGCTATGCTGTCCCAACTTGCTTGTCGGATTTTTGAACCAGAAACAATTAAGCAATAATATATGTTAGATGCTGATTTTAAAGATGTGTTGCTACATTGTCGTGAAGGTAAGACTTGGAACAAATTTGTACTTAATGATGGATTTCTTTATAAAGCCAACCGTCTTTACGTTTCAGTTGGCTCCGTTCGTCTTTTCTTGTTACAGGAGGCGCATGGAGGAGGATTGATGGGACACTTTGGAGTGAAGAAGACGTAAGATGTTTTGGCCACACATTTCTTTTGGCCAAAGATGAGACGCAATGTTGATCGGTTCGTAGCTCGCTGCACTACATGTCAAAAAGCTAAGTCATGACTAAACCCACATGGTTTATACATGCCTTTTCCCATCCCTTCTATTCCTTGGGCTGATATTTCTATGGATTTCATTTTGAGATTACCTAGAACTAAGAGGGGGAGAGATAGTATTTTTGTGGTAATAGATCGCTTTTCCAAAATGGCACATTTTATACCATGTCATAAGACCGATGATGCTACGCATATTGCTAATCTATTCTTTAAAGAAATTGTTTGCTTGCATGGTATGCTACTATTGTTTCAGATCGTGATGCGAAATTTTTGAGTCACTTTTGGTGCACTTTATGGAATAAGTTGGGAACAAAATTGCTGTTTTCAACTACATGTCACCCACAAACCGATGGGCAAACAGAGGTCGTGAACCATACCTTGTCACCCATGCTACGTGCTGTTTTAAAGAAAAACTTGTAGATGTGGGAAGAATGTTTACCTCTCACATGGAGTTTGCGTACAACCGGGCAGAACACTCAACTACTAAGGTAAGTCCATTTGAGGTAGTATATGGCTTTAACCCTCATGCTCTGATTGATCTTTTGCCTCTGCCTTCTACCGAAAGAGTTCATCATGATGCTAAGTTGCGTGCTGATTTTATTCTCAAGATGCATGAAACGACTAAACAAAACATTGAAAAGATGAATGAGAAGTATAAAATTGCCGGTAGTAAAGGTAGACTTGAAGTTAAATTTGTACCGGGTGATTTGGTTTGGTTGCACTTGAGAAAAGATAGATTTCTGGAGCTAAAAAGTCTAAATTGATGCCTAGAGCTGCTGGTACTTTTAAGGTACTTGAGAAGATTAATGATAATGCATATAAACTTGAGTTACCTTTTGATGAGGACATCACTTCCACAGACATAACCAAACCAATTGCACAAGAAGGACCCATGACACGAGCTCGAGCGCGTCAACTTAATTATCAGGTCAAGTCATTTCTCACTGTCTATAGTAGTTCTTCTCAGAATGGGGTACTACTAAATTCTTGTGGTGATTTTGTTATGATTAGGAACATGGGAGGAGCACCAGGACCATAAAGCAGGATCGGACCATCAATCAGGGCTTGATTGTTTCGGTCATAACTTTTCACTCCGGATGTTGTTGAAGGCAAATGAGTACTCATAGGAAAGATCTCAAAGTCTACTTTTAGATGGGTCCAATCTTAGCTTCAAACTCCTCTAGACGTGATCAGAATCGTCAGAAAGGCGTTCGGACCTCCAGTCATGGGCTGAGGCCCATTGTATCCAGTTTAGCCCATTAGGGGCCCTCTCTAAGTTAGGGTTTGAGTCCCCCCACGCCTCCAGGACGTCTTCCCACTATATAAACCTGTGGGAGCCGTCATTTGAGGGTGGGTTTTGTTCGGATGCAAGTTTAGCCTTAGCTACTTCTTTGTAAACGCGTGTGTCGACGAGACCACCCGATTTGCTTGATTCAGAACCCCAATTTCGTGATTATATCCAGATCTGTGAGTTGTCTACCTGTTCATCTTGTTCTTGCTTGTTCTCGATTGCTCGCAGGTTCAGGGTTGTTCTTAGCACAGCAAGAACAACAACAAATCGGAGCCGGTGTACCTGTTGCTAAGGCGCAGCAACCCTGTTGATTGTTGTAGTCGGACAGCCAACGTCGAATCCACCCCAAATCGAAGCTATCCTCCTCTCATCGAAAGATCAGGATCAGCCCCTGCCATACCATGTGGTATCAGAGCAAGGTTTATCGGTGAGAGTATCTACCAATCTGTTAGATTTTATTGCCTATAGTCCAGAAATTGCACACAAAACAAAAAGAATAGGGTAGACATGAAATTTCCAAAACAAATTTGTGTCTTGCTGTTCTGCGTGGTCAATACTTGTTGAGTTTTTGGTTACATCGATTGATTGAGTTGCTGATTCCTAGGGTTTCATCCTTTAGAGTTGAGTTCTTTTCATGATTTTTTTTTAATCACCACCAGATCCACCACCGCTGCCATCACCATTGCTTCCACCAAAATTTCCCCCACACCAGAACCACCATACTTTCTGCCACCATTATTTCCACCTCCGCTGCTATCAAAATCATCATTTTATCTCAATTCGTGGTCTTACAAAG
>BCLH01000102.1:177930-203583 GCA_001602315.1 Zoysia pacifica
AGATCAGCCCCTGCCATACCATACAGTGTCTCTCAACTCGTATGACAAACTTCGAGACATGTCAATCACAATAGAGAGAGGAAGAGGAAGATGAAGTTAATGGCGAGAACTATTCTAAGAGTAATGTTGACAATGATAGAGAACAACAAAACAGAATGCGTGATCGTCAATGCCCTAACCGCCAAGGTATGAGAGGGAATGAATATCGTGCTCCTTACGAACCTTTCGCTAAGATTAAGTTTACCACCCCACCTTTTTCTGGTAATTATGATGCTGAGGCTTATCTTGATCGGGAGATGGTTGTAGCGCAAAAATTTACATCTCACTTAGTTCCTGAACAACATAGAATTAGACAAGCTACTAGTGAGTTTCGAGATTTTACTTTACTATGGTGGACTAATCTTTGCAAAGCACATTTGTAACCTGATTGTTGGGATAGATTGAAAGCTGCTATTCGTACCCGTTTTGTCCCTCCTTCCTATCAAAGGGATTTGCGTAAAAATTTGCAATGCTTAGAGCAACATGATAAATCTGTTCAAGAATATCTTGCTGAGTTAGAAAAAGGTATGTTGCGTTGTGAGATAGAATAGGACTTTGAGGATACTATCTGTCGTTTTTACGTTGGGTTGTGTTGTGAAATTTAAGACATAATTGATTACAAAGACTATGATTCTCTCGAGCAGTTGTTCTACCTTGCTGTGCTTGCTGAAAAAGATTTGCAGGGAAAACAACTTCAGAAAAGCAGCCGTACATACACTCACAGTTGACATTTCCTTCTTCGTCGACCACACGTACGCCACCACCGTCATGCATGAGGATTCCCACCACCTCCAACACTGCCACAGCACCGAAACCAACCTCTTCGGTGCAATCTTTGTACTCGAGTAGGACTTCTTTACAGGTACCCAGGAAGAATACATCTTCCAGTACCTCCACAGGATGCTCCTCCAATATCAAGTGTTATAGATGCCTTGGCATGGGTAATATGCTGCGAGATTGCCCAAGTCAGCGGGCATACATTGTTACTGAAGATGGAGGATACATAAGCACTTCGGATGTCAAGGATGAAGAATCCGATGATAAGATTCCTGACAATGATGATGGCCAATTATTTGGTTGTGATGATACTTCAGCCTAAAGGACCATCATTGTCCAACGACGCTCTCTGCACAGGTACAACTTGATAAGATTCAACGCAATAATCTATTTCAGATTTACTTTATGATCAAGAACCGGTGCGCACACGTGATCATTGATGGTAGGAGCTACAACAACTTAGTGAGTACTGATTTGATCACTAAGCTTGACTTGCCCACGCAACCACATCCACATCCGTACTATATCCAATGGTTAAACGACTTCGGTAGGGCAAAGGTAACGAAAATGTGTCGAGTACCTTTCACCATTGGCACCAATGTTGATTCTGTGGATTGTGATGTTGTACCTATACAAGCTTGTTCATTGTTATTGGGTCGTCTATAGGAACATGATAATAATGCTATCCACTATGGTAAAAGTAATGAATATACCTTCACGCATAAAGGAAAGAAAATTACTTTATTATCTTTGACCCCTGATGAAATTGTACAAGCTGATACGGATAGAATTGCTAATGACAACAAAGAACATCATCCTACACCAGAAAATCAGCGAGCAATAAAATTGAAAAGCTATGTAATGCTTGCAACGAAATCTGACCTTGTTAAAATCTATGATGAAAATGCTTTATGTTATGCTTTGGTATGCAAGGATGCGTTGTTTTCACTTAAGGATCTTGCTTCTTCTTTGCCTTCTCCTGTTGCTGACCTTTAGCAGTAGTATCATGACATCTTTCCACACGAGATACCTCCAGGACTACCACGCATTCGAGGGATTGAGCACCAGATTGATTTGATTCTTGGAGCGAGCTTGCCAAACCGCGCCGCCTACAGAACTAACCCTGAGGAGACTAAGGATATGTACGTGAGAGCCTTAGTTGTTGCGCCGTTCCTGTTCTTTTGGTTCCAAAGAAAGATGATTCTTGGCGAATGTGTGTTGATTGTAAAGCCATTAACAGTATCACCATTAGATATCGTCATCCAATTCCTATGTTAGAAGATATGGTTGATGAATTATGTGGTTCTATAGTCTTCTCTAAAATTGACTTGCAAAGTGGATACCACCAAATAAGAATGAAATTAGGTGATGAATGGAAAACTACTTTTAAGACTAAGTTCGAATTGTATGAGTGGTTAGTAATGCCTTTTGGATTGACTAATGCACCTAGTACTTTCATGCGTTTGATGAACGAGGTCTTATGTTCTTTCATTGGAAAATTTGTGGTAGTTTATTTTGATGATATCTTGATTTACAGCAAGTCAATGAATGAACATTTATCTCACTTGCGTGCTGTTTTTGATGCTTTGAGAGATGCACGTTTGTTTGCTAACCTTGAGAAGTGTGCCTTTTGAACGGATTGAGTATCTTCTCTTGGCTATGTTGTTACTCCATAGGGAATTGAAGTTGATAAAGCCAAGATAAATGCGATCAAGAGTTGGCCCACGCCCACAACGGTTTCACAAGTACAGAATTTTCTTGGATTTGCCGGATTTTATTGCCGCTTCATCCAAGATTTCAGCACCATTGCTGCTCCAATGATTGAGTGGACAAAGAAGGGCGTTGCATTTCATTGGAGCCACACACAAGAGGAGTCCGTCGCCACTTTGAAGGACAAGCTTACACATGCACCGCTGCTCCAACTTCCAAATTTTGGTAAGACTTTCGAACTTGAATGTGATGCTAGTGGAATTGGCATTGGTGGTGTCATTTGAGGTAGTAATATGGCTTTAACCCTCGGGCTCCAATTGATCTTTTGCCTTTGCCTTCAACCGAAAGAGTTCATAATGATGCTAAAGCACGTGCTGATTTTATTCTCAAGATGCATTAAACGACTAAACAAAATATTGAAAATATGAATGAGAAGTATTAAATTGCCGGTAGTAAAGGTAGAACAGAAGTTATATTTGTACCGGGTGATTTAGTTTGGTTGCACTTGAGAAAAGATAGATTTCCGGAGCTAAGAGAATCTAAATTGATGCCTAGAGCTGCTGGTCCTTTTAAGGTACCTGAGAAGATTAATGATAATGCATATAAACATGAGTTACCTCCCGAGTTTAGGGTTAGTTCTACATTCAACATTGCAGATTTGATGCCATACATGGGAGAAGAAGATGAGCTTGAGTCGAGGACGACTCCGATTCAAGAGAGAGAGGATGATGAGGACATCCCATCATTGGATGCACACAATGCTCCTCCACGTACCATAGATGATCTAATTACAAGAGCTCGTACACGACAATTGAATTTAGAGGTGAGCTCGTTCCTAAACACATGTATTCCTTTTTTTGAGAATAGATTGCTACCTAATGACTTTATCATAATTAGGAACCATGGAGATGGTCAAGGGAAGCATGAAGAAGGACTTGAAGATGCTCAAGACCAACAAGGCACGTTGACCCCGGAGGAGATTCAACCCAACTCGGATGCCCCTAGGTTCCAAGAGTAGTCCACAGTAAAACGGACGCCCAGGTCGCTTATGGGATCTGTTTTGGATGTTCTAGATATGCTTGGAAAGCTAACAAGATAACCTTTCAAAAGATATTAGTCTTATCTCAAAATTCGACCAGTATCAGCGGTAATTGTTAAAACACGTTGATGTCTAGAAACTGCCCCGGGTGCTGTGACACTATCTTTTAGCCTTTGTGCCGTGTATCTGTTCTTGGCCCATTAGTATTAGGGTTTGCCCCTAAGGTCGGCCTAAACTTTATAGAATCAGTAGCCACCATCATTAGAGATAGGTTTTCATTAGTTTTCATCTTTTTCCAAACAGTTTTGCCATTTGACGGTTTGTTGGTTTTTCAACTTCATGATTGAATTCACGTTTCACAATTGAGTTGCGTTCTTCCTTGTTCTTGATTATGTTTTTTTATTCGCAGACTGGGATTAGCCTTCTTGGCGAGGTCAATCGTGTGTGCACGGTTGATAACCAGAGAGAAGTGATGCTGCGATTGCGGGGTTTGAATCGTGTTGATTTGAGACCGGATCGATTGTGTGTCGCATCTCCACCAAATCGAGAGCAATCACGACCTGACGAAAGATCGGAAACCATGTACACATCAGTATGCCGAGTTGTATATCTCTCGTATTCTTTGTCTGCATGTAGTGCCAAAGACCATTGTGTCGGATAGCGGAAGCTCGTTTGTCTCTCGCTTTTGGGAGCAATTACATGCTTGTTTGGGTACCAAGCTGATTCGAAGCTCCACTTATCATCCACAAACTGATGGTCATACCGAGTGTGTCAATCAAATCTTGAAAGACATGCTCCGGTCAGGTGTTCTCACTAGTGGCAAGAATTGGGATGAATACTTGCCTTTTGCGGAATTCTCTTACAATAATAGCTATCAAGAGAGCATAAAAATGTCACATTTTGAAGCTCTATATATAGTCACTCATGTCGGACTTCTCTGATGAAACTTGCGAACGAGTGAATTTTGGACCTAATTTAGTGGCTCAAGCCAAAGAGAAAGTTCGAACTATTCAAGCGAACTGAAGGTCCGCTAAATCTTGTCAAAAAAGCTGTGCCAATAAAAGACGTCGCCCCTTAGAATTCCAAATAGGTGATCATGTCCACCTAAAGGTATCTCCTATCAAGGGTGTACAACAATTTGGGATAAGAGGAAAGTTGGCTCCCAGATATATTGGTCCATTCCAAATTATGGAGAAATGTGTCACCGTCGCTTATCGACTAGAGTTGCCATCTCAATTTTCCGAAGTTCATGATATCTTTCATTATCACAACTCAAGAAATCTGATGTTGTGATTTCGGAGATTGAACAATTGCAAGAAGATCTCACTTATCCTGAATATTCGATCGGCATTGTTGATCACAAAGATCGAGTCACTTGCAACAAGACCACTAAATTCTATAAAGTTCAGTCAAGTAATCATTCCAACGATGAAGCTATTTGGGAAATAGAATAATATCTCCCGTTACTCCCTCTTTCTTCTAAATCTCGAGACGAGATTTCTTTAAGAGGGGAGGGCTGTAACATTTCATGCTCTAAGAAATAATAAACCAAGTTGTGGTTATGTATTCATCGGTATGGAAGAATCAAGCAGAAAAGAGGAATAAAACGGGTTAAGTGAAAACTTTAGGATTTTAAATTCGAATCCAAATTCTAATTTCTTAATGAATATCCATATTCTAAGTTCGTTAAATTAAAAGCCAATTCGAAATTCAACTTGATTTCGAAACAAAAGTTGCTCATCTGCCCCAGTTCTACTGACCTGCAAAGTTTCAAATTGTTAGCAGTTCGGGAGGTAATTCTTCCAAAGCTTAGAAGTTGGTTACTTGATCTACCTTCAGCAGATTTTTCCATGTCTTCTTGTCGGGTAACTAGTTTCGAAATTCAATATCTTTCAATTCCTTGTGACACTGCCTGTACATGTTGGCAGGATGGTAGAAGACCTTGTCAGAAACATCTCCACCAAGTTTCGTTCACATCAGAGCTTGGGAGATATTTCCTTAGGACCCAAAAATTTGGTTAATTAATATTCTTTCAGCTGATTTCCCAAGTTTTCTTATCAAGTAACCCTCCTCTTCGAATTTCCATATCTTTCATCCTATTTGGCAAGAACCTGTGCATTTGGTTATCCTGTAGACCACATGTTGAAGATTGATTGTATTAAATTTCAACTCGTTTCGAGATTGTTTGCTCACCCATTATCTGGGCACAAAATGCCTAAGCATTATGTACGCTGGGCCTTTTCCTATCAGGTGGGGCCCGCTTGTCAGTCCCACCCTAGCCTTCCTCCATCTACCATGCGCCAGCGCACCTTCCGCGGTGATGGCCATGCAGCCGGCCACGACACCCACTGTCTGGGGCTGAGGGACACGCGCCCATCTCCGTGTCCATGACCTCCTCCCAGTCGGCCGCGTTCTCCACCTCTTCCTCACTTCCTGCTCTCTCTCTCTCGCTTGCCCGTGCTATCTGCCATTGCCAGCGAGCTTGTTGTCGAACGGCCTCCTCGAGCCGCCTCCCCTCCATCTTGCTCGCGAGACCAGGAACCCTCCACGCCCCTAGCATCCCTGAAGAAACCCCTCGTCTATCTTGGAAGCTAGCAGTTCAAATTTGGGGATTTTTCCCCCAATTCGATTTTTGGGAGCCGCCGGCCATCCTCGGCACAATCCGGTCATCACCCGTGAAATTTCATCAATCTCTTTCAAATACGAGTAACTCTTTACCTTTCTCCGCTCATTGGTTATGAAATCAGGAAAAATCTTGGCCGCGGTTGCAAGATCCGAACTTCCTCGGTCGTCGTCCATCGAATCCACTCCACCCTCACCAGTGACAGCCCCCCTCGGCCCCTTCTGACGTCGACGACCTCCGTGGCAGGCTATTACTCGCTTCCATGAAGCTGTAGGAGAAAGCCGCTCGAGGTTTCGTCAACCGAGCCGAGCTCACGGCGCCGCCGAAGTTTCCTCTGCGCTGCCCCTCGACGCCGGCACATCTCCGGTAAGAACCGCCGTCCTTCGACCCCACTCCCGTCCTCCCCGCGCCGCGCTGAGCTCGTTAAGGGTTGGCCCCCTCGAAGTTGGCGCTGAGAAAAGGCGCTGGCGAGCCGCGCCGCCTCATCGGTGTGTAACGGCCTCCCCGGCAACAGCTGTAGCAAACGTGCTGGAGACAGCCTGGTGACGCGCTGGTGACAGTGGTCTTCCGGCGGGGAGTTTGAACCTTGGAGTGGTAGCGCGTGAGTATTCGCGGCGACGCCTATAAAGCTCGCACGCTGGGTGTTTGAAGGATATGAAGAGAATAAAGTGAAACTTCCCTCCCATTTTTATCTTGTGTATCGCAAGCAATGGTGAGAGCGAGCGCAATCTCTCACGCCGTCGGTCCCTCACCACCGGTGACCACGGGAGGCGTGACACGGCGCCGCCACGCCATGGCCGGCCGGCTCGAGCCCGCCCCTGGATCTCGTGCGGCCAATCTGGGATCCCGTGTGGCCGAACACCACGGCCAGCCGTGTGGCCGGGTGCCAGAAGCTGCCGGGCCCTAGTTGGGCTGGGAGTTTGAGTAATTTCGGAAATCAATTAATAATTGCGCAGAAATCTATAAAAGCTTCCAAAAATCATAAGAAATGCATATGAGCTCCGAAAAATGAAATAACATACCGTTGGAATCCTCTCATCATGTAGAATATTTTAGAGCTATCAAAGTTGCATTTTTTGGATTGGATTTGTTTCTGTTAATTAAATATTGTGCATTATACATACAAGTATATCATCAGTTTCATGCATAATTAAAATGTAAAAATTTTATATTTAGCTTCTAATGATTATATTCTGTTATCCTAGAATTAATTAGAATTTATGTGCCTATTGAATTTTTATAAATGATTATTTACTCTTAGCTAGGGATTAATTCATTCTAAATTCATATGTTAAGAATAAATTGCAAAATTTGTTCAGAAATCAGTTTATAGCCCAGCTAATATTATCATCAACTAAAATTGTGGTTTATGCCTTCAAGTATCAAGGAAATTTAGAAGTAATTTCTCTATTATGATCTGTTTAGTATAGAAATACATTCTTATAGGTGAAAATCAAAAACTTGCCATATAATTACAGATAGTGTGTTAATTTAACAAACTCAATCTGCAAGAAAGCATTCACATAACAATCCCTGTCATACGCCTTTATGAGCATACCATCACATTGCCTTAGAATCTTAATAGGTGCATAACTAATCACACTCCCATATCATTTCATGCATTTAGGAAACGATGTGGAAGGTCAACTTATTCTAGCTGCTCCGAAGACGTTCGTCATTAAAGATCTCTCGCTTGTTTGTGCTAACTCTCAGCAAACTGAAGGCAAGCTCCGGTGCATTAATCCTATTTTAAATCCTTTTATTTTATCACTATGTATTGTATGGCTAATGTAATGTGCATTAAGTTGTAGGAGTTGTTTGCAACCCTAGAATGCATGATAGTGCCACTTACCTTATTGAGTGTATATTGGTACACGTAACTCGATGTAGAGCTAGGCTAAGTTATAACTAACGGTAGAAGTGGAGTGAATGAGAAAGCTCACTTGTGAGCTATAGGTTGTTATCTGGTTATCCTTATCATGGATAAACTTTAGATCGAGCAGGGAGTAGGTTGGCATGAAGGCATGTTTCCTATGTGAAATCATGGCCGGAGTGTGGTAGCCCTGTCTGTATCGGTTAAGGACCGATTCGAGTGTGGCCCTGTTGAGCAAGTTTAAACGTACCAAATACATACTGGAGACATAGGACCCAGGAAACTGATGTAGCAAAACGCCAGTGGTTGGACGACCCCCACCACTCTTTTAGCGGCGGCGGAGGAGAGCCTTGTGTCTAACTATGGATATGTCTTACGTGGTGATCGCATGGAGGACCCTGTGCTCGAGAGAGGAGCCCTATGGGTTGAACGATGGCTTCTGGAAAGAGCGTACGTGTCGTGTATTTCAGATTTTTTCCAGCTGGTGTAAATCGATTATAATCGCTGCCCCTCACAGTAACGAGTACCACTTGTTCACTGAGTGCATCGTAGTAACAACTGGACTAATAGTAATAACAATTTGAATTGTTTGCTTGGTTATAGGCAGTTGCTTGGCAAACATGCTTGCTCTAGTTTGTAGTGCAAATTTTAATTACATTCCTTGGACATAACTTTCAACTAAAAGATGAAAGTAAGATCCACGAATAGTGCTATGTTTTATGCAAATGGCCATCCCTGTGAGTCAGCCTCTCATGCTTAGGAGTCGGTTGTAGTTGGCCATTTTTGACGGGTAAGTCTTGCTAAGTAATTAGTACTCACAGTTTGTTGTTTCTCTTTTTGTTGTGCTGTAGCTCTTCCTCTTTATAGCTGGTGTCACTGCTGCGGCAAAGTGGTGTGGGAAGGTGAACCCCCTGTGGACTGGTCTATTGAATGGGTTCGTTCTTCACCTACTCCAGGTCGTGAGGAATGAAGCATGTCTTAGGGCAAGATATGTTTCATATTAGGAAACCGTCGTATCATTTCTGTATCGCTTCCGCTATGTTTAAACTATGTTTTAAACTTATCTCTCCTAAGACCACTTGAACTATTATTGTAAGACTTTAATCGATTTCCTATTTTATATTATCACTCGTGTTGTACTATTTGGGTATTGTTGTTCAATATCACCCGAGATCGATCCTAGGCGAGCCGTCCTGTGTTTTTGGGGCGATTCTTCCACACGAGGGCTCTTCGACGACCCGTACCCGATGGTGTGTCGGGTAAGCTTTTTGAACACTTAAGTTTTAGTCAAACCTGTTCGTTGTGATGTTGAGTCGTGTTGCTTGCAGGCGAATCTTGCTAGGGCGGTGAGTCAGCCAACTCGCGACTACGCCATGCAAGCCGAGATCGACGCTCTTCGGCTGGAGCTAGAATAGGCGAGGGCCAGCCGTGACGCGTCGAGGAACTCCACGATCCGGCTCCACCATCAGCTCAACGGCGCCCGAGAGTCGAGCTGCATCTCCCTCAGTGAACCAGGCCCGAATGGAGGCTGTGTCGGCGTGGTCCGAGAGCAAGAGGCTCGCCTCTACGAAGGAAACGATTGTGCGTAAGTTTAACTCGTACCATTCAATTTTTTACTGTTCGAGTCGGGGTCGGACTCTGACTTTGTGCTGAGCTCTGCTTGGCCATCCAGCACGCCGCGGAGGTGCAGCGCCTCAAAGATCTCTAGGCTCACGTCGACGAGGCCCGTGAGAGTGCCACCTAGAGGGCCGTGGAGGAGATTCGCCGCACCTTTGAGCAATAGGACGTGATCGAGTCGAAGCGGGTCGCCGCCAAGGTGGAGGTTGAGCGGCTTACGATGGAACTGCAGGCGATGCAGCAGCCACCTTCGAGGTCTAGGAGGTGCGACTGGCCGGCGAAGCGAAGATTGCCCAGCTCCAGGCCGAGCTGGCCCAAGCCCAGGCACTCGTCGAGTCCGTCGCAAAGGAGCAGTACAGTGAGTGTCTTACCCTTTTGAGTTTGTTAAGTCGTTGCAAGGGGTCGGTCTCTTGACCGTTGCGTTTGTTGCAGCTGTGGTCGATGATCTTCGACCCTTGCGTTCCGTTAGCCGTCGTTTGCTGCACCAAGTCTTCGCCGGTGTACACGAGGACTCTCTCTCGGCGGGGTTCATGACGCACATGGTGGGGCAGCTCTCGAGACTCATCGCCAACGAGGTGATGAGGGCACTCCAGGATGGAGCTTCGCTGGCTCTAGCGCAGACACGCTCTCACTACCCAGATGCTGACTTCAGTCGCATCATCAAAGGATTCGCCGTCGGGCTGTCAGAGGAGCAAATGAGGGCGCTGGAGGCCGAGATGCAACCCTCGGCCCGGGAGATCGTCATCGGCTTCTGCGGGGAGGAGCTCCTTCGTGAGCGGTTCGGGCATCTTCCCCATGTGCAGCAGCGGCGCCCTTAGTTACCTATTGGAAATTAGTAGTACTTTTTGTATCTGACCGTGCAATGAACACTTGGATGTTATGTAAATACGCAAGTTTTCGATCCTCTTCTGTGTTTCGAGTGCTTTGCAGTTAACATTTTTTGAGTTTCGTTTGGTGTTGATCAAGCGACTGGGTCGGGTATAGCTCGTAGGGTCGAGTGTCGGGCTCGATACAGCCGTAGCGTCACCAACGCCGGGTCGTCAATCGTTAGCCGCGAGAAAAACTTAAACGAGAGCGCTTGTGATTAGCACATCCGATGGTCGCCCGCGAAGCTTGACACGGGTCGGGGGTTGGACCTCGAGGAAACGAAAAGAGGTGCGAAGCCTTAACGCAGAGACTAAGGCATGGAGCCTTAGAATGAGGAATCGAGGCGCGGGGCCTGAGAACAAAACGCGAATGGGGTCAGACGCTCCAACCCTTAAGTGGGGACACTGAGACTAACCCCTAGACAGTGAAGGGCCGGCGAGTCGGCTGCGCTTCACTGCCCACAAAACAGTTAAGAGAGATGAGTGGTGCGCAAAAAATGTAGCTGATTTTATGCGTAGAATCGACGCAAATTTTTGATGTTCCAGGCATGGGCTAGCTTCCTGCCGCCCTCTGTCGCCAGCTTGTAGGCGCCAGGTCTTAAGACTCGCTTAATTACATAAGGTCCTTCCCAAGGGGAGATAGCTTGTGGTGGTCGGCCTTGATCTGGACCCTCTTGAGTACAAGATCTCCAACATTGAAGGCCCAACCCGTGACGCGCCGAGCTTGTAGTCATCGCAGGCCCTGTTGATGCGTGGCTGATCGTAGGATGGCGACGGCACGCGCTTCGTTCAGCTGGTCCAAAGCGTCCTGTCGTGCCGCTTCTGACCTTTTTTCGTTGTAGGCTCGGACCCTCGAGGAGTTGTAGTTGAGGTCGGTCGGCAGCACAGCTTCCGCTCCGAAGGTCATGAAGAAGGGGGTAAACTCTGTAGTTCTGTTGGCGCCACAGTCGTCCGTCTGACGGAGTCGTAGATCCGAGGCTTCAACCCTTGGAGCACCATCTCATTGGCGCGCACGACCTTACTGTTGGTCCTCGGGTGAGCCACGGTGAACTGTGTACCGTTGTCGGTGATGATGGAGTGCGGAACCCCGAATCGGCAGATGATATTGCGGATGAACTCGACGGCTCGACCGGAGCTGATGCTGGGGACCGGCTTGGCCTCGATCCACTTGGTGAACTTGTTGACGGCGACTAAGAGGTGAGTGAAGCCCCCGAGTGCTAATCGGAAAGGCCCAAGGACGTCGAGCCCCTAGACCGCGAAGGGCCATGTGATCGGGATTATCTTGAGGTCTTGAGCTGGCAAATGCGTTTGCCGTGCGTAGAACTGGAAGCCTTAGCATGAGCGAATGAGCTTCTCGGTGTCAGAGACCGCCGTGGGCTAGTAGAACTGCGGGCAGAAAACATTCTCGACTAGGGTCCTCAGGGCGGCGTGGTGACCGCAAATACTCGAATGGATGTCGTCAAGGAGATGAAGACCCTCCGCCTGAGGGATGCAGCGCTGAATAACGCTGCTAGGACTCCACTTATAGTGTTCGTTGTCAGTGATGACATAGGCTTTGGCTCGACGTGAGACCCGCCGGGCTTCGTTGGTGTCAGTCAGAAGAGTGCCGTATTGAACAAAGGCGAAGATGTCTTCGGACCAGTCAGAGACGATGACCATATCCTCTGCCTTGGGGGTCGGAGTTTGTTTGCCGACTGCTGCCTCGACCTTGGGGTCGGCGGCATCATCTTTGAGCTTGATAGTTGGTTAGAGAGGACCTCAAGGAAAACGTCGTCGGGGACCGGATTCCACCTCGAGGCCATTCGGGCTAAGGTGTTGGCCGCTTCAATGTCACGGCGTAAGACATGGTAGAGCTCGAGGCCGTCGAACTTGTATTCGAGCTTGCGAACTTCTAAGCAGTAGGCTTCCATCTTTAGATCTCGGCAGCATGATATCTTCATGACTTGGTTCACGATGAGCTCGGAGTCGCCCTTGACGTAGAGTCGTCGGATGCCGAGGATGATGGCCATTCGGAGACCATAGAGCAAAGCTTCGTACTCGGCGGCATTGTTTGACGCGGAGAAGTGGATTTGCAGGATGTACCCAAACTTGTACCCCTTGAGAGAGATGAGGATGACGCCAGCCCCCGAGTCCCTCAGCCAGCAAGAGATGTCGAAGACAATCGTTCAATGCTCGAAGTCACTAGGGGTCGATGGTTCTTGAGCCTCGGTCCATTCAACAATGAAGCGGATGAGAGTCTGAGATTTGATAGCTGGCCGAGGCACGTAGGTGATATCGTGGCCCTTGAGAATGAGACGAGAGTGCACGTGCACAAGGAAACTGCAAAACAGATAAAGCATTAGGAGCCATACACAGAGAAAACACGGGGTTAGACAAAATCAAGTGCATTCTAATGAGCTAAAAGAGTCGAATGAAACATAAGCTCATTAAAATGTCATGAAGAGCCAATGAAATCTGCCAAATAAGATACAAAAGCCCTAACTACCATCCACGACCTCCCCCTAGACAGCCAGTCACTCAAAAAGCGATACAACACAAGTCTCTCACCCAAGCTCCTAAAAGAAAAATTAATCCTACACGGCTGAAGAGCTGGCTGCTCCTCTGAAGCTCGCCCGATTGCTGTTGCTGACACATCTCCTCGAGGCTGCTCAGAATTATCAAACACACTCAAACCAGAGGAAGACATCGGGGAGGGCTCCTTGCCATCAATTGAAGCTTGCTGATCTGAGCTGGCAAGGTCATGACCTGCCTCCTCTGCTGAATATTCGGCCTCGTCTAGAGTACCTGCATCTGACACTCTGGGCTGCTCAGTTGTGGTGGTAGAAGGCTCTGGCTGTGAAGACTCAGGTGGTGGCTCAACTGCAGCTGACTCGACAGCGGTAGACTCAAAAGACAAAACTCTGGGTGCCAACGAAGAACTACCAACAGCCGTCCCTGACTCAAATGCCGAAATTAAAACTCTAGGCTCAGCTGATGCAAACAGTGCCGACATAGAGTATGAGAAAACTGAGAAGAACTGAGATGAGGTAACAGGTACACTAACGCCACCAGTAGTCGTAGAAGTGATGGCTGCCCCAAATGGTATAAACGGTGAAAGCGGAGCTGAGAGCAAAGTCGTAAAAATGGGCTGCTGCTGCTGACTCTGAAGATCTACTGTGAAGGCTGGAACTGACAAATACTACGGCTGAGGAGCTGTCGGCTGAAGATGTAGTGGCAAGGGATCCGGTAGCATAGTCATCGAGAAAATAGGCAATGGTGGCATACCGGTCCACTGAAGATATGATGCAATAGCTCCAAACCCGGTAGACATATAAGATATGGCCGCTGCCATCTCTAGCTGAGAACGCTGCGACCTCTCATAGAACTCCCTGTCCTGTCGTCTCTTCTCCTCAGCTAACTCTCTCTCCGTCCAAATCTGCTCCTCAATATGGTAGGGCTCAAGTAGGATCCTCTCCTCTCCTCGAACCTCTCTCGGTGCATGCGCTCATCCTGCTCCTCTCTTTATCTCCTTTGCTGTGAACTCCGCTGGACTGCCTCTCCCTCCGCGTTCTTGACTGCCTACTGGCATGAGCGCTCCACGGCTGCACCTCTGCTCCTAGAGGAGTGGTCGCCACTCTCTGACGGGTCGACCTCCTCAACTCCCGCTGGGACTCAAAACCTCTAATCCTCAAAACACCAGGCCACCTGTGTGGAGGAACATCCACATCTGCAACAGCTAGGGCTCCGTCCTACTCTGGGTCGCCTGTCCTCTTTTTCTTCTTCTCAAGCTCAACTGCCTTGCCCTTTCCCTTCTCCTCTTTACTCGGTCTCTGCCTACCCATCCTGACAACTGTCTCAAGAACAACTGACTCTGAAGCTCAACTGACAAGCTGTCACTGCACAAGATAGGATAAAGAGTTTGGCTCTTAACCAGTCGAAGAGAAATCTGGACTGATTGGGACTTCTGAACTGTCGTTGACTCTATCCCGTCCTGACCCACTGACCAACTATCACTGCACCAAGTAGGAATAAATAAAGATTATAAGCACAAAAGGTGAATGACCTAAAATGAAGTCCTAGCGATGGAATCAAGGACATATCACCGATCAATTAATTGCAAAAAGATCAATGGTAATATCGACAGACTAATACCACAATTCATATAATAGCAATGCATTCAAATTGTGACACTAGCGACAGGAGACTCAATGGCATATCAAAATATGCAAGAGATGACCTCAACATGGCACTAAGTACAGGAATTGTCAACTAATTACGTCAATTGGCAATAAAAGGTGAGATCTTTAAGCAATAATACCAATTTTCACAATTAATTAACAAAACAAGACATGTAGGGCATTTCCGATGAAATGAAAGTGATAGAACACGATACTCCGCAGGAGAAGTGCCGAAAACCGCCGAAGGAATCGTCGAAAGAGCAACCAATCACCCCGAAGAGAAAACCCCATGAGGGTTTTAGAGGAACACAAGGGTGAAGGCTAGGTAGAACACGGCGAGGCTAAACAAGCTAGGGCGGCACGCACTGTTTGCAGAGGGGCTGCACAAAGGCAGAACACGACGTCGCGGTCGCACGGCGGCGCGAGCAAAGAGGGCGGTGGCACATGCGAGGACACGTGGGAGAAGGCAAGGTGGCGCGCGCGCGAGGCATGGCAGTGCGGCGAGGCAGAGCGGCACGACAGCGAAAGCGGCTGCTGTGGTCATAAACACACGAATATTGGAATGGAAACCGGAAACACATGTGCGGATAGGTCATAAACAAATCAACGACCTAGGCTAAGATTGTGCCAATCAAATAGATCATCGGACTGTTTGGTCTAAAGAAATTGTCCGGTGACTACAAAGAGCCAGACTGTCCAGTGTCTAGAGAATTCCAATTCCAAAGAGGCACCCGCTTCCTCTTCCAATCACCGGACTGTCCGGTGATATCGCCAAAATGTTCGGTGTCTGTTCAATTCCGCAAAGTGACTGATCCAAAGATGTAGTCACTGAAATGTTCGGTGAAGGTGCCGGAATGTCCGGTGAATTGCAGAAATAAGAAATTCTTTCTAGACTTCAAGTGTTCGCACCAAAGAACCAAATAAACACCACACTTGTCTAGAAAGGGAACTCTCAAACACTCCTTTTCAAATAGATAACTCACAAAGAGTTTAACATTTTCATAAATCACAATTAAGATTGACAGATAAAAACCAAAGCGAGAAGGAGGCTCCAAAAAAGAAATGTATGAACCCTTAGTTCACGATCCATGTAAATGGATGTTATAGACCGTTAAGCACAGAGTTCAATGGGCATGAAGCTCACAATATTGCTTTTGTTACTCTTTGTGGAGTATGTGAATTCATATGGACAATGTAGTCATTTTCTCAATTGAGTAACACGTCTCCTCTGTGTTTCTTATATACAATGCATGCCAACAACTTAGTTTAATGCAACAGAATTTAAAGCATGCCATGTAGATGCAAGCAAATTAAAGACAACGCAAAAGAAACCTATTCGGTGCCAAGTTTCATCTCAAGCTTATTCACTATATGCCCACCGCTTTGCCTTGAGATACCCAAACCACCTTCTCAAGCTCTTCCACCATGCATATAGATATCTCAAGGTGGTTAGGTACCGATCTAATTTTTTTTGTTCTTTTTTTTTCTTTTTACACATGATGTATGATAGTACAAACATCTAGTCTACGGAGGAGTCCTATCTACCATGCATTGTAAGAAAAGAAACCTACTCTACTATGTATAAGAATAACCTCCTTAAAGAGTAGATTGACGTTGAAGCTCGATCGTCATGTGGTGGAATTCAAGAATCTTCAATTCGCTTCACGGTCCACCACTTAGGCCCCCTCACTTCTTCTTGGGAACCCAAGAGAGTTTAGGCTTCCTCTCTCGGTACACAATCACCTTGAGGACCCATATCTTTTTGATTGTTCTCTTGTCATTTGACGGTCCGAGCGGCTTGGCCTTCACTTTTCTATCCCTGTCCCTGAAAAGCTTGTAGTGCACATTCTCATAGAAAAGGTTTGTGTTAGGCATAATTTTATGCTCGCTCACCTTAGAACAATCCTTGTAGCGGTGATCATCAAGGCAACACTTCTCACAATAGTAGTCATCCGCCATGAGCGAGACTATCCATTCCAGTATCTCCCCTTGGTTGCCAATGATGTTGATAGAGGAAAGATATGATCCTAAGCCCTTGTGGTTGTGGTTGTAGATGAGGTTCTTGCTTAGAATTTCCTTTTGAATTTGCCTTTCTCTAGTAAACCGCTCAAATGCATCCATCACGGCCTCTCTCTCCTCTTTGAGCTTCGTGTATTCCTTCAAAATAGATGGCCCAAGAGTAGTACCCTCCTCGAAGAGGGTTCGATTACAAGAAGCTTCATTTAAATGCTTAGGAGAGTTAAAGAGAGAGTCAAGATCAAGAGCTTCATGGGAGCGCATCAAAGCCTTATGATTCTCACTTAGCTCTACGTACTTCGCTTTGAGATCCTCATAGGACTTACGTAGAACATTATGAGAGTGCTTAAGAGCCTTGAGCTCCCCCTCAAGCTCTCAAACTCAGGATACTACCACTTCATGCTCTTTGGTCACCACCTCGATCTTCTTGGTCTTCTTGATGATAGCCTTGTTGGCTTTCTCGAGGAAGAGGACAACATCATTGTAGCTCAGTCCATCATCTTCGTCATCATAGCTCTCCTCTTCTTACTCAAGATCATCATCCTCATCAATTAAGCCCTCACAACTTCGGATCATCAAGCATAGTAGAGGTGGTGGAAGCTCATTGGTGGAGCTTGTTCTGGCAATACCCGTGAGCTCTTCTTCACTAGAAGATGAAGAGTCTGAATCATCATCGGTGAGCCACTCACCAACAATATAGGCTTTGTGCGAGGACTTCTTCTTCTCCTTGCTCTTGCTCTTCTTCTTGACAAAAAAACTTCTTTAATTTCCTCTTTGGCTGGCGTTCTTCATCATCACTCTCACTAGAAGCTTTCTTCTTGCTATCCTTCTTGAGCTTGGTACACTCCTTAGCGAAATGGCCTTTCTTACCACAATTGAAGCACCCGGAGTTCCTCTTAGAAGATGAAGGTCTTCTCTTACGAAATAGCTTCTTCATCAGGAGCGCAAGGTCCTCATTATCACTCTCCTCATCCTCGTCTTGCTCCACCTTCTTCTTCTTATTGTTCTCGCCATTGGAAGATTCTTGATCAACTTGAAGGGTAAAATTCTTAGGCAATTCGGAGTTGATGGAGCTGTCCAACATGTATCCCTCATAGGCTGTAAGCTTGCCTAGCATAATGTCAACGGCGAGAGTAGCCAAGTTGGCTTGAAAGAGACACGTGACAATGGAGTTGTAGCTTGGCGGCAACATCCTCAAGAACTTCCTCATGATCTCCACATCATCAATTTTATCTTTGAGGCCCAACGCATTGATCTCTTCCACCACTACATGCAAGCGAGAATAAACATCATTAGCTTTTTCATGTGGTAGCATGGTGATGGAATCATATTTGTTCTTAAGAACATAGTAACGCTCTTTCTTGGCCTCGGAGGAGCCCTCATGGATGTTTTGCAATTGAGTCCATATTTCATGCGCGGTAGATGATGCATTAATTCTAGAGAAAATATTTTTAGATATGCATCTAAACATAGCATTCTTGGCCTTTGCATTGAATTTAATGAAAATGGGATCAAGTCTCTCATTCTCATTTGTAGCATTGCTAGTAATTTGCGACACTTTCCCATCAATGGATTCTAGGTAGGCTTGCATGCGAGCCTTCCAATATAAGTAATCGTCCCCGTCGAATACGGACGGAGTCTCTATCCTGTTCGGCATCCTTAGTCAAGGCGAAAAAGCCCAAAAATGAGCACTTGGCTCTGATACCACTTGTAAAGATCAAAGACACCGAGAAGAGGGATTGAATCGGTGGACATATAGCACTATTTTTGCTACGAACTCAAACAATAAGAATCGATCGTAACGGAAGCAAACCTAAATAATTGTAGTAGGCCAAGACCCCAAACAATGCTATTGATAAAGAAATAATAACAAGCAAGCACTAGCACGATTGCCACCGAGAGGAATCAAAGAACAACTTATCACACTACTCAAACGATAAGTAAATGCGGTACGTAAAGAGAGTGAGATAGAGTGCGCTCAATGATTTTTTTTCCTGAGGTCTCGGAAGGAAGGCACCTTCCCCTAATTCTCGTCGAACTACTCCCGTCGAAGTCTCGGTCCCTCCCATCATTCTCGGAACGATGCTCACAAGAAGGGTATGCTTCGCTCCCGGAGTGAAGTTACCGGCGGCCTGACTGTCGCATACAATATTCGAGCGCTAGATCAAGTCTCCAAGGCTCGGACGCTCCCTCTTGGTGTCTCTTTTGAGCGGAGGACCTGAAACTACGTACAAACTTAGTGATGTCTTCCACAATCTCCTTGGAAGCTCGATCACTGACTCGTAGCCGATCTAGGCTGCCCACACCAAGAGTAGTAGGCAAAGATCACTCTTCTCAAACCCTACAAGCTTTAGAAGTGTATGAATGCTCCTTATCACTCTCCTACTAGCACCAAAGATCTCCAATCTTGCAATGTGCTCTTTTGGTGGTGTCCCTTTACCTCTCACAACATGGCTCCAACAATTCTAATCAAGGGCACACAAGGAAATGTCATAAAGCTGACTGCTTTATCGATCACCGGACTGTCCGGTGACCCTTCTTCCTCCTCGGCCAGGGAAACACCCTCTCTGGAATCTATTCCATAGGACACCGGACTATTCTGTGCTTACCTTCACTAAACTGTTCGGTGACTTTCACTTTTGGATCCCCAGAGACATCTTCTCTGGACTTCGTCTTCTGGCTCACCGAACTGTTCGGTCAATATCGACAGACTGTCTAGTGACTGATCCTCCTCGACTCCAGAGAGCACCTCTCTCTGGACTGGCTCCTCTAGGGCTCATCGGACTGTCCGGTGAGTGAATCTTCAGCTGGACTTGAGCTTCGGTCGTCGACTTCGCTTCCTTTGTCATCGTTAGTGCTTTTTGAGGATCTAAAGAGCATTCACACCCTCTAACACTTTTATGACAGGAGACAAATGACCTTACCCCCCTTAATAGTACCGATGTTACTATAGACTTTACTATGGACTCTCTAGCTAGTCCTTAGCCTTGGTCCTCTAATGTCCGGCAACTCCTCTTCTAGGGTTCATCCTTGTCATCCACCGAGGAAGCCCACCATGTTGATGTAAAATTAGCAGGGTGGTACCTGCAACACAACCATTACCTATGGTTGTTTATTCAATCACCAAAATCCATTCATACATTTTAGGGGACTTCAAAGGTCATGAGGCTAACACATCCGGATGTCTAAAGCTTCCATTTCTTCAGATAAATCAATAACATAACTCACATCTTCCTCAACTAACCTTGTGAACACCTTTTCAAATTGAATTGCAGCTGTAAGCATGAGATATGTGGAGTTCCATCTAGTAGGGATATCAAGCTTCAAATAAGGCCTGCACTTCATATTTTCTTCCTCCCAATTTCCTTAAACTTGATTTTCAGGGTCCATCTTTTTTTATATATCTAACTGCAGCTCTAACACGCTTCAAAGACAGATCCACTTCCTTTATGCCATCTTGCACAATGAGGATAACAATGTGTAAAAATCTGCCATTTGCTATGTTTGTTCTACCGAGATGCCCCCTCAAATAACCAATCCCAGCATAATTGGCACTTGCATTATCAACTGTTACTGTCGTTACTCTCTCTATATCTCATCACATTTTTTCCATTATTATGCCCCTTGTGTCCCTTCACCATGAAAAAACTAATTACCTTCTTACGTAAACTCCAATTCTCATCAATAAAACTTGGAGTGACAGTCATGTAGCCATCTTGCTACTAAGAAGTGAATCTTTGAAGAGTTTCTTTAGCTTCACTTTCTCTTGGAAGAAACAGCGCACTACATCTCGAGTTCATGTTCTCCTAGATGGAAGTTGGAAACTTGGGCAGGCTTTGGACATAAACTTCTTTAATTT
This sequence comes from Zoysia pacifica, assembly GCA_001602315.1. Lineage (NCBI taxonomy): Eukaryota > Viridiplantae > Streptophyta > Magnoliopsida > Poales > Poaceae > Zoysia > Zoysia pacifica. Next base: position 198,507 of record BCLH01000102.1, read on the forward strand.
GGCCTTCTCACCAAAGCAAAAGGGTAACTCATCTTCTATACTCATCTCAGCAAAGGCAGCCTGAAGTGCATCTTGATCAAACCTCCAAGTGCCAACACAGTCACCTTGAGTTACTTGTAGAGTACCTTGTGTGTCATCTTTCAAAAACTTATGTGGGTTGCGCTTGCAAACATTGAAATGTCTCTTCAAGGCTGATGTCCCATGGCCCTTTGATTCTACCTTCATGTTGCGGTGATAATATTTGCATGTAGCAGTCCTCACAATACCATCATCATCATTGTTCTTAATGAAGTGTTGCCACACATCGGACCTCGGTGCCATCTCCTTCCTCTCCACATCCTTATCCACATTAGTAACTTCAATTTCAGTAGTTGAACCTTGATCTGTGAAGCAGCTACCATTGCAGGCTGATTTCGTGATGACATTCAATGCCCTTGCCCAGTGCCATAGAATCAACCTCCATATCCATAGGTTCTGACATCTATAAGACAAAAATTAAAATAAAAGAGAAATGATCACAACATACAATATTACAATGAATATAACTACTTAATTAGCCATACAATGTTACAAAGACAAACCGATTGAAAGAACACAGTAAACAGTTTAGAAAGATACCTCAGTTGCTTTGTAGTTGCTACCTTGGCGTCGAACTATCGAAGAAAATCGGTGCACGGCACTGGGAGGTAGGGTCCAGGGAGCGGCACCTGGGGCGGTGCGGGCACGGCGGCCTTTGGCGGCAGCGCGACCTTGAGAGCTAGGTCACAGCCTTGCGGGCCTAGCTGCACGGTGCCCGGTGCAGTTGTGTGCCGATGCCCGGCGGCGGCACAGCGGCCCCAGGAGTTGGATGGCGGCGCCGACGGGCCCAGAAACAGGGAGCCACGACGAGGCAGCGCGTCGACGAGGCTGCGGCAGCTGCGAGTTGTGACGGCTTGACCTGCGGCCGTGAGCTCGTGCGTGATTGTGTGTGATGTGACATCATACCTTTTGATGAGGACTTCAATGAAAATATTCACACACAGTGGATTCAGACTGCAGAAAAGTACAAACTTGCAATGAAAGCCACGACATCATATGGAATCCAATTTGGCTGTTTAAGTACATTCTGAAAGCTCATGAAGTATACATTCGAATGGATCCAGCCCCAACTTTATACCATACCAAAATCAGCGCCAATCATCTTTTTAATACAGAAGGTGCTGTGTCACGCCAACTTGGGCTGTTGGCCCGTGTATCAAGTTGAGCCCATTAGAGGCGCGTCTTAGGGTTTGAGGACGACCTCAGCTCACCATGGTCGTCCTCCACCCTATTTAAAGGTTCAGCAGCCACTAAGAATATTAGGGTTTTCTTTTGTTATAGTTTAGCTCTTGTGCAAACTTTTTGATCTTCAGTTGTATCTAACAACCACCTATTAGACAGCTTTTTAGAACCCCACATTCGAGAGATTTCAGTTTGCTATCTTGTTCTTGTTTGTTCTTCGATTGCTTGCAGGAATTGATCTTTGTGATCAGGTTGATTTTACTGTTCTAGTGAGGTCAATAACTATTCGAAGTTGATTCTGCGATTGCTAAGGCGCACACGACCTATTCGTTTGTGGTCGGATCGTGAGGGTCGACTCTACCAAATCGATAGTTATCACTTCACTGAAAGATCGCGAACCTCAAGTCCTATCAGTGTGCATGTGGTGCGGCTAGGGTTTGATGTTGAGCTGGGTTGAAGCTTCTTTGGATGGGATTGTATGTTGGATCGGGCTGCATCTATTGAGTTTTATCATATTGAGTGGGCCAGGTGGTGGAGGATAAATTGGGTTGAGGCATTGCGCTGTGGCAGAAGCCAAATACTTAATTTTTTGGAAAATCCAGTTGGGCTTCAGATGTGTATCTACAAGGAGGAGATAAGTTGATAACATATATAACCAAGAAATTAAGTTATAACAAACAAACATATCCGAGTTTTCAGGCAAGGGTCACGGCTGTGTGGAGCCCACCCCTTTGGGCTGCCACCTATGGTGTGCTCCTGTCTCGCTTCTACAGCTCCACAACCCATCCTACCACCAAGATTCACAAAATTGTCCAAACCAAAACTTTTTTCACAGTTTTTAGTCAAACTGAACTAGACAGGCAACCGGTTTTTGGTTTAAATATTCCAAAAAATTGAATAATAAAAAATGGATAAATCATTTGGTAAACCGGTCAAACTGACCTCAAACCGATTTTGATTGAAAATTCAAAATAAAAAAATGATCAATGAACTGAAAAAACTGAGTGATTTTTTTTCAAAAATTAATTTTTGAATTTATAGCAGTCTCTACGGCTGTGAATCTTTCACAAGTTTTTTTTGCTTTTCTAGCACTCTTAATAGATGGCTTCTCCCTAATAGCACTTTCAAGATGGGATTAGTTAAAATAGCATTCTCAATGTTGACACTTTGTTATTATAGCATTTTAATATTTTGTAATCATTTTAGATTGTTTTACAGCTTTATCCCTTTGATATTTCTAAACTACCCTTCTTCAAATTTCTTACTATCTCCTGAGGTGGCGTTTGGATATAGGAATATGAAACTGGGTTAAGGATTGGGAAAATGAAAATAGAGATCTGAGCCATCCATCCTTCTATCTTATTAATTCTCAACCATCCATTAATTTTCCAATCCCTATCCCTATCCCAATCCCAATACGAATCTCACCTTCTGTTTCTCAATACCCAAACGCCACCCGAACGATTCCTTTCTCAGCCTGTTCATTTCCTTCCTTCTTCACAGTTCTTCTCCAGGTCACGTACAGGCCAAATAGGTGGGCAATCTGCGCGACGGTAGTGGCACTCGGCCATGTGCTTCCTCCCCGGTGCCCGCCGGCAGTGCATCCCCCTCCACTGAGCTCGCTGGTCGTGCGCCCCTCCCCCACATCAGAGCTCACTGCCTGCGCGCCCCTCCCCGACCCTGACCCCAGAGCTCATCGGCTTCGCCCCTCCAACGCCTAGAGGTCGCTACCCTGCACCCCTCCCCCACACCTCCACGCCTATGGCTTGGGAGTACGTCCCCATCTTTTTCCGTCAATTCTATTGAAATTTGCTTTTGGGGTTGAGGGATGATGAGATGTCAGAACAAATGGCTAGAGAGGATAATTCTGGTTCAAGAAACGGTAGAGCAACAGCTAATGGTGCAATGCCTAATGTGGAGGGAACCGAAGGTGCTTCTATGCCTATGGGCGATTATATTATAGAGGAGACAGTCTTAGTGTACAATAAGGATAATCTTTCGATGGAGTTGGGCTAACAATGTAGATAACATCAAGTGTGATTAGGTTACTAACAATGTAGCTGAAGTTTTCAATAAGTGGATGAAAAACATAAAAGATTTGCCTGTTATGGAGCTTGTTGATAAGCTTAGGGAGATGATTATGAAACTTCACTACAAGAGGAGGATTGGAGAAAGGCTTTATGGCAAGATATTACCAACTATCATAGAAATATTGAGAGCTAGGACTAGAGAGCTTGGACACTTGTCTGTCATAAAGGGAGACAATTATGCTACTGAGGTGTGGGACAATTATAACCATAGGTTCGTCATTAAGGCATATAAGCATGAGTGTTCTTGTGAGGAGTGGCAACACACCGGGAAACCTTGCCAACATGCTTTGTCCTTGATAATAGTCCAGAAAATTAGAAATGTGAAGATGGAGGACTTCGTTCATGACTACTACTCGATGGAGATGTTTAGAAAAGCGTACGCTAGATTGATCAAGCCACTTCCGGATAAGACAAAGTGGCCTAGGTGTGGAATTGTCATTTCAGGTGTGTGCACCTCTTAGTAAAAGGGCTGTTGAAAGGCAAAGAAAAAATAGGATCAAAGGTTGTCTTGAAGGTGGGAGTGGGGGGATCAAAATTGTGCAAAGCCTGCTAAAAATGAGAATGTGAAGACCAAAAAAATGGTTAAAGGTAGAGCGAAGTGTAAACAAATGTGGGGAGTTGGGACATCGACAAGCTAGCTACAAATGTCCACTCAATGGAACCAAGAAAAGGTAAATTATAAATACTTTATTTGTTATTTCATTTAGTCTTTTAAATCTGTTATAAATTTCTAAGTTTTAATCAGTCTTTTAACTCTATAGGAAGAGGAAACCTAGAAAAAATATGACTATAGGTTGTGATGAGGACATCACTTCCGCAGACACAACCAAACCAATTGCACAAGAAGGACCCATGACACGAGCTCGAGCGCGTCAACTTAATTATCAGGTCAAGTCATTTCTCACTGTTTATAGTAGTTCTTCTCAGAATGGGGTACTACTAAATCCTTGTGGTGATTTTGTTATGATTAGGAACATTGGAGGAGCACCAGGACCATAAAGCAGGATCGGACCATCAATCAGGGCTGGATTGTTTCGGTCATAACTTTTCACTTCGGATGTTGTTGAAGGCAAATGAGTACTCATAGGAAAGATCTCAAAGTCTACTTTCAGATGGGTCCAATCTCAGCTTCAAACTCCTCTAGACGTGATCAAAATTGTCAGAAAGGCGTTCGGACCTCCAGTCATGGGCTGAGGCCCATTGTATCCAGTTTAGCCCATTAGAGGCCCTCTCTAAGTTAGGGTTTGAGTCCCCCCACGCCTCCAGGACGTCTTCCCACTATATAAACCTGTGGCAGCCGTCATTTGAGGGTGGGTTTTGTTCAGATGCAAGTTTAGCCTTAGCTCCTTCCTTGTAAACGCGTGTGTCGACGAGACCACCCGATTTGCTTGATTCAGAACCCCAATTTCGTGATTATATCCAGATCTGTGAGTTGTCTACCTGTTCATCTTGTTCTTGCTTGTTCTCGATTGCTCGCAGGTTCAGGGTTGTTCTTGGCACAGCAAGAACAACAACAAATCGGAGCCGATGTACCTGTTGCTAAGGCGCAGCAACCCTGTTGGTTGTTGTAGTCGGACAGCCAACGTCGAATCCCCCCCAAATCGAAGCTATCCTCCTCTCATCGAAAGATCGGGATCAGCCCCTGCCATACCATGTGGTAATCAGAGCAAGGTTTATCGGTGAGAGTATCTACCAATCTGTTAGATTTTATTGCCTATAGTCCAGAA
>BCLH01000102.1:217435-232094 GCA_001602315.1 Zoysia pacifica
GGGGGGGGGACGACTTCGGCCGGAGGGCCGGCCCTCTCCGCAGCGTTGGGTTGAGGACCTCGCAGCGACCCCATGGTGGCTGCTCAAGGCACAGTGCAGTCGGCTCCCATCATCAATGTGGAGGACTCCAACTCCTCCAGCAGCATGATGTGTACATGGTTCTCGATATTCTGTCAGGTCGTGAAAACTTTTGATTTGCTGGAGATGCGACACACAATCAATCTGGTCTCAAATCAATATGATTCAAACCTTGCAATCGCAGGACTACTTTTCCTATGGTTATCAACCGTGCAGCACAGGAGATTGACCTCACCAAGAAAGTTAATTCTAGCCTGCGAATCAAAGACCACAATCAAGAACAAGGAAGAACACAACACAGATGTGAAATCCGAATTAAGTTCACAAAGTTAGAATCCAACAAACTATCTAGCGGTGAAGCTATATTATAACAGATTAATCTAAGAAAAAACTTAAGTCTAATGATGGCGGCTACGGTATCTATAGAGTCAGGGCGTCCTTAAGAGTCAAAACCTTAATACTAATGGGCCTAAAAAAGATACACAACCCAAGCGTTAAAAGATGGTGTCACAGCACCCTGATAGATTTTGAACGTCATATTGATTCAGTGATTCCTGGAAATCTAGAAAATATTTTGGCACAGGATTAGATCTGTTGGAATGCCTATCTCCTTAGTTTTCCATCGAGATCTGAAACATCCAAAACGGAGTTTGTATGCGACCTGAGCATTTGTTTTATTGCGGGCCGCTCTTGGAATCTGACTAGGACTCGAACTTGAGTTGGATTCAAACTCTTTTTGGAATTGAATGTCATTATTTGTCTTGTGTATCTCTAGGTTATTCTCCAACTTCCCTTGCTCCTCTTAAATGTGTTTAATCATGAGAAAGTCATTAGGTAGCAATCTATTCTCAAAGTAAGAAAAACATGTGTTTAGTAATGAGATCACCTCTAATTTCAACTATCGTGCACGAGTTCTGATGTCCGTGTCATCCTCCCCTTGTTTTGAAATCGTCCTTAACTCAAGTTCCTTGTCAGGACCTAGACTCCACCATGCTTTTGTAATATGCATGAAAAAGCAAAGGCCACAGAGGTATTTGAATACAATTACTTGGTAGCCCAAAGATTATCATAATCTCATCATTCTCTACTTTTTGATGGTAAGCCATTCTCGGCTTGCTCTTTTGGGTAGCATGATTTGGTAAACTTGCTTTAGGAATCAAATCAATTTGTGCTCACTCTCTCGACTGGTGAAAGTTCTAGAGATATTTCTTCAGGAATAGTATCATGATACTTCTGCAAATAGTTAGTAGTAGGAGCAGGCAAATAGTTAGAAAGATCATGACATGCAAACAAAGCATATTTGCACACTAAATCATCACAAAGTATTTTTATCATAAAATCAGCAAGATCAACTTTTTGTCAAAATATTTTTTCAAAATAATCTGCATGGTCATCATCATTACCATTCATATGAGAAGACATAAAGTGTGTTGTCTTAAAAAAATAGGTAAACATGACATGTCATGATATTTTGTATTTCCTCATCTAGTTTGTTATTTATTTTCACCATGCAAGAGGATTTCAAATTTGAGCAAATATAAATTCTATACACCATAAACACACCTCCATGATTATAATTGCTTGTAACATAAAAATTATTTATAATGAACAGAGGCAATTCAATTTGGAGAAGTGTCACTCTCTCTACATTACTTAGATCACAAAGAGTATAATACTCAATATAACCCAAAGTTTTTGGAGAAGATAACAATTTCGGCTCATCATTTTCACATGTAAAGGGAATCAAATGTTTAATTGCAGCACTTGTGAAAAAAATAAGAATTATCAAATTCATTCACTTCTTGTTACATAGGAAGAATAGAAATATCAGTACGCAACTCAAGATTATCACAAGAACCAGTGGACAAATCAAACATTAACAAAGATAAATGCATAAAAAGTGATACTAGCGGTTGCTTTACAATATTAGGATAGACAAGAAATTTTAGAACGATTAAAATGTTGTTACTTTTTTAGATCGATGTTCAATAAGTTTTATCTCATTTAAAGCAATACTTGTTGGCATGTTATGATCAGTCTCATCTTGGGCAATGTATGGAACATTGTGTATTTCATCTTTCTCTATGTTTGTATCATTTTCATCTTCTTGTTTGATCTCAATGTCCTGCAAAATGTTAGGTGCAATTGGAAGTACAGTAGAACGCTCCTCCTCCAAAGAGTGTACATCAAAACTAGATATAGGTTTAGAAGATGTATCAACAAAAATTTATCTCATCCGAATTTTAGCATCATTCCATGTCTAAGAAAATTCTTTAGTTATATATAAACATTGCCATCAAGTTGAAGCACTATCAACTAATGCACTAACAACATTCAAGAGTTTTCTCCTTTCACACATACAGCATTGTCCAAATATATTATCCATCTATTTTCCAATCAATATCTTTAATAGAATTTAAATTATCATATGAAGGAAGATATGAAATAATATAATTACTCATAGTAGAAGATGATGTAGCAATAGTCCGAATCTCATACTTTTTTTGATCACGAGCAACATCTCTCTGAGGTGGATGACATCTCTCAAGGGTTGCCAAAATATTGTCCATATGCTCCAATTGTTTTTTAACGTTTGCATCAAAATTATTAATGATTTTTTTGTATAGTACTACTAAAATTATATTCATCTCCTTTTCTTCCTGCCATAGTTAGAAAAAATAGCACATTGTTGGCGCAAAATATTATTCCTACAACTTTAATGGGATGGGTGGTAAAAATTATGTAAAAGGAAATGCCTTATAGAGCTCTTGCAAGATTTTTACCAAAGCAAAGCAAATGATGGTGCAACCAGAAGCAGGAGAAACCTAGAATTAGTGGTGTAGCAATTGCAAGGTCGAATAAAGTGTTAACTATAGGTGAATATGTTGGAGCTTGGAGGGCTGAAAATTTATTAGTGGAACACAATTCTATAACAATAGCAATATTGAATAAGTGTTCTAAGTAATATGCTATAGTTGTTGGCGCAATCTTATGAAAAATCCAGATGAAGATATCAAGCGCAACAACAGCACAGAAGATAAAACTTTATAAATCAGCAAATCATACAGCACTTGTAAAAATCAGCAAAGGTTAATTTTCGGCTACTTGATGTTCAAATTTTTATTTTATTTGCAGATATTTTTATCTGAATTATAAGCACAAAAGATGGTATACGACCAAGTTTCAAATCAATTTGATGAAAGATGTGGCCTGGAGAAAATTTTGAATTTCTATAAAATCTATGCTGAAACTTCGGAGCGTGAAAACATAAACTTATTATCTGAAATAGTTGAATATAGAATTATCAGAAGTTTGGAAATTTTCTGTAAATATCCAAAAAGTATTTATATTTCTAATTTGGAGTTCGAAAACAAAAGTTATGACCATTTTAATGATGAACCTCTATCATATTTTTTTGAAAGGCTGAAAACAGATTCGGATTTCAAATCAGGTTCGAAATTTGTAGTTGATTTTTTGATGGAAGCATATAGATGGGTGATATGGATGCTGGGGATCTGTTGGTAACCGACACAAGGGATGAGTGGGTGAAGAAAAAAATTTGATGCAAGATAACATATATGAACACAGATAATAGATTGAATGGTGCAAGCGATGGACGACGAAGTAAAACAACTAAACTCATTCAACTTTCCATATTCGAAACGCAATCTTTCTGTTTGGCAAAAATCTGGATGCAATCTGTAAAAGAAAGAAAGAATCAAAAAACAAATCTGGAAACCTTTATCTCATGGAATCAGGAAACAATCAAAGAAAATCAGGAAAGAATCTCAAAAAAATCAGGGCGCAATCCACGAAATCAATCTAGATTTGAATTTGTTGGAAATAACAGATTCGGTTACCAGATTTTGTTGCAGAAGAAAACAACCATATCTCTGTGATCCGTTATTTGTTTGTAATGTTTTTGCACAATTTGGAAAGATCTCTGCGTTATCTTTCCAACGAATCCATACATAGCATAAAGTTCCACCGAAGCGTGTCGCAATCATAAAAGAGCTCAAACGTCTGCTATCTGAAAAATAAAGAACATCTATTCATCGTTTGAGACTAGTTGTTGCATACTACTTAGGGTAGGAACTTGTACCCTGCCTTGCGTAGTCAACTAGCGTCTCTCCTAATACTTGGTGTGAGAATCTTTCTGTTGCTTGCATCAAGTCATGTAATTCTTAGTGCAGTATTTGCTACGTTTTAACCTTATTGCAGCAACTTGTACTAATATTTTGAGCACTTATTCAACATTGCATTTGCTGAATTGATTGTACTAACCCTTGCTACAAAGTGAAACTACCCTATCCTCACAGATTTCTACAGCAAATAGAGTTTGTGTCCCTGGCAATCGCCCCACCAATCTTTGCAGGTAGACATCGTTGGTTGCAAATCACCTCTGCTAGTTTGGTAAGAACATGTAAGAACTTGGTTGAGTAAGCATGAGGGAAACCAAGTTGGGCACAATCTAGCTCGTTGTCAATTTGTTTTGCTGTTTACTAACCATGATAGGCACAATCAAGAAAAAGAGAGCTGCTGGATTACACCCCCACCAAGATGTGCAGATGCTTCAATATGAGGTAAAAGATGATATTTTTCAAGTCATTAGTTCGTCAATACCTTCTTTTGCTGAAAAATTTGATCCTCATGCAAACATTGATTGGGAACTAAATGGAGATAAAGAATTTGATGCACATGATGTGTCTGAAAAAGAAAAGATTTACATTGCCTCAAGTGTTTTGATTAAAAGTGCTTTGCTTGAATGAAAATATACATGTAGGCACAATAAAGTTCCAGAATCTTAGAAAGACTTCAAACGTCATTTCAGAGATATTTTTATTTCTGCATTTTATGCTGATCATTTGCATGCCAAATTAGAAAACTTAAAGCACGATAGTATGACTGTTAAAGAATACTTTCATTACTTTAAGGTTTGTGTCATGTTTGGTGGCTTAGATGAATGCCAGGAAGATACAATGAGTAGGTTTATGAAAGGTCTCAATTCTGAAATTTAAATTTTGCTCATTTGTCAAACTTACAGCTCAATCTCTCACTTGTTTTTGCTTGCTTGTATTACTGAAAATAAACTTTTATCATCTAAAGATACAAGTAGATGCCAATCTGTGGAATGTATTGCTGATATGCCTTTGTCACATAGAGAATATGATAAAGATGAGTTGTGTGATACTATATCTCTTACTAAAACAGCACAACTAGATAGATAGCACTCTTCTATTTTTTTGTCCTATACCTAACATCGTGTAGGAGAGTGAGAGTAAGGCTGAAGAGGACGTTGTGCTAGTTCCTGAAATAATGGACAATAATGATTGTGTGACACCTACTATATTCCAGGAGAGTGAGAAAAATAAAACACACTGTGAGTCCCTCACCACATCTCGATCCTCTCATGTTGCTTGTTTTGAACTGCAATTGCCTGATGTTCAGACTAGTGTTTTGCAATGCTTAATTGAGCCTTCAATGACTTATGCTTTGTTTCGTAATGTACATTTGTCCTATGATTGTATCAAGTTGTGTGAATAAGTTTCGTTCATCCCACAATCACAATTAGTGCATGGTGTTCAAAATGTTGCAGTTGAGTACACACCTTTTAAGGATAAGTCTTTTCATTGCACTGATATGAACGAGAAAAAGTTTGATCTCAAATCTTTTTTAACTTCTTTAGGTTATAATGAATTTGATGTTTTTTGTAACCTGAATTATTTGGAGAAGAGATTATTTTAAAATTGCAGTTTGCAAAGTTTTAGCTGCTGTGTTTTTCATGCAATTGGCAAATATAATAACAATGGAGATTTTGATGTGGACATCATATCCTCTGATGAGGACTTTAATGAAAATATTCACATATGGTAGATTCGGACTGCAAAACAGTACAAACTTGCAACGAAAGTCACGACTTCATATAGAATCCAATTTGGGTGTTCAAGTACATTCTGAAAAGCTCATGAAGTCTACTTTCGAATGGATCCACCTCACTTTCATATCACGTCAGAGTCAGCGCCAATCGTTATTTTTATACAAAAGGTGCTGCGTCACTCCAACTTGAGCCGTTGGCCCATGTATCAAGTTGAGCCCATTAGGGGCGCGTCCTAGGGTTTGAGGACGACCCCAGCACCCCCTGGTCGTCCTCCACCCTATTTAAAGGTCCCAACCGTTACCAGGAACACTCGGGTTTTCTTTTGTTATAGTTTAGCTCTTTGCAAACTTTTTTGATCTTCAGTTGTGTCCAACGACCACCTGTTAGACAGCCATTTAAGAACCCCGCATTTGAAGAGATTTTTGGTTTGTCACATCTTGTTCTTGCTTGTTCTTCGATTATTTGCAGAAATTGATCTTCATGATCATATTGATCTTGCTGTTTCGACGAGGTCAATAACCATTTGGAGTTGGTTCTGCGATTGCTAAGGCGCACATGACCTGTTCGTTTGTAGTCGGGTCGTGAGGGTCGACTCTACCAAATTGATATTTATCATCTCACCAAAAGATCGGGCACTCAAGTACTATCAAGTGGTATCAGAGCCCAGGTTGCTCGGTGAGATTTATCCCCTCTCATTTGTAGTTTAATTCATATTCCTACTGTCCACATAAAAGCAAAAAAAATACTTGATTTGTTCCCGCTGTCCTAGACCTTTGAGCCCGTGCATCATTCTTTTTAGTATTTTTCTTTGTTGAGTTTGTGCTACATTGTGTCGGTTAGAGTTGCTGTTTAAACCATATATTTACTTTCCATAATCATCTCATTCAACTTTTCATATTTGAAACGCAATCTTTTCTTTGGCAAAAATCTGGATGCAATCTGTAAAAGAAAGAAAGAATTGAAAACAAGTCTGGAAACCTTGATCTCACAAAATCAAGAAACAATCAAAGAAAGTCAGGAAACAATCTTTTGAAATCCGTGTGCAATCCACGAAATCAATTGCATCCAAATCTGTTGGAAATAACGGATTCGGTTACCAGAATTTGTTACACAAGAGAACGGCCATATCTCTGCGATCTGTTGTTTGTTTCCTACGTTTTTGCACAATCTGGAAAGATCTCCGCGTTACCTTTCTATCAGATCCACACTTACCATAAAATTCCACCTGAGTACGCCGTAGTCACAAAAGAGTTCTGACGTCTGCTATCAGGAAAATAAAGAACATCCATTCATCGTTTGAGACTAGTTGTTGTATAGTACATAGGGTAGGAACTCATATCCTGCCTTGTGTAGTCAACTAGCGTCTCTCCTAATACTTGGTGTGAGAATCTTTTCGTTGCTTGCATCAAGTCACATTTTCTTAGTGCACCATTTGCTACGTTTCAACCTTGTTGCAACAACTTGTACTGATATTTTGAGCACTTATTCAACATTGCATTTGCTGAATTGATTGTGTTAATTCTTGCTACAAATTGAAACTATCTGAGCTCCACAGATTACTACAGCAAACAGGTTTTGTGTCCCTGGCAATCACTCCACCAATCTTCGCTGGTTGACATCGTCGGTTGCAAATCACCTCTACTGTTGGTAAGAACATGTAAGAACTTGGTTGAGCAGGCTTGAGGGAAACTGAGTTGGACACAACCTAGCTCGTTGTCAATTTGTTTTGCTGTTTACTAACCATGATAAGCACAATAAAGAAAAAAGGAGCTGGTGGTTTACATCCCCACAAAGATGGGCAGATGCTTCAACATAAGGAAAATGATGATATTTTGCAAGTCATCAGTTCGTCAATACCTTGTTTTGCTGGAAAATTTGATCCTCATGCATACATTGATTGGGAACTGAATGTAGAAAAAGAATTTACTGCACATGACTTGTCTAAAAAAGAAATGATTTACATTGCCTCAAGTGTTTTGACTGAAAGTGCTTTTCTTGAATGAAAATATATTTGTAGGCACAATAAAGTTCCAGCATCTTAGAAAGACTTCAAATGTCATTTTAGAGATGTTTTTATTACTGCATTTTATGCTGATTATTTGCGTGCCAAATTAGACAACTTGAAGCAAGATAGTATGACTGTTAAAGAATACTTTCATGACTTTAAGATTTGTGTAATGTTTGGTGGCTTAGATGAATGCCGGAAACATACAATGAGGAGGTTTATGAAAGGTCTCAATTCTGAAATTCAAATGTTGCTCATTTGTCAAACTTACAGCTCAATCTCTCACTTGTTTTTGCTTGCTTCTCATGCTGAAAATCAATTTTTATCATCTAAAGATTCAAGCATGAATAATCACCATCACAGATTCATCGAATGTATTGCTGATATGCCTTTGTCACAAGGAGAATGTGATAAAGAGAAGTTGTGTGATAGAGAGCACTCTCCTATTTTTTGTCCTATGCCTAATATCGTGCAGAAGAGTGAGAATAAAACTGAAGAAGACGTTGAGCTAGTAACTGCAACAATGAATAATGACGCTTGTGTGACGCCTACTATATTCCAGGAGAGTAACAAAAATGCAACACACTGTGAGTCTCTCACCACATCTCGATCCTCTCATGCTGCTTGTGCTGAACTGCAATTGCCCAATCTTTATCATAATGTTTTGCAAAGCTTAGTTGAGCCTCCCATGACTTATGCTTTATTTCGTAATGCACATTTGTCCTATGATTGTGTCAAGTTGTGTGAACAAGTTTCGTTCATCCCAAAAACACAACTAGTGCAAGGTGTTCAAAATTTTGCAGTTGAGGATAGGCCTTTCATTGCACTGATATGAATGAGAAAAAGTTTAAGCTCAGATCTTCTTTAACAACTATAGGTTATATTGAATTTGATGTTCCTTGTAACTTGGGTTATTTGGAGAAGAAATTATTTCAGAATTGTAGTTTGCATTGTTTGGGCTACTATGTTTTTCATGCAATTGGCAAATATGATGAGATTGGAGATTTCTTAGTGTCTAAAGTCATCATATGCTCTAATTTGAAACACAGTTTTGAAATACACAATCAGAATCAAACAATGACATGCACTAACACTAATAATGGATTGCAAAGTTTCTCTAGTTTTGTTTTCTATCAAAGGAGCAGCTCAGGACACGGAAGGATGTATTGTTGGGGCCTGACGTTCTGCTCATCATCCGTCTCAATCTGACCGCAAGCAACTTTATCGACCACTAGATCAAGCCGAGGACGGCTTGCTACAAAGAAGGAGAGAATGATGAAATCTTATATGTTCCTGCTGCGCCACTTGACCGCATCAGAATACCCCCGTGGCCTCCACCTTTTGAAATTTCTAAAGGGCACGGTTGCATGGCTGGTTTTAAAACTGTGCTTGAGTCGAGGACGACTCCAAATCAAGTGGGAGAGAATGATGAGATCACATACATACCCCCGTGGCCTCCACCTTTCATAATTTCAGGAGGGCATATTAGAGTGGCGCTTTTGCAATCTAAAATTGAGTCGAGGACGACTCTAATTCAAGTGGGTGAGTATGATGTGGACATCATATCCTCTGATGAGAACTTCAATGAAAATATTCACATATGGTGGATTCGGACTGCAAAACAGTACAAACTTGCAACGAAAGCCACGACTTCATATAGAATCCAATATGGGTGTTTAAGTACATTCTGGAAAGCTCATGAAGTCTACTTTCGAATGGAGTCAACCTCACCTTCATATCACGTCGAAGTTAGCGCTAATCGTCATTTTTATACAGAAGGTGCTGCGTCACCTCAACTTAGGCCGTTGGCCCATGTATCAAGTTGAGCCCATTAGGGGCGCGTCCTAGGGTTTGAGGACGACCCCAGCACCCTCTGGTCGTCCTCCATCCTATTTAATGGTCCCAGCCACCACCAGGAACACTCGGGTTTTCTTTTGTTATAGTTTAGCTCTTTGCAAACTTTTCTGATCTTCAGTTGTGTCCAACGACCACTTGTTAGACAGCCATTTGAGAACCCCACATTTGAAGAGATTTCTAGTTTGCCACATCTTGTTCTTGCTTGTTCTTCGATTACTTGCAGGAATTGATCTTCGTGATCAGGTTGATCTTGCTGTTTCGGCGAGATCAATAACCATTCGGAGTTGGTTCTGCGATTGCTAAGGCGCACACGACCTGTTCGTTTGTAGTCGGATCGTGAGTGTCGACTCCACCAAATCGATATTTATCACCTCACCGAAAGATCGGGCACTCAAGTACTATCAGATTTCTTGGTGTCTAAAGTACTCATATTTACTAATCTAAAATACCCTTTTGAAATGCTAAAATAGGATCACAAAACAGCATGCACTAACACTAACAATGCCTTGCAAAGTTTCCTTATTTTGTGATTTATCAATAGGAGCAGCTCATGAAGGAGAAGTTGTTGTCGCGAAGCTACGTGCTCATCATTTGTCCCAACACGACAGCAAAAAAATTTGCCGACCACTAGATCAAGCCGAGGACGGATTGCTATAAAGAAGGGGAGAATGATGAGATCTTTGCTGCACTACTTGACCACACCAAAATACCCCCGTGGCCGCCACCTTTCACGATTTCTGGAGGGCGCGGTGGAGTGGCGGTTCTGCAATCTGAACTTGAGTCGAGGACGACTCCAAATGAAGCGGGGGAGGTTGATGAGATCACATACATATCCTCGTGGCCTCCACATTTTGAGATTTCTAAGGCCACGGTGGCATGGATGGTTTTGAATCTGTGCTTGAGTCGAGGACGACTCAAAATCATGTGGAGGAGGATGATGAGATCACATATATACCCCCGTGGCCTCCACCTTTCATCATTTCAGGAGGGCATGTTGGAGTGGTGGTTTTTGCAATCTGAACATGAGTCGAGGACGACTCTATTTCAAGTAGGGGTGGATGATGTGGACATCAAACTTTTGGATGAGGACTTCAATAGAAATATTCACACGCGGTGGATTTGGACTGTAGAAAAGTACAAACCAATGAAAGCCACGACTTCATATGGAATCCATTTTGGGTGTTTAAGTATATTCTGGAAAGATCGTGAAGTTTACTTTCGAATGGATCCAGCCCTATCTTTATAATATATTGGAGTCAGTGCCAATCATTATTTTTATACAGGAGGTACTGCGTCACCCCAACTTGGGCCGTTGGCCCGTGTATCAAGTTGAGCCCATTCGGGGCACGTCTTAAGGTTTGAGGATGACCCCAGCACCCTATGGTTGTCCTCCACCCTATTTAAAGTTCCCAGCCACCACCAGAAATACTTGGGTTTTCTTTTGTTATAATTTAGCTCTGGTGCAAACTTTCTGATCTTCAGTTGTTCCAACGACCTCCTGTTAGATAGCTTTTGGGAACCCCCACATTTGAGAGATTTCAGTTTTCCTATCTTGTTCTTGCTTGTTCTTTGATTGCTTGCAAGAATTGATCTTCGTGATCAGGTTGATTTTGCTGTTCGGGCGAGGTCAATATCCATTCGGAGTTGGTTCTGCGATTGCTAAGACGCACTCGACCTATTCGTTTGTAGTCGAATCATGAAGGTCGACTCCACATAGTCGATAGTTATCACCTCACCGAAAGATCGGTCATCAAACCGCTATCACCACGTCATCAGTTAATTAACCGAATCAAACTCTCCTCTTCTCTGTTTCCAAGAAACTCCCATTCAATGCGTTGCGTCAGTGTATAGCGCGACCTATTCTCCAGTCAAAATCAAGCGATACTCAAGTTCAGTCATTGCATTGGAACGTGCGACCTATTCTCCAGGCAAAATCAAGCAATACTAAAGTTAGTCATTGGAATAAATAGAGGTGCATCACGACTCCAGGCCAACACCACACATCATTGAAATCCAGCGTCACGATGCATCAGTATTCGATCGTTTGAACTCAAGGCATCGTTGGCGTCTGCGATCCCATCAAAACAAAAATTGATCGTGAGGTTTTTTCTCAGTTCCCCTATGCATGCATGCTCTTTTTCTGTAAACAAAGTATAAGTTGATCTTAAGTTCCTGTTTTTTTAGTGATGTCGGAATATCCGCTATTATCCCGATGCCTTTTCGAAGAATCCTCTTCGGATGACGACGACGAATTCATTATTGCTGCCGCTCAAATTGTACAAAGTTATTCACTTCCAGAATCAACTCGTGGTGGTTTTGTTCTTGGGCATTTGTACATATGTCGGGACAAAGAAGGAGGTCATGCAAGAATGTACCAAGATTACTTGGCAGATAATCTCACATTTGGCCCAACCTTTTTCTGAAGGAGGTTCGTTGTTTTAATTTTTTTTTTATTTGTTACTATGTAATGTAGACCGTATTATGGATGTGTTTCTATTTTTGTCACGCAGATTTAGAATGAACAGAGATCTATTTATATGTATAATGAATGCCGTGGAAGAGCATGATGATTATTTTGTGCGGAAGATGAATGCAGCTAATCAATTTGGACTAAGTTGTTTTTAGATGGTGACTACAGTTTTTAGTATGCTAACCTATGGAGTAGCAGCTGATGCTTCTGATGAATACGTGCGTATTGCGAAAAGTACAACCCTAGAAAGTCTTAGGCGATTTATAAAAGCCATCATCGAAATTTTTGGAGATGAATACTTGCGGTCACCTAACAAGGATGATACAGTTCGCTTGCCTGCACTTGGGGACAAATAAAGTTTTCCTGGTATGTTAGGATCTGTTGATTGTATGCATTGGAGATGGAAAAATTGCCCTTCTGCTTGGCAAGGTATGTACTCGGGTCACTTTCATAAGCCTACAATAATTTTAGAAGCTGTTGCTTCTAAGGATCTATGGATTTGGCATGCTTTTTTTTTTACCCAGATCTCTGAAGGACATAAATGTTCTGCATCGGTGATAAGGACATCACTTCCACAGACAAAACCAAACTAATTGCACAAGAAGGACCCATGAAACGAGCTCGAGTGCGTCAACTTAATTATCAGGTCAAGTCATTTCTCACTGTCTATAGTAGTTCTTCTCAGAATGGGGTACTACTAAATTCTTATGGTGATTTTGTTATGATTAGGAACATGGGAGGAGCACCAGGACCATAAAGCAGGATCGGACCATCAATCAGAGCTGGATTGTTTCAGTCTTAACTTTTCACTCCAGATGTTGTTGAAGGCAAATGAGTACTCATAGTAAAGATCTCAAAGTCTACTTTCAGATGGGTCCAACCTCAGCTTCAAACTCCTCTAGACGTGATCAGAATCGTCAGAAAGGCGTTCGGACCTACAGTCATGGCCTGAGACCCATTGTATCCAGTTTAGCCCATTAGAGGCCCTCTCTAAGTTAGGGTTTGAGTCCCCCACGCCTCCAGGACGTCTTCCCACTATATAAACCTGTGGCAACTGTCATTTGAGGGTGGGTTTTGTTCAGATGCAAGTTTAGCCTTAGCTAATTCCTTGTAAACGCGTGTGTCGACGAGACCACCCGATTTGCTTGATTTAGAACCCCAATTTTGTGATTATATCCAGATCTATGAGTTGTCTACCTGTTCATCTTGTTCTTGCTTGTTCTCGATTGCTCGCAGGTTCAAGGTTGTTCTTGGCACAGCAAGAACAACAACAAATCGGAGCCGGTGTACCTGTTGCTAAGGCGCAGCAACCCTGTTGGTTGTTGTAGTCGGACAGCCAACGTCGAATCCACCCCAAATCGAAGCTATCCTCCTCTCATCGAAAGATCGGAATCAGCCCCTGCCATACCATGTGGTATCAGAGCAAGGTTTATCGGTGAGAGTATCTACCAATCTGTTAGATTTTATTGCCTATAGTCCAGAAATTGCCCACAAAACAAAAAGAATAGGGTAGACCAGAAATTTCCAAAACAAATTTGTACCTTGCTGTTCTGCGTGGTTAATACTTGTTGAGTTTTTGGTTACATCGATTGATTGAGTTGCTGGTTCCTAGGGTTTCATCCTTTAGAGTTGAGTTCTTTTCACAATTTTTTTTAATCACCACCAGATCCACCACTGCTGCCATCACCATTGCTTCCACCAAAATTTCCCCCACACCAGAACCACCATACTTTCTGCCACCATTATTTCCACCTCCGCTGCTATCAAAATCATCATTTTATCTCAATTCGTGGTCTTACAAAGTTATAGTTTGATTTCCTAGTCTGAGCAAGAGTTGTGATTGCTTTGATGTGCAAGTGCCGTCGTTGATACCCCGTTCAGAGAAGTGTATCCGAGTTGCGCTGCCATTTAAATAAAAAAATCAAAAAAAAGGAAGAAAATAATAGAAAAGAAGGAAAAAAAAGAACTTGTTTCAGCAGCAGAATTTTGTTCCCTTTCCTTGTCTTACTTTGGTTGCTCGTGTAAGTCACTGCTTGGAGGCTACTTTGGTGCCTAGGCTCACATCTCTAGCACTTTTGAACTTGGGACCAGCACAATGTCGTCGCTAAACAATTATTCAACTTGTTTCTTTTGACTAGCGTGGTTCAAGCTGTCCTTATTTCTACTTACAGTCACCTAGCTCCACAGTCCAGACTGCAACATCACAGGGTAACATTTGGTGCCAGTGTTTATGTTCTTGTTGTGCCAAAACTCTTGCTGCAGCTTGGTAAAAACAAGTAAGAACTTGGTTGAGCAAGTTTGAGAGAAAGCAAATAGTTTAGCTTCCTTCTAGTGACATCAAAAAAAAAATTCCTTGTCTTTTGTTGTGCAC
>BCLH01000102.1:240320-268505 GCA_001602315.1 Zoysia pacifica
GCCGACGCGGAGCGCTGGCGAGGCCTGCCGCCGGCTGGCCATGGCCAGCCCTGGCCGACGGCCGCTGCCAGGGAGCTCGGCTCCTCCGCGCACAGCTCCCCATTGTGGGCCAGATCCCACGCGTAGCCCACCGTGTGGCCCCTTTTTCTTGGGCCGAGAACCCAAGTGGACCGACTTCCCCGTGGCCCGTTTGTGTGGCCAGGCCCAGTTCCGGTTGGAATTTTAATGATTTCACGAAATGATTTATTAAATTGCTAGAAAATGCTTTTAAGTTGTAAAATTAGTAGAAACTTCATTATAGCTCAGAAAATTATGAAATAAATTTTGTTAGGATCCTCTAAACTAGAATAATATTCTGAAGCTAAATATTTTTCATTTCATGCATAAAATTAATTTAAATAATTCAGATCACATAATGACTCCTAATGCATTATCATTATTTCTTGGCATAATAAAATCTTAAAAATTTTAATTTTCTGTTTCTTTATTCAAATTTTATATTTTAGAAAATATTTATATTTATTTTCATTAAAAATACTTTTGCAAATGTTTTATTTTTTTAAATAGTATTTAATTCATTATAAATCCATTTAATTTTAATAAATCTTAGAAAATTTACTCTTCTATTTATTTAGTTAAATTTTGTGCTTGGAAAGAGTTTTGTATTTAATTTCATCACAAATAATTTTAAAATGATTCATTGAGTTCAACTGATATTTAAATCCCTATAATTTTATTTGATTGTAACAAATCCCAAAAATTTCTCAAAAATTCAACTATAACATTTTTGATTTTATGAATAACTTAAATTATACTTTATGTTTTCGAAAACCATTGTAAAGAAGTTTTGTAACTAAATTTGTATTTTTAAAAAATAAAAAACTGTCATCGCATGTGATTTTATTTAAAGCTAAACACCATTATAATCCCTTTCTTTACGTATCATTCATGTTTGGAGCCAACCCATCCGAAAAGGAGTGTGGAGTCATTCCTTTGGCAAAGGAAGTTACTGTGAGCAAGCCCCAGACAAACCCCGGTGCATTAATCTCATTTTAACTATTTTATATTTTATCACCATATAGTATATGATGTATGTACTGTGTATTAGGTTTCTAGGAGTTGATTGAAACCTAGATTGCATAATAGTACCCTTTACCTATGATAGTGTCCTTGGTACGGGTATCATGATATAGAGCTTGGCTATGAGTTTTAATTAACGGTAGAAGTCGAGTGATTGGTAATTTCACTCGCGAGAGCTATAGGTTTTATCTCTAGTGCAAAGGTATCACATGATTTGATGAGGTTGGATTATAAGAGCCTAAAAGGTTGAGGTTGGTTATGAGATTTCAAGAAATGATAAGTTGAGACCGGACAGAGAAGTATAGGTTGGCAATAGGAAGGGAGTTCTGTGTGCCGTAACCCTGTCTGTGTCAATTAAGGACCGTACTGTTGTCGGCCCTATTGAGCAAGTTTGAACATTACTGATTACATACTGGCTATATGGGTCTTAGAAAACTGATGCAGTCCAATGTGCGTAGTGACTGAACGTAACCGAACCTCTCTTCTGGAGATGATTAGGAGGGAGAGCTTTGGGGCTAACCATGGATAGACCCGGTGAGGTTATCGCATGGAGGACCACTGCTCGAGAGAGGTGAGCATCGGACCGGTACTATGTACCATTGGTGTGAAAGGTTACCACGTACGACTTCTTGGAAGTGCGTACGTGTCATTTAATCAGGTTTCTCCAGCTGGATGTAAATCGATTATAATCGCTGCCCCTCACAGTAACGAGTACCACTTGTCTCAGTGCGCCACATCGTAGTTAAGAAGTGAAACAAGAGTGAAATGGAAAAGTATTAGGGTTGTTGGATATGAATATTATGAATTGTTTGGAAACCATGATTATGATAATTAACAGCGCAAATTAAATTTATATTCTCTTAGACTTAATCTACTGTTAAAACTTGAAAGTAAGGATCCACTTTTAGCGATAGTTTTTGCAAACAGCTATCCCATGTGAGTCAGCCACATCATATTCTTTGGAGTCGGCTGTAGTTGGCCATGTTGACGGGTAAGACTTGCTGGGCATTTGGATGCTCAGGGTGTAGCTCTTTGTTGTTTTTGTTTGTAGGTTCTCTCTCCCTCCTCCGAGCCAACTGATAGAAATGACCCTCGAGGTAGCTTTGTCCGTTGGGAGCCCTGCTCGCCGCGCTGAGCAGTTGTGTGCTGCTAGAAGATGGTATGGGCTCAATGCCATCTTATGCATAGTCTCTAGGAGACCCTAGTAGTTCAACAAAGTGAACGCTTTCGCGCTTTTAAACCTAGTGTTTTATAAACTGAAACAACAATTTGTTTTATATTTTACCGTGCTTGAGTTGTACTGTTGGTCCTCGCTTCGTTGAGTGACACCTGATAAGATCCTATGGTCGATAGATCATCTCTTTCGAGAGGCGGTCTGTCACACTATTCAACTGGAGCTCGGTGATCAACCATCATAGAATAAATAATAAAAACTTTTCACAATGAACTACAAAACTTCCAGTTCATTGATTTTCATTCCACCATGGAATAAATAATAAAAAGTTCGATAAAATTTCTATGTGTCAAACATAAGACTTTACATTCATTATAGAACAAGAGCTTCGTTTGCCAGGATTACCAGGCAAAGCACAATCTAGTGCCTGTAAACTGCTGTTTTTATTGAAAGAAAGCATTACAAAATGACTTGACACTAGATAAATCTTAGATCGCAGTATTTCAACTGAGTTTACTCATAATGCAATGTTACAGCTAAGGTCTTACAGCTTCATAGTACAGGAAAAATGAAAGAAAGTTGATGAATGTGCTCACCTCTCCCATCGGAAAGAAGTTTTGGATGGCGACAGAAATCAAACATGCGCATCAGCCCAGACATACAGCCCACTTGGACTTTTTCAACCTTGTGGTGCTGTTTGTAACTCTTCTTTGCCATGGCAGACGAGAACATGGTTAATGACTCACTGAACACAAGTTTACCACCTGAACACAAGAAACACATGTGCAGTCACTCAGACTAATGCTGATTAATGAACAATGCTAACACCTGAAACGGATTGTGCATTGCCTATATTGGAAAGAGAAGAATATTAACTATAAATGGATGAAGATTGATGGAGCATACCTGAACACATGAAAAACGAGTATTTGATCAGAACCCCACCAAGCAGTAGCAAAAGGAAGTGCTTCCACTAAACTTCAGATAGCAAGCAGTGCCCTGACAAATCATCTTTGAGCCTTCAGTAACGACAAGGCGCGCAGGAACAGATTAGAATACTGACACTCCCAAGGCAAGGGCCCTTATAAGTTGTAACCCCGGCGCTTCCTTGGTTTCCACGAGATGCTGGTCCTAGCAGATCCTCCAAGCTTGGTCCTAGGAGATCAATGACAAGAACATTTTCTGGTCCAAGCCAGAGCAATGGCAAATGGAAATGGTCCAGAATTCTGGAATTTGTCAGGTTCCATGGTCTAGCCACGAAGCTCACAAGGAGCAAACAAGTCCAAAACTTTGGAAAGGCATGCAAGTGTCTAACTGCAAATTGAACCAGCTTCATGACCTCACAAAGTGTCCAACTGCAAATTGAACAAAAGAAAGTTCACAAATTTAAAAGGGAATAGTTCACTGACTTGGTTCACTGATTTGATACTAGTTCACTGACTTGACACTAGTTCACTGATGACTTGACACTAGTTACTCATATGACTAGCCATAATCTCAGCCTGCTTCTGCCTATAGTAAGCTTTCTGTAACTCATTCATGAAACTCATATCAATACTCATAATTCAATCTTCTTCCGCCATTTTCTTCATATGAAGATCATTGGCCTCATTAATGAGCTTCTTTTCAATAAGTAAGAGCTTCTTTTCTTCGTTTAACGGCTTCTTTTCTTCATTTGAAATCATCTTTGCCTCGTGTGCTTTCCTTTGTTTATCTTGCTCAACCCTCTCTTGGTCTAAAGCATATATCAGAGCATGTCTCTCCTATTTCTTTATCTCCCTCTCTGCATCAGCTTTTTTTTTCTTCTCCCATAGAAGATCTAATGCTTGCATGCATGCATCAGCCCCACTGCGATGCAATGAATCTTTTGCTTTCTTTTTACCAATTGGTCTCTTTGGGGTATCCATATCAGGAGTATCATCACCCATAGTTTTGGTTTACAAAGACTAGTAATGTCACAAATGAAACCATAGAAACAAGAACAATATGTAAAATTGTTTACCTATAGGGATCTCTCAGCTGTCATCACCATTATCCTCACCATTAACAGGAATAGAAGTGGATGGAGTTGACCCTTTTGTGAGCTTGTGTTTCATAATCGGCACGGAATCGGTGTATTTAATGCACCTGTCGATCGGGTTTTCACGCCGATTTTTGAAGGTGACCAAAACATGATATACATACCCAAACTTGGTTTTTGGGTGTAATGGAGTAGATTGGACATGTTTGACGTGAAAACACAGGTTTCATAATCGGTGCACGAACCGATGCTTTTAATGCACCAGTGGGGCCCGTTTTTGCGTCGATTTTTGAAGCTGACTTAAGACATGATATACATACCCAAACTTGGTTTTTGGGTGTAATGGAGTGGATTGGACATGTTTAATGTGAAAACACAGGTTTCATAATCGGTGCACGAACCGATGCTTTTAATGCACCTGTGGGGCTTGTTTTTGCTCCGATTTTTGAAAGTGACTAAAACATGATATACATAACCAAATTTGGTTTTTGGGCGTAATGGAGTGGATTGGGCATGTTTGGCGCGAAAACACAAGTTTCACAATCGGCACACGAACATAGTGCATTTAATGGACCTGTGGGGCTTGCTTTCCTGTCGGTTTTTGAAGGTGACCAAAACATGATATACATAACCAAACTAGGTTTTTGAGTGTAAAGGAGTGGATTGGACACGTTGAGCGCGAAAACACTAGTTTTATAATCAGCGCCGAACTGGCGCATTTAATGCCCCTGTGAGGCCCTTTTTGCGTCGATGTTTGAAGGTGACCAAAACCTGATATACATACCCAAACTTGGTTTTTGGGTGTAATAGAGTGAATTGAACATGTTTGGTGCAAAAACACAAATTTCATAATCGGCGCCGAACCGATGCATTTAATGCACCTGCGGGGCTCGTTTTTGTGTCAGTTTTTAAGGTGACCAAAACATGATATACATAACCAAATTTGGTTTTTGGGTGTAATAGAGTGGATTGGACATGTTTGGTGCAAAAACACAAATTTCATAATCAGCGCCGAACCAGTGCATTTAATGCACCTGCGGGGCTCATTTTTGTGTCAGTTTTTAAGGTGACCAAAACATGATATACATAGCCAAACTTGGTTTTTGGGTGTAATAGAGTGGATTAGACATGTTTGGTGCAAAAACACAAATTTCATAATCGGCACTGAATCGGTGCATTTAAGTGCTGCGGGGCTCGTTTTCGTGTCTGTTTTTAAGGTGACCAAAACATGATATACATACCCAAACTTGTTTTTTTGTGTAATGGAGTGGATTGGACATGTTTGGCGCAAAAACGCAAGTTTCATAATCGGCGCCGAACCAGTGCATTTAATGCACCCGTGGGACCGATTTTCGCGTCGGTTTTTGAAGGTGACCAAAATATGATATACATACCCAAACTTGGTTTTTGGGTGTAGTATAGTGGATTGGACATGTTTGACGCAAACACACAAGTTTCATAATCGGCATCGAACCAATGTATTTAATGCATCAGTGTGGTCCGTTTTCGCGCCGATTTTTGAAGGTGACCAAAAATATTATATACATACCCAAACCTGGTTTTTGGGTGCGATGGATTGGACATGTTTGGCTCGAAAACACAAGTTTTATAATCGACGCCGAACCAGTGCATTTAATGCACCTATCGGTCTGGTTTTCGCTCCAATTTTTAAAGGTGACCAAAACATGATATACATAGCCAAACTTGGTTTTTGGGTGTAATAGAGTGGATTAGACATGTTTGGTGCAAAAACACAAATTTCATAATCGGCACTGAATCGGTGCATTTAAGTGCTGCGGGGCTCGTTTTCGTGTCTGTTTTTAAGGTGACCAAAACATGATATACATACCCAAACTTGTTTTTTTGTGTAATGGAGTGGATTGGACATGTTTGGCGCAAAAACGCAAGTTTCATAATCGGCGCCGAACCAGTGCATTTAATGCACCCGTGGGACCGATTTTCGCGTCGGTTTTTGAAGGTGACCAAAATATGATATACATACCCAAACTTGGTTTTTGGGTGTAGTATAGTGGATTGGACATGTTTGACGCAAACACACAAGTTTCATAATCGGCATCGAACCAATGTATTTAATGCATCAGTGTGGTCCGTTTTCGCGCCGATTTTTGAAGGTGACCAAAAATATTATATACATACCCAAACCTGGTTTTTGGGTGCGATGGATTGGACATGTTTGGCTCGAAAACACAAGTTTTATAATCGACGCCGAACCAGTGCATTTAATGCACCTATCGGTCTGGTTTTCGCTCCAATTTTTAAAGGTGACCAAAACATGATATACATAGCCAAACTTGGTTTTTGGGTGTAATAGAGTGGATTAGACATGTTTGGTGCAAAAACACAAATTTCATAATCGACACTGAATCGGTGCATTTAAGTGCTGCGGGGCTCGTTTTCGTGTCTGTTTTTAAGGTGACCAAAACATGATATACATAGCCAAACTTGGTTTTTGGGTGTAATAGAGTGGATTAGACATGTTTGGTGCAAAAACACAAATTTCATAATCGGCACTGAATCGGTGCATTTAAGTGCTGCGGGGCTCGTTTTCGTGTCTGTTTTTAAGGTGACCAAAACATGATATACATACCCAAACTTGTTTTTTTGTGTAATAGAGTGGATTGGACATGTTTGGCGCAAAAACGCAAGTTTCATAATCGGCGCCGAACCAGTGCATTTAATGCACCCGTGGGACCGATTTTCGCGTCGGTTTTTGAAGGTGACCAAAATATGATATACATACCCAAACTTGGTTTTTGAGTGTAGTGTAGTGGATTGGACATGTTTGACGCAAACACACAAGTTTCATAATCGGCATCGAACCAATGTATTTAATGCATCAGTGTGGTCCGTTTTCGCGCCGATTTTTGAAGGTGACCAAAAATATTATATACATACCCAAACCTGGTTTTTGGGTGCGATGGATTGGACATGTTTGGCTCGAAAACACAAGTTTTATAATCGACGCCGAACCAGTGCATTTAATGCACCTATCGGTCTGGTTTTCGCTCCAATTTTTGAAGGTGACCAAAACATGATATACGTAGCCAAACTTGGTTTTTGGGTGTAATGTTGTGGATTGGACATGTTTGGCGCAAACATAAGTTTCATAATCGGCACCGAACCGGTTTATTTAATGCTCCTGTGAGGCTTGTTTTCGCGCTGATTTTTTAAGCTGACCAAAAACATTATATACATACCTAAACTTGGTTTTTGGGTGTGATGGATTGGACATGTTTGGCCCGAAAACACAAGTTTTATAATCGACATCGAACCGGTGCATTTAATGCACCTGTCGGTCGGGTTTTCACGCCGATTTTTGAAGGTCACCAAAACATGTTATACATACCCAAACTTGGTTTTTGGGTGTAATGTTGTGGATTGGACAAGTTTGGCGCGAAAACACAGGTTTCATAATCGGTGCATGAACTGATGCTTTTAATGCACCAGTGGGGCTTGTTTTTGCTCCGATTTTTGAAGGTGACCAAAACATTATATACATACCCAAACTTGGTTTTTGTGTGCAATGTAGTGGATTGGATATGTTCGGTGCAAAAACATAAGTTTCATAATCAGCGCCAAACCAGTGTATTTAATCACTAGTGAGGCCCGTTTTTGCGTCGATTTTTGAAGGTGACCAAAAACATTATATACATACCTAAACTTTGTTTTTCTGTGTAATGGAGTGGATTGGACATGTTTGGCGCACAAACACAAGTTTTATATTCGGCGCCCGTACCGGTGCATTTAATGCACCCGTGGGGCCGATTTGCACGCTAGTTTTTTAAAGTGACCAAAACATGATTTACATACCTAAACTTGGTTTTTGGGTGTAATGCAGTGGATTGGACATGTCTGCCGTAAACACACAAGTTTCATAATCGGCATCGAACCAGTGTATCTAATGCACCAGTGAGGCCCGTTTTCGCGCCAATTTTTGAAGGTGACCAAAAACATTATATACATACCCAAACTTGGTTTTTGAGTGTAATGGAGTGGATTGGACATGTTTGGCGCGCAGACACAAGTTTCATAATCGGCGCCCGAATCGGTGCATTGAATGCACTCGTGGGACCGGTTTTCACGCCGGTTTCTGAACGTGACCAAAACATAGTATACGTACCAAAACTTGGTTTTTGGGTCTAATGGAGTGGATTGGACATGTTTGGCGAAAAAACACAAGTTTCATAATTAACATCGAACATAGTATATGCACCAGTGGGGCCGGTTTTCACGCCGGTTTTTGAAGGTGATCAAAACATGATATACCTACCCAAACTTGGTTTTTGGGTGTAATGGAGTGGATTGGACATGTTTGGCGCACAGACACAAATTTCATAATCGGCGCCAGAATCGGTGCATTGAATGCACGAGTGGGACTGGTTTTCACGCCGGTTTCTGAACGTGACCAAAACATAGTATACGTACCAAAACTTGGTTTTTGGGTCTAATGAAGTGGATTGGACATGTTTGGCAAAAAAACACAAGTTTCATAATGGGCATCGAACTGATGTATTTCATGCACCACTGGGGCCAGTTTTCACACCAGTTTTTGATGGTGATCAAAACATCATATACATACCCAAACTTGGTTTTTGGGTGTAATGGAGTGGATTGGACATGTTAGGCGCGAAAGCACAAGTTTCAGAACCGGCGCCGAACCAGTGCATTTAATGCACCTGTGGGGCCGATTTTCACGTCGGTTTTTGAAGGTAACCAAGACATGATATACATATCTAAACATGGTTTTTGGGTGTAATGTAGTGGATTGGACATGTTTGGCGCAAACACACAAGTTTCATAATCAACACCGAGCAAGTGCATTTAATACACCTGTTGGGCCCGTTTTCACGCCGATTTTTTAAGGAGACCAAAAACATTATATACATACCCAAACATGGTTTTTGGGTGCGATGGATTGGACATGTTTGGCCCGAAAACACAAGTTTTATATTCAATGCCGAACCAGTGCATTTAATGCTCCTGTCGGTCAGGTTTTCGCGTCGATTTTTGAAGGTGGACAAAACATGGTATACATACCCAAACTTGGTTTTTGGGTATCATGTTGTGGATTGGACATGTTTGGCGCAAACACACAAGTTTCATAATCGGAAGCGAACCGGTGTATTTAATGCACCAGTGAGGCCCGTTTTCGCACCGATTTTGGAAGGTGACCTAAGACATTATATGCATACCCAGACTTGGTTTTTGTGTGTAATGTAGTGGACTGGATATGTTTTGCGCGAAAGCACAAGTTTCATAATCGGCGCTGAATTGGTGTAGTTTGGATATGTTGGGCGCGAAAACACAAGTTTCATAATTGGCGCCTAACCGGTGTATTTAATGCACATGCCAGTCAGGTTTTCGTGTCGATTTTTTAAGGTGACAAAACATGGTATATACATACCAAAACTTTGTTTTTTGTTGTAATGTAGTGTATTGGACATGTTTGGTGCAAACACACAAGTTTCATAATCAGCCCCGAACCGGTGTATTTAATGCACCAGTCGGGCCTGTTTTCGCGCCGATTTTTTATGGTGACCAAAAACATTGTATACATACCCAAACTTGGTTTTTGGGTATAATGGAGTGGATTGGACATGTTCGGCACAAACACACAAGTTTTATAATAGGCGCCAAACCATTGCATTTAATGCACTTATGGGATTGGTTTTCGCACTGATTTTTGAAGGTGACCAAAACATGAAATACATACCCAAACTTGGTTTTTGGGTGTAATGGATTGGACACGTTTCACGTGAAAACACAAGTTTCATAATCGGTATCGAATCAGTGCATTTAATGTAGCTGTGGGGCCGGTTTATGCGTCGGTTTTCGAAGGTGACCTTAACATGTTACACATACCCAAACTGGTTTTTGGGTGTAACGGAGTGGATTGGACAAATTTGGGGTGCAAACAAAATTTTATAGTCGACGCCCGCACCGAAGCATTTAATGCACCTGTGGGGCCTATTTTCACGTCGGTTTTTGAAATGACCAAAACATGATATACAGAACCAAACTTGGTTCTTGGGTGTAATGGAGTGGATTGGACATGTTTGGCGCGAAAACACAGGTCTCACAATCGACGCCGAACCAGTGCATTTAATGCATCCGTGGGACCGATTTTCACACCGGTTTTTGAAGTTGACAAAAACATGATATACATACCCAAACTTGGTTTTTGGCTGTAATGGAGTAGATTGGATATATTTGGCGCGAAAACATAAATTTCATAATCGGCGTCGAACCAGTGCATTTAATGCAACTGTGGGGCTGATTTTTGCGTCGGTTTTTTATGGTGACCAAAACATGATATACATACCCAAACTTGGATTTTGGGTGTAATGTAGTGGATTGGACATGTTTTGCGTAAACACACAAGTTTCATAATCGGCATCGAACTAGTGTATTTAATGCACTAAGGGGGCTCGTTTTCGCGCCGATTTTTGTAGGTGACCAAAAACGTTACCCAAACTTGGTTTTTGGCTGTGATGAGACATGTTTGGCCCGAAAACTCAAGTTACATAATCGATCAGGTTTTCGCGTCGATTTTAGAAGGTGACCAAAACACGATCTACGTACCCAAACTTGACTCTTGCGCCGATTTTTGAAGGTGACTAAAAACATTATATACATACCCAAACTTGGTTTTTGAGTGTAATGTTGTGGATTGGACAAGCTTGGCGCAAACACACAAGTTTCATAATCGACATCGAACCAGTGTATTTAATGCACCAGTGGGGCCCGTTTTTGCGCCGATTTTTAGAGGTGACCAAAACATGATATACATACCCAAACTTCATGTTTGGGTGTGATGGAGTGGATTAGACATGTTTCACGCAAAAACACTAGTTTCATAATCGACGCCCGAACCGGTGCATTTAATGCACCTGTGAGGCCGGTTTTCGCTTCAGTTTTTGAAGGTGACCAAAACAGGATATACATACGCCATCTTGGTTTTCGGGTTTAATAGAGTGGATTGGACATGTTTTGCGTAGAAACACAAGTTTCATAATCGACGTCGAACCGATGCATTTAACGCACCTGTCGGTCAGGTTTTCGCGCTGATTTTTTGAGGTGACCAAATCATGATATACATACGCAAACTTGGTTATTGCGTGTAATGTAGTGTATTGGGCATGTCTGGCGCAAACACACAAATTTCATAATCAGCCTCGAACCGGTGTATTTAATGCACAAATCGGGCCCGTTTTCACGTCGATTTTTGAGTGTGACCGAAAACATTATATACATACCCAAACATAGATTTTGTGTGTAATGGAGTGGATTGGACATGTTTGGCGCGCAGACACAAGTTCCATAATCGGCGCCCGAACCGGTGCATTCACTCCACCTATGGGGCAGGTTTTCGCGCCGGTTTTTGAACGTGACCAAAACACGAAATACATACCCAAACTTGGTTTTTTTGTGTAATGGAGTAGATTGGACATGTTTCGCGCGAAAACGTAAGTGTCATAATCGACGCTCGAACTGGTGTATTTAATGCACCTGTGGGGCCGGTTTTTGCGCCTGTTTTTGAAGGTGACCAAAATATGTTATACATAACCAAACTTGGTTTTTTGGTGTAATGGAGTGGATTGGACATATTTAGCGCAAACCCCCAAGTTTCATAATCAGCACCGAACCGGTGTATTGAATGCACTAGTGGGGCCCGTTTTTGTGCTAATTTTCATGGCGACCAAAAACATTATATACATACCCTAACTTGATTTTTGGGTGTAATGGAGTGGATTGGACATGTTTGGCGGAAAAACACAAGTTTCATAATCGGCGCCGAACCAGTGCATTTAAAGCACCTATGGGGCTGGTTTTCGCGCCGATTTTTGAAAGTGACCGAAACACGAAATACATAACCAAACTTGGTTTTTGGGTGTAACGGAGTGGATTGGACATGTTTCGCGTGAAAACACAAGTTTCAAAATCGACGCCGAATCGGCGCATTTAATGCAACCGTTTGGCCGATTTTCGCGTCGATTTTTGAAGTAGACCAAAAACATTATATACAAATCGAAACTTGGTTTTTGGGTGTAATAGAGTGGATTGGACATGGTTGGCGCAAAAACACAAGTTTCGTATTCGGCATCGAACCAGTCTATTTAATGCACCAGTGGGGCCCGTTTTCACGCCGGTTTTTGAAGGTGACTAAAAACATTATATACATACCCAAACTTGGTTTTTGGGTGTAATGTTGTGGATTGGACAAGCTTGGCGCAAACACACAAGTTTCATAATCGGCATCAAACCAGTGTATTTAATGCACTAGTGGGGCCCGTTTTTGCGCCGATTTTTGAAGGTGACCAAAACATGATATACATACCCAAACATCATGTTTGGGTGTGATGGAGTGGATTAGACATGTTTCACGTAAAAACACTAGTTTCATAATCGACGCCCAAACCGGTGCATTAAATGCACCAGATGAGGACATCCCTTCATTGGATACACACGATGCTCCTCCACCTACCATAGACAGTCCAATCACAAGAGCTCGTGCACGATAATTGAATTTTGAGGTGAGCTCATTCTTAAACACATGTCTTTCTTCATTTGAGAATAGATTGCTACCTAATGATTTTATTTTGATGAGGAACCTTGGAGAGGATTAAAGGAAGCATGAAGAAGGACTTGAAGATGCTCCGGACCAGCAAGACATGTTGAACCCCGGAGGAGATTCAATGCAATTGGGAGTCGAGTTGTCCCCGGTTTTCAGGGAGCAGTCCACACTAAAATGGACGCCCAGGTCGCATACGGGAACCGTTTTGGACGTTCTAGATATGGTTGGAAAGCTAAGAAGATGATCTTTGAATGGAACTGCTCTCATCTCCATGTTCCACCAGAATAAACAGGAATCGTTAAAACAAGAGGATGTCCAGAGACTTGCCCGGTGCTGCAACACTATCCTTTGGCCTTTGGGCCTTGTATCTTTTCTAGGCCCATTAGTATTAGGTTTTGCCCCTAAGGTCGATCTAAACTCTATAAATTCAGTAGCCACCGTTATTAGAGATAGGTTTTGATAAGTTTTCTCCTGTTTCCTAACAGTTTCGTCGTTTGACGGCTTGTGGGTTATCTAACTTCGTGATTCAATTCAGATTTCGCAAATGAGTTGCGTTCTTCCTTGTTCTTGCTTGTGTTCTTCGATTCGCAGGCAGGGATTAGCCATTTTGGTGAGGTCAATCGTGTGCGCACTGTTAATAACCTAAGGAGAATTGGTGCTGCGATTGCGTGGTTCGAATTGTGTTGATTTGAGGCCAGATCGATTGTGTGTCGCATCTCCGCCAAATCAAGAGTTATCATGACCTGACGAAAGATCGGGAACCACGTACACATCAAGTGGTAATCAGAGCTTCAGTATACCATCAGGTTCAGATCTATCCTTGTTTATTTTGCATTCAACCTATCGTTCACAGAAAAGCCGCAACACAAAAAAATTTGGTAGATTGTTAGGAGTTCTTCTATCCAAGCCGTGTTTCGCCTTTGCATAATTTTATTTCAGAGTCTGTAGTGTTGTGTTTGTGAACTTTGTTTGTGTTTTGGTTGCTGGATTTTGTGATCTTTTTTATTCAGAAGTTTTCCTTCATCATTCATCCACATTATGTTCAGATCTGTTATCGTCTTCACATTTGTTATTTGTTCCTTTGCATCGAAATGTTATCCCACCATTCATAGATCAACCTCTCCATAATCATCCGCTGATCAACCGTCCACAAAATCACCACTCGAGTCTCCACCGTTTGCGTCGCACACCTTCCAAAAACGTGTTCCGGACACCCTTCAGTAAAACGGGCATAACTTTTGCATACGAACTCGAAATCGGACATTCTTTTTTAAAATTCTCAGAATGAAAAGACGCTTTTGGCTCTCCCCCACTTTGTCAGGGTTCGAAAAAATTTTCAAGGCCAAATTCCCTCTGGAAGTGGACCTTTGTGAATTTACAAGATTTTTGGTGTAATTTCACACATCTTTGTGATTTTCGACATACCACATCCCCAATTGGATTGAACTGAAACTTCTTGGTCTCCTTGATTTTGTGCCTTTGAAAATTAAAAAAAAATAGTGAAAATTCACTAAATTTTTTTTGACATCATTAAGGTGACATCACAGTCTTGTGCTATACCATGTTGATAGCTGATTTTTAGAGCCATGTCTGTTGCTGATCTTTGTGCACTCTTATCGTTGTTCGCATCTAAATTTTTCATAAGATTAGACCAGCAACTATAATTACAATCTTAGAACACTTATTCAGCATTGCTATCTGTCATAGAATTGTGTGCCAGTAACCATTATTTCAGCCCTTCGAGCTCCAGATATCCACCTCGGATTAACACTGCATTTGACCCTGTAATTTTGGAATTACAACTCCTTGGTATCTCATGCCAACGGTAGACAATCCTTTGCCTTGCATTGGTAAGAACTTCTTTGTTATTTTCTAACCATGGTAGGGAAGGGTAAGTCTGCAGGTGATAAGAGTGAATCTTCTGATGCTGCCAACACCCCGAACGACTTTAATTATATTGTCAGTCAAAATCAACTTGCTGACAGTATTGCTAAGCTCGAACAGAGAATGACGGATCAACTCCAGAGAATGAACCTAGAATTCCAGCGTCTCTCAATTCGTATGACAAACTTTGAGGCACAGTGACCACAACCGAGAGCGAAAGAGAAAGATGAAGTTAATGGGGAGAACCATTCTGAGAATGGCATTGACAATGATGGAGAACAACAAATTTCCCTGCCCCTTCATCGACGCTATAACCGCCAAGGTAGGAGTGGTAACGAACATCATCATGCTCCTTATAAACCTTTCGCTAAGATTAAGTTTTCCATCCCACCCTTTTCTAGTAATTATGATGTTGAAGCTTATCTTGATTGGGAGATGGTTGTAGAGCAAAAATTTACATCTCACTTAGTTCCTGAACAACGTAGAGTTAGACAAGCTACTAGTGAGTTTCTAGATTTTGCTTTACTATGGTGGACTGATCTTTGTAGAGCACAGTTACAACCTGATAGTTGAGATAGATTGAAAGCTGCTATGCGTAAGCGTTTTGTTCCCCCATCCTATCAAAGAGAATTGCGTAAAAAATTGCAACGTTTAGAACAAAATGATAAATCTGTTCAAGAATATCTTGCTGAGTTACAAAATTGTATAATGTGTTGTGGGATAGAAGAGGACTTTGAGGTAACTATCTATCGTTTTTATGCTGGGTTGCATCGTGAAATTCTGGACTTAATTGATTACAAAGACTATAATTCTCTCGAGCAGTGGTTCCACCTTGCTGTGGTTGCAGAAAAAGAATTGCAGGGAAAACAACTCCAGAACAGCAGCCGTACATACACTCCACGGTCGACCTTTCCTTCTTCATCCACGACACGTACGTCACCAC
Organism: Zoysia pacifica; assembly: GCA_001602315.1. Lineage (NCBI taxonomy): Eukaryota > Viridiplantae > Streptophyta > Magnoliopsida > Poales > Poaceae > Zoysia > Zoysia pacifica. Next base: position 256,018 of record BCLH01000102.1, read on the forward strand.
CGAGGTCTCCCACCACCTTCAACGCTGCCACAGCACCAAAACTAGACCCTTCGGTGCAATCTTCGTATTCGAGTAAGCCTTCATTGCAAATACCCAACAAGAATACATACTCCAGTACCTCCGCAGGACGCTCCTCCAACATCAAGTGCCACAGATGCCATGGCATGGGTCATATGCAGCGAGATTGCCCAAGCCAGCGAGCATACATTGCTACTGAAGATGGAGGATATTTAAGCACTTCGGATGAGGAGGATGAAGAATCCGATGATAAGATTCCTGACGATGATGACGGCCAAGTATTTGGTGGTAATGATACTTCGACCTACAGGACCATCATTGTCCAACGAGCACTCTCCACATAGGTATATCTTGATAAGATTCAGCGTCATAATCTATTTTAGATTTACCTTGTGATCAAAAACCACCGTGCACGCGTGATCATTGTTGGCAGGAGCTGCAACAACTTAGTGAGTACTGACTTGATCACTAAGCTGAACTTGCCTACACGGCCACATCTACATTCGTACCATATCCAGTGGTTAAACGACTCCGGTAAGGCAAAGGTAACTAAAACATGTCGAGTCTCTTTCTCTATTGGCACCTATGTTGATTCTGTGGATTGTGATGTTGTACCTATGCAAGTTTGTTCATTATTATTTTTGTCATCCATGGGAACATGATAACGATGCTATCCACTATGGTAAAAGAAATAAATACACCTTCATGCATAAAGAAAAGAAAATTACTTTATTACCTTTGACCCCTGCGTTATTGTATAAGCTAATAGGGAGAGAATTGCTAACGAGAAGAAAGAACAGCTGATTGGACATGTTTGGCGCAAAACACAAGTTTCACACTAGGCGCCGCACAGGGGCTTTTAATACACCTGACGGTCTGGTTTTCGCGCCGATTTTTAAAAGTGACCAAAACTTGATATACATAGCCAAATTTGGATTTTGGGTGTAATGTTGTGGATTGGACATGTTTGGCGCAAAGACACAAGTTTCATAATCGGCACCGAACCAGTGTATTTAATGCACCAATGGGGCCGATTTTCACGCTGCTTTTTGAAGGTGACCAAAACATGATATAAATACCCAAACTTGGTTTTTGGTTGTAATGGAGTGGACTGGACGTGTTTGGCGCGAAAACACAAGTTACATAATGGGCGACCAACCAGCGCATTTAATGCACCCGTGGGGCTGGTTTTCGCGTCGGTTTTGGAAAGTGACCAAAACATGACGTACATACCCAAATATGGTTTTTGGGTGTAACGGAGTCGATTGGACATGTTTGGCACAAAAACACAAGTTTCATACTCGACGTCGAACCGGTGCATTTAATGCACCTGTGGGTCCAGTTTTCGCGTCGGTTTTTGAAAGTGACCAAAACATGATATACATACCCAAACATGGTTTTTGGGCGTAATAGAGTGGATTGGACATGTACGACGCGAAAACATGTTTCATAAATCGGCGCTGAATCGGTGCATTTAATGCACCAGTGGGGCTGGTTTTCGTGCTGATTTTTGAAGCTGACCAAAACTTTATATACATACCCAAACTTGGTTTTTAGGTGTAATGGAGTGGATTGGACATGTTTGACACGAAAACACAAGTTTCATTATCGCCGTTGAACCGGAGCATTTAATGCTCCAATGGGGCTGGTTTTCGCGCCGGTTTTTGAAGGCGTCAGTATGAATTGGGCACGTTTCTCGGCATCAAAATTAGCTTTATCAGAAGGTGGTGTAGATATCAAATCAATTGGTGGCAGAGTGTACTGAAGCCCTAAACAATCTGGAAAGGACACATGTGTGTGGCAGAGTGTACTGAACGATTGTAGGCAAACTCAACATGAGGTAAAAATCTTCCCAAAGTTTTAGATTTGTTTTCAGAACAGCCCTAAGCATGGCAGATAAGGTTCGATTAATTACCTCAGGTTGACCATCCGTTTGGGGATGACAAGTGGTGCTGAAAAGCAACTTGGTCCCCAATTTGTTCCATAGAGTTCTCCAAAAGTGGCTAAGAAATTTTCTATCACGATCTGAAACTATCATTTTTGGCACGCCATGTATGTGAACAACTTCGCGAAAGAACAAATCAGCAACATTTGTTGCATCATCACTCTTGTGACAAGGAATGAAGTGAGCCATTTTGGAGAATCTGTCAACAACTACAAAGACGTTGTCCCTCCTCTTCTTAGTTCTAGGCAATCCTAAAACAAAATCCATCGAAATATCCTCCCAAGGAGCAGTGGGGATAGGAAGAGGACTATACAAACTGTGGGGGTTGATTCATGACTTAGCTTTGTGACAGGCGGTACAGTGAGCAACAAATCTTTCCACATCTTGTTGCATCTTCGGCCAAAAGAAATGATCTGCAAGGATGTCCTCCGTCTTCTTGGCACCAAAATGTCCCATGGGTCCACGTCCATGTGCTTCCTGTAACAGCAAAAGACAAATGGAACTAGCTGGAATGCATAGCTTGTTAGCACGGAACAAAAAACTATCATCCAAAAAGTATTTTCCCCATGTTCTGCCCTCTTTGCAATTCAGAATAATGTCTTTGAAAACAGGGTCAAGACAATACTGGTCTTTCATAGTTTGCAGCCCAAATATTTTGAAATCTAATTGTGAGAGCATGGTGTAGCGACGGGATAAAGCATCAGCAATCACATTTTCTTTTCCTTTCTTATGTTTGATAACATAAGGAAAGGACTCAATGAATTCCACCCATATAGCATGCCTACAGTTCAGATTTGATTGGTTATGAATGTGATTCAATGATTCATGATCTGAATGAATAATGAATTCTCTAGGCCACAAGTAGTGCTGCCATGTTTGAAGAGTTCGGACCAGCGCAAAAAGTTCTTTATCATAAGTGGAATAGTTCAAACTAGCACCATTTAATTTCTCACTTAAATATGCTACCGGTTTTCCTTCCTGCAACAAAACACCACCTAACCCAATTCCACTAGCATCACATTCCAGCTCAAACATTTTAGTGATATCAGGGAGCTGAAGTAAGGGTGCATGGGTCAACTTATCTTTTAAAATCAGAAAGGCTTCTTCTCGTGCTGGACCCCAAGAGAAGGGAACACTCTTTTTTGTGAGTTCATTCAACGGAGCAGCGATGGTGCTGAAATCACAAACAAATCGGCGATAGAATCCAGCAAGTCCAAGAAAACTTCGAACCTATGTCACGGTGGTGGGAGATGGCCAGCTTTGTATTGCTTCAATTTTGGCGCTATCCACTTCGATACCCTGTGTTGTAGCAACATAGCCAAGAAAAAAAACACGATCTGTGCAGAAACTACACTTAGCCAAGTTTCCAAAATGACGTGCAGTGCGCAAAGCATCAAAAACAGCACGCAAATGTTTCAAATGGTCCTCCAAACACTTGCTATAGATTAGAATATCATCAAAGAAACAACCACAAACTTGCCTATGAAAGCTCGCAAAACTTCGTTCATTAATCTCATGAAAGTGCTGGGAGCATTAGTCAATCCAAACGGCATGACCAACCATTCATATAAACCAAATTTCGTTTTAAAGGCTGTTTTCCTTTCATCCCCTAACTTCATGCGAATTTGATGATACTCACTACGCAAATCAACCTTTGAGAACAAAATAGCGCCACTTAACTCATCAAGCATGTCGTCTAACCTTGGTATAGGATGACGGTAATGAATTGTTATGTTATTAATGGCACGACAATCAACGCACATGCGCCATGGCCATCCTTCTTGGGTACTAATAAAACAGGGACAGCACAAGGACTAAGAGACTCACGAATGTAACCCTTATCAAGCAATTCTTGTACCTGGCGCTGAATTTCTTTTGTTTCCTTCGGGTTAGTGCGGTTCGGCAATGATGCTCCTAGAATGAGATCAATCTGGTGTTCAATGCCACGAAGAGGAGGAAGACCAGCAGGAACATCATCCGGAAAAACATCGGAGAAGTCCTACAAAAGCTTAGTAACAGCAGAAGGTACCACAACTGGTGGCACATCATCAAGTGAGACCAATACATGTGTACACATGAGAGCATAGTAAGGAAGGCTAGCATTATTGCATTCATCGAGATCAGCATGTGTGGCTAGGAAAACAGGGGCTTTTAGTTTAATTTCTTTTTGCACAATCTGCGAATCACTACGTTTGTTCTCTCTGTTTGCTCTAGCAAGTTCATCCTTAATTATCTGTTCTGGAGACATTAGATGCAAAATAATTTTCCTGCCTTTAAAGGTGAGTGAGTACTGGTTCGTGCGGCCATAATGCACACAATCAGTATCGTATTGCCATGGTCTACCAAGCAGTAAAGAGCACGCTTGCATTGGAACAACATCACAATCAACAGAATCATGATAGGAACCCATAACAAAGTGGAGGCGTACAGAGCGTGTCACCTTCATCTTACCACCTTGGTTGAGCCATTGAATATGATAGGGATGGGGGTGTGGTCGAGTCTGGAGAGCGAGTTTCTCAACCATATCTGTGCTTGCCAAGTTGTTACAGCTCCCCCCATCAATGATGATGCGAATAGACCTCTCTTGAATTACACCTTTAGTGTGGAACAGATTGTGTCGTTGGTTTTGTTCTTGTGGAGCAACCTGTGTACTGAGGACACGTTGTACGACAAGGCTCAAATATTTATCAGCAACATGTTCTTCGTCCTGTCCTGAAATGTTAGTGGCAAGCATAGAAAGTGTGTCTTCATCAAAATCGCGAGCTGAAGAATACTCAACATCGTCGTGAACAATTAGGACACGCTTGTTCGGACAGTCCTGTATGACATGTCCATAGCCCTTGCAGCGATGACATTGGATGTCTTTTGTGCGTCCTGTGGAGACAACCGAGGTGCTAGGTGCTGGATTCGATAGAAGGCTGAGTCGTTGTTGGTGTGGACAATTGTGGTGTAGAAACTCATGTTTTGCTGCTGGCTGGCGATGGTGATGCCGAATGTGAAGAAGTAGTCGACGGTGTGAAATGCTTAAATGTTGTGGTCCGTCCTGCAAAAGAGTTAGCTAGCATTGTCGTTTTGCATCCCTGCACTTGACGTTCAGCTTTACAAGCAAGATGAAATAAACACGTGATATTATTATAGTCATAGAAATCAAGAATATCCTGAATGTCACGGTTTAGTCCTCCCAAAAACGTGACATTGCCGCATTATCATCCTCGACTAAGCCACAACGAAGCATACCTGTCTGTTGCTCCTGAAAATACTCAACAACAGATTTTGTTCCTTGATTCAAGCGTTGCAATTTATTATGCATATCTCGAGCATAGTATGAGGGAACAAATCTATGACGCATGAGTGCTTTTAATGCCTCCCAAGTGGTGGGAATATTATTAGGGTGTTTGCTGCAATGTTTACGCCACCAAATGGAAGCAAAATCTGTAAACTCACCAGTAGCAGCCCGAACTTGTGAAACAATTGGAACAGCATGGCATGCAAATTTTTTATCAACAGCAAGTTCCCAATCGAGATAAGCATCAGGATTATATTTGCCATTAAATGGAGGTATTGAGAATTTCACATTAGCAAATGAATCATCTTGATTACGTACCACATGATGGTTGTTTTGCTGAGGTTGTCCACACTGATTTGCATTCTGGCGACGACGTTCTTGATGGTTATTATTGCGTGGAAGAGCTTCCTGCTCGTTGTCACCACCATAATCAGCTTCCGCTAGTTGGGCGACATTTGCAATTTGTATGGACAGCTCCCCAAGCCGCTCCATGATGGTGGCCAGGTTGGTGTTGGTGGTGGCTTGTGCTGTCTTCATTTCAGCAAGAGTGGCACCTGTTTCAATTTGACGCTCAAAATGCATGACGATTCCCCTAGTACGAGGAGAATCTGGATACGCCTTGTCGGCCTCCTCCGTAGGTCCTGCCACTGTTAGCAACAAACTAGAGAAAAAAATGTGTGCCCTGCAACTAAGAGGAGGTGGATAACTTGGTCAGGACCACTGTCAAGTTCTTACCATACAAGGAATGATGACTTGCAGCCAACGGAGTCAACTAGTGGAGATTGGTGGAGCGATTGCCAGGAACACCAACTCTATTTGCTGTTGAAATCTGTGGAGCTAGGGTAGTTTCACTTTGTAGCAAAGTTAGCACAATCAATTTAGCAAATGTAATGTTGAATAAGTGCTCAAAATATTAGTATGAGTTGCTGCTACAAGGAAGAAAAGTAGTAAATTGTGCTAGGAGAGACGCTAGTTGCCTGATGTAAGCAACGGAAAGATTCTCACACCAAGTACTAGGAGAGACGCTAGTTGACTACGTAAGGCAGGACAATATAAAGCAACAAGTTCCTACCCTATGTAGTATGCAACAACTAGTCTCAAAGATGAATGGATGTTCTTTATTTTCAGATAGGAGACGTTAGAGCTCTTTGGTGATTACGACGCGCTCAGGTGGAATTTTATAGTAAGTGGGGATCCGTTGGAAAGATAACACGGAGATCTTTCCAGATTGTGCAAAAACGTAAGAACAAACAACGGATCGCGGAGATATGGCCGTCCTCTTGTGCAACAAATTCTGGTAACCGAATCTGTTATTTCCAACAGATTTGGATCTAATTGATTTCGTGGATTGCACACGGATTTCAAAAGATTGTTTCCTGATTTTCCTTGATTATTTCCAGATTCTGTGGGATCAAGGTTTCCAGACTTTTTTTTTTATTCTTTCTGTCTTTTACAGATTTTTTTTTGCCAAAGAACAGATTGTTTTGAATATGGAAGGTGGAATGAGATGATTATGGAAAGTAAATATATGGCTTAAACAGCAATTCTAACCGATTAAATGCAGCACAAACTCAACAAAACAACTACTAAAAAGAAGATGCAAAACCCCAAAGGTCTGGGGCAGCGGGAATAAATATAGTATATTTTTTTGTGGCTTTTTTGTGGACAGTAGGAAAAACAAAATAAAACTAAAATTAAGAACGTGTAGATCTCCCCGAGAAACCTGAAATCTGATACCACTTGATAGAACTTGAGTGCTCGATCTTTCGGTGAGGTGATAAATATCGATTTGGTGGAGTCAACCCTCACGATCCGACTACAAACGAACAGGTCGTGTGCGCCTTAGCAATAGCAGAACCAACTCCGAATGGTTATTGACCTCGCCGAAACAGCAAGATCAACCTGATCACGAAGATCAATTCCTGCAAGTAATCGAAGAACAAGCAAGAACAAGATGTGGCAAACCAGAAATCTCTTCAAATGTGGTGTTCTCAAATGGCTGTTTCACAGGTGGTCGTTGGACAAAATTGAAGATCAGAAAAGTTTGCAAAGAGCTAAACTATAACAAAAGAAAACCCAAGTGTTCTTGGTGGTGGCTGAGACCTTTAAATAGGGGAGAGGATGATCACAGGGGTGCTGGGGGTCGCCCTCAAACCACAGGGGTGCTGGGAGTGGATTGGACATGTTTGGCGCAAAAACACAAGTTTCATAATCGGCACCGAACCAGTGTATTTAATGCACCAGTGGGGCTCGTTTTTGCGAAGGTGACCAAAAACATTTTATACATAACCAAACTTGGATTTTGTGTGTAACGGAGTGGATTGGACATGTTTAGCGCGCAAACACAAGTTTCATAATTGGCGCCCGAACCGGTGCATTTAATGCGCCTGTGGGGCCGGTTTTTACGCTGGTTTTTTAAGGTGACCAAAACAGGATATACATACCCAAACTTGGTTTTTAGGTGTAATGAAGTGGATTGGACATGTTTGGCACAACAACACAAGTTTCATAATCGACGCGAATCCGGTGCATTTAATGCACCTCTGGAGCCGGTTTTCACACTGATTTTTCAAGGTGACCAAAACATAATATACATACCCAAACATGGTTTATTAGTGTAATAGAGTGGATTGGATATGTTTGGCGTGAAAATACAAGTTTCATAATCGGCTCCGAATCTGTGCTTTTAGCGCACCTGTGGGGTAGGTTTTCGCGCCAGTTTTTGAAAGTGATGAAAACATGATATACACACACAAACTTTGTTTTTGTGTGTAATGGAGTGGATTGGTCTTGTTTGGCGCGAGAACACAACTTTAACAATCAGCGCCGAATCAGTGCGTTTACTACAGCTTTGGGGCCTGTTTTCACGCCGATTTTTGAAGGTGACCAAAGCATGATATAATTAGCCAAACTTGATTTTTAGGTGTAGTGGAGTAGATTGAACATGTTGGGCGTGCAAACACAAGTTCCATAATTGACGTCGAACCGGTGCATTTAATGCACCTGTGGGGCCGGTTTTCGCGCCGATTTTTGAAGGTGACCAAAACATGATATACATACCCAAACTTTGTTTTTGTGTGTTGTGGAGTGGACTGGACTTGTTTCACGTGAAAACACATGTATCATAATCGTCGCCGAATAAGTGATTTAATGCACCTGTGAGGCCCGTTTTCGTGTTGGTTTTTTAGGTGACCAAAACATGTTATACATACCCAAACATTGTTTTTGGGTGTAACGGAGCGGATTGGACATGTTTGGTGGAAAAATGCAAGTTTCATTATCGGCGCCGAATTGGTGCATTTAATGCAACAGTGGGGCTGGTTTTCGCGCCATTTTTGAAGGTGACCAAAACTTTATATACATACCCAAACTTGGTTTTTGGGTGTAACAGAGTGGATTGAACATGTTTGGCACAAAAACACAAGTTTCATAATCGGCACCGAACCAGTGCATTTAATGCACCTGGGGGGCCGGTTTTTGCGGCGATTTTTGAAGGTGACCAAAAACATTTTATACATATGCAAACATGGTTTTTGGGTGTAATGTAGGTATTGGACATGTTAGGTGCAGACACACAAGTTTCATAATCAGCACCGAACTGGTGTATTTGCACCAGAGGGGCCCGTTTTCGCGTCGATTTTTGAAGGTGACCAAATACATTATATACATATGCAAACTTGGTTTTTAGGTGTAATGGAGTGGATTGGACATGTTTGGCGCGCAAACACAAGTTTCATAATCGGCGTCCAAACCGGTGCATTTAATCCACCTATAGGGCGGGTTTTCGCGTCGGTTTTGGAACGTGACCAAAACTTGATATACATACCCAAAATTGGTTTTTGGGTGTAATGGTGTGGATTGGACATGTTCGGCGCAAAAACACAAGTTTCATCGTCGGCGCGGAACCGGTGCATTTAATGCACCTGTGTGGCCGGTTCTCGCGCCGATTTTTGAAGTTGACCAAAACATGGTATAGATACGATGGTTTTTGGGAGTAATGGGGGTGTAATGGAATGGATTGGACACGTTTGGGGCGAAAACAATAGTTTGATAATCCGCGCTCGAACCGGCGCATTTAATGCATCTTTGGGGCCTGTTTTCACGCCGGTTTTTGAAGATGACCAATACATGATATATATCCCCAAACTTGGTTTTTGTGTGTAATGTAGTTGATTGGACATGTTGGACGTGAAAACAAAAGTTAATAATAGGCGCCGAACCGAGGCATTTAAAGCACCTGTGGGGTCAGCTTTCGTGTTGGTTTTTGATGATGACCAAAACATGATATACATACCCAAACTTGGTTTCTGGGTGTAATGGAGTGGATCATGTTTGGCGCAAAAACACAAGTTTCATAATCGGTGCCCAAACCAACTCATTTAAGGCACCTGTGGGCCCGTTTTCGCGTCGATTTTTTAAGGTGACCAAAACAAGAAATACATAGCCAAACTTGGTTTTTGGGTATAACGGAGTGGATCGGACATGCTGGCGCGAGAACAAAAGTTTCCTAATCGACAACGAGCCAGTGCATTTAACGCACCTGTGGGACCCGTTTTTACGCCGGTTTTTGAAGGTAACCAAAACATGATATCCATAGCCAAACTTGGTTTTTGGATGTAATGTAATGGATGAAACATGTTTGGCGCAAAAACACAAGTTCCATAATGGGCGCCCAAACCAACGCATTTATTGCACTTGTGGGCCCGCTTTCGCGTCGGTTTTTGAAGGTGACCAAAACATGATATACAAAACCAAACTTGGTTTTTGGGTCTAATGGAGTGGATTGGACATGTTTAGCACAAAAACACAAGTTTTACAATCCGCGCCGAACCAGTTCATTTAATCCAGCTGTGGGGCCTGTATTCAAACCGATTTTAAAGGTGACCAAAACATGTTATACATACCCAAACTTGGTTTCTATGTGTAATGGAGCGGATTGGACATGTTTAGCGCGAAAACACAAGTTTCATAATCGGCGTCCGAACCGGCGTATTTAATGCACCTGTGGGCCCTGTTTTCTCGCTGGTTTATGAAGGTGACCAAAACTGATAGGACTTGAGTGCCCGATATTTCGATGAGGTGATAACTATCGATTTGGTGGAGTCGACCCTCATGATCCGACTACAAATGAACAGGTCATGTGCGCCTTAGCAATCGCAGAACCAACTCCGAATGGTGATTGACCTCGCTGGACAGCCAGATCAATATGATCACGAAGATCAATTCTTGCAAGCAATTGAAGAATAAGCAAGAACAAGATGAGCAAACTAAAATCCCACAAAGGTGGGGTTCTTAAAAACTGTCTAACAGGTGGTCGTTGGACACAACCGAAGATCAGAAAGTTTGTATAATAGCTAAACTATAACAAAAGAAAACTCAAGTCTTTTTGGTGGCGGCTGAGACCTTTAAATATGGTGGAGGATGACCAGGGGGTGCTGGGGTCGTCCTCAAACCCTTGGACGCTCCCCTAATGGGCTCAACTTGATACACAGGCCATCGGCCTATGTTAGGGTGATGCAGCACCTTCTGAATTGGGACGACAATTGCCGCTGACTCGGATGTGATATAATGGTGAGGCTGGATGCATTCGAAAGCAAACTTGATGAGCTTTTCAGAATATACTTAACACCCAAATTGGATTCCATATGAAGTCGTGGCTTTTGTTGCAAGTTGTTACTGTTTTGCAGTCCGAATCCTCCATGTGTGAATATTTCCATTGACGTCCTCATCAGAGGATATGATGTCCACATCATCCTTACCCACTTGAATTAGAGTTGTCCTCGACTCAAGTTCAGAATGTAAAAGTGCCACTCCAATATGCCCTCGTGAAATCATAAAGAGTGGAGGCCATGAAGGTGTGAATGTAGTCTCATCATCCTCCCTCGCTTGATTTGGAGTCGTCCTCGACTCAAGCACAGATTCAAAACTAGCTAGGCCACCGTGCTTGAGCCGATGGCCCGTGTATCAAGTTGAGCCTATTAGAGGCGCGTCTTAGGGTTTGACGACGACCCCAGCACCCTCTGGTCATCCTCCACCCTATTTAAAGGTCCCCGCCGCCACCAAAAAGACTCAGGTTTTCTTTTGTTATAGTTTAGGTCTTATGCAAACTTTCTGATCTTCAGTTGTGTCCAACGACCACTTGTTAGACAGCTTTGAGAACCCCATATTGTGAGAGATTCCTGGTTTGCCACATCTTATTCTTGCTTGTTCTTCGATTGCTTGCAAGAATTGATCTTCGTGATCAGGTTGATCTTGCTGTCCAACACGATCAATAACAATTAGGAGTTGGTTCTACGATTGCTAAGGCGCACACGACCTTTAATATTGTAGTTGGATCTTAAGGGTCGAATCCACCAAATCGATAGTTATCACCTCACCGAAAGATCGGGCAGCTCAAGTTCTATCACCGCACCATCGCATTTAATGCACCTGTGGGGCTCATTTTCGTGTCGGTTTTTGAAGGTGACCAAAATATGATATACATTGATAAACCTGGTTTTTTGGTGTAATGGAGTGGATTGGACTTGTTTTGCGGGAAAACAAATGTTTCATAATCGGCGCCGAACCGGGGCATTTAATGCGTCTGTGGGGTCAATTTTCGCGTTGGTTTTTGAAGGTGACCAAAACATGACATACATACCCAAACTTGGTTGTTGGCTGTAATGGAGTGGATGGCACAAAAACACAACTTTCCTAATTGGCGCCGAACTGGTGCTTTTAATGCACCTGTGGGGCCCGTTTTCGCGCCCATTTTGAGGGTGACCAAAACTTGATAGACATAGCCAAACTTGGTTTTTCGGTGTAATGGAGTGGATTGGACATGTTTGGCGTGAAATAAAAGTTTCGAAATCGCGCCGAACCGATGCATTTAAAACAAATGTGGGGACCGTTTTCGCGTCGGTTTTTGAAGGTGACCAAAACATGATATACATAACTAAATTTCGTTTTTGGGTGTAATGGAGTGGATTGGACTTGTTTGACGCGAAAACACAAGTTTCATAATCGGCGCCCGAACCGATGCATTTAATCCACCTATGGGACCGGTTTTCACGATGAATTTCGTAGGTGGCCAAAACATGATATACAAACCCAAACTTTGTTTTTGGGTGTAATGGAGTGGATAGGACAAGTTTGCGCAAAACACAAGTTTCCTAGTCGGCATCGAACCGGTGCATTTAATGCACCTGTGGGACCGGTTTTCACGATGAATTTCGTAGGTGGCCAAAACATGATATACAA
>BCLH01000102.1:272391-312881 GCA_001602315.1 Zoysia pacifica
GTTTTCTCGCCGATTTTTGAAGATGACCAAAACATGATATACATACCCAAACTTTGTTTTTGCGTGTAGCGGAGTGGATTGGACATGTTTCACGTGAAAACACAAGTTTCATAATCGTCGCCAAATCAATGCATTTAATACACCTGTGGGGCCCGTTTTCGCGTCGGTTTTTTAAGGTGACCAAAACATGATATACATACCCAAACTTCATTTTTGTGTGTAATGGAGTGCATTGGACATGTTTAGGACAAAAACACATGTTTCATAATCGGCGCCGAACCAGGGCTTTTAATGCCCCTGTGGGGTCAATTTTCGTGTTGGTTTTTGAAGGTGACCGAAACATGATATACATTGTCAAACTTCATTTTTTGGTGTAATGGAGTGGATTGGACACATTAGCATAAAAACACAAGTTTCACAATCCGTGCCGAACCAGTGCATTTAATGCACTTGCGGGGCCTGTCTTCAAACCAATTTTTAAGATGACCAAAACATGTTATACATACCCAAACATGGTTTTTGGATGTAATAGAGTGGATTGGACATGTTTGGTGCAAAAACACAAGTTTCACAATCGGTGCCGAACCGGTTAATTTAATGCACCCGTGGGGCCAGTTTTCACGCCGGTTTTTGAAGGTGACCAAAACAAGATATACATACCCAAACTTCGTTTTTGGGTGCAATGAAGTGGATTGGACTTGTTTGACGTGAAAATACAAGTTTCATAATCAGCACCGAACCGGTGCATTTAATGGACTTGTGGGGCCGATTTTCAGGTCGGTTTTTTGAGGTGACCAAAAAAATGATACAGATACCCAAACTTGGTTTTTGGGTGTAATGGAATGGATTGGACATGTTGGGTGAGAAAACACAAGTTTTATATTCGACGCCGAATCGGTGCATTTAATGCACCATTGGGGGCCCGTTTTTGCGCCATTTTTTGAGGGTGACCAAAACATGTTATACATACCCAAACTTTATTTTTGGGAGTAGATTGGACATCTTCAGCACGAAAACACAGTTTCATAATCGGCACCGAACCGGGGCGTTTAATGCGCCTGTGGGGTCAATTTTCGCGTTGGTTTTTGAAGGTGACCAAAACATGATATACATAGCTAAACTTGGTTTTTGGGTGTAATGGAGTTAATGGCACAAAAGCACAAGTTTCCTAATCAGCGCTGAACCGGTGTATTTAATGCACCCGTAGGGCCCGTTTTCGCGCAGAATTTTAAAGGGGACCAAAACATCATATATATACCCAAACTTGGTTTTTGGGTGTAATGGAGTAGATTGGACATGTTCGGCGCAAAAACAAAAGTTTCATAATCGGCGCCCAACCGGTGCATTTAAAGCTCCTGAGGGGTCGGTTTTCGCTCCTGTTTTTGAAGCTGACAAAAAACATGATATACATAACCAAACTTGGTTTCTGGGTGTAATGGAGTGGATTAGACATGTTAGGCGCAGAAACACCAGTTTCATAATGCACTTGTGGGGCCCATTTTTGCGCTAATTTTTGAAAGTGACCAAAACATAATATACATACCCAAACTTGGTTTTTGGGTGTAATGGAGTGGATTAGACTTGATTGGCGCGAAAACTCCAGTTTCATTATCGACGCAGAACCGGTGCTTTTATTGCTTCTGTGGGCCCCGTTTTCGTGCCGATTTTTGAACGTTCCCAAAACATAATATACATACCTAAGCTTGGTTTTTGGGTGTAACGGAGTGGATTGGACATGTTAAGCGCGCAAATACAAGTTTCCTAATCGGCACCGAACCGGTGTATTTAATCACTAGTGGGGCCCGTTTTCGCGTCGATTTTTTAAGGTGACCAAAAGCATTATATACATGCCCAAACTTGGATTTTGGGTGTAATCGGGTGGATTGGACATGTGGGGCGCGCAAACACCAGTTTCATAATCGACGCACGAACCGGTGCATTTAATGCATCTATGAGGCCAGTTTTCGCGCCGATTTTTGAAGGTGATCAAAACATGATATACATACCCAAATTTGGTTTTTGGATGTCATGTTGTGGATTGGACATGTTGGGCGCAAACACACAATCTTCAAAATCGGCGCCAAACCGGTGCATTTAATGCACCTGTGGGGCTTGTTTTCGTGCCTATTTTTGAAGGTGACCAAAACATGATGCACATACCCAAACTTGGTTTGTGGGTGTAATGGAATGGATTGGGATTGGACATGTGTGACGCCAAAAAACAAGTTTCATATTCGACGCCGAACCGGTGCTTTTAATGCACCCGTGGGGTCTCCTTTTTGCGCCGTTTTTTGAAGGTGTGCAAAACAAGTTATACATACCCAAACTTCGTTTTTAGGTGTGATGGAGTCGATTGGACATGTTTGACGCAAAAACACAAGTTTCGTAGTCGGCGCCCGAACCGGTGCATTTCATGCACCTGTGGGGCCGATTTTCACGTCGGATTTTGAAGGTGACCAAAACTTGATATACATACTGAAACTTGGTTCTGGGGTGTGATGTTGTGGATTGGACATGTTTGGCGCAACCACGCAAGTTTGCTAATCGGCGTCGAACCAGTGTATTTAATGCACCAGTGGGACCCGTTTTCGTGCCGATTTTTGAAGGTGACCTAAGACATTATATACATACCCAAACATGGTTTTTTTTGTAATGTAGTGGGTTGGATATGTTTGGCGTAAAAACACAGGTTTCATAATCGGCGCCGAATCGGTGTATTTAATCACCTGTCGGGCCCGTTTTCGCATCGATTTTTGAACGTGACCAAAAACAATATATACATACCCAAACTTGGTTTTTGGGTGTAATGGAATGGATTGGACATGTTTGGCGCGAAAACACAAGTTTTCTAATCGACGCCCGGACCAGTGCATTTAATGGACTTGTGGGGTCGGTTTTCATGCCAGTTTTTGAAGGTGACCAAAACATGATATACATACCAAAACTTGGTTTTTGGGTGTAATGTACTGTATTGGACATGTTTGGCGCAAATACACAAGTTTCATAATTGGCGTCGATCCGGTGTATTTAATGCACCAGTGAGGCCCGTTTTCGCGTTGATTTTGGAAAGTGACCAAAACATGATATACATACCCAAACTTGATTTTTGGGTGTAATGGAGTGGATTGGACATGTTGGGCGCACAAACACCAGTTTCATATTTGGTGCCCGAACCGGTGCATCTTATGCACCTGTGAGACTGGTTTTCACGCCGGTTTTTGAAGGTGACTAAAACATGATATACATACCCAAACTTGGTTCTTGGGTGTAATGGAGTGGATTGGACATGTTTGGCGCGAAAACACATGTTTCATAATCGGCGCCGAACCGGTGCATTTAATGCACCAGTCGGTCCGGTTTTTGCGTCGATTTTTGAAGGTGACCAAAACATGATATACATACCCAAACTTTGTTTTTGGTGTAATGTTGTGGATTGGACATGTTTGGCGCAAACACACAAGTTTCATAATCGGCGCCCGAACCGATGCATTTAATGCACCTGTGAGGCCGGTTTTCACGTCAGTTTTTGAAGGTGACCAAAACATGATATACATAACCAAAGTTGGTTCTTGGGTGTAATGGAGTGGATTAGACATGTTTGGTGGGAAAAAAAAATTTCACAATTTCCGCTGAACCGATGCATTTAATGCACCTGTGGGGCCAGTTTTCGTGCCGATTTTTTAAGGTGACCAAAACAGGATATACATACCCGAACTTCGTTTTTGGGTGTAATGAAG
Source organism: Zoysia pacifica (assembly GCA_001602315.1). Lineage (NCBI taxonomy): Eukaryota > Viridiplantae > Streptophyta > Magnoliopsida > Poales > Poaceae > Zoysia > Zoysia pacifica. Next base: position 276,129 of record BCLH01000102.1, read on the forward strand.
TGGATTGGGCATGTTTGACGCGAAAACACAAGTTTCATAATCTGCACCGAACCGGTTCATTTAATGGACGTGTGGGGCCCTTTTTTGCGTCGGTTTTTTGAGTTGACCAAAAAAATGATACGCAGACCAAAACTTGGTTTTTGGGTGTGATGGAATGGTTTGGACATCTTGGGCGTGAAAACACAAGTTTTATATTCGACGCCAACCCGGTGCATTTAATGCAGCAGTGGGGACCCGTTTTTGCGCCATTTTTTGAAGGCGACCAAAACATGTTATACATACCCAAACTTCATTTTTGGGAGTGATGGAGTGGTTTTGACATGTTGGGCGCAAAAACACAAATTTTATAATCAGCGCCCGAACCGGTGCATGTAATGCACATGTGGGGCCGGTTTTGTCACCGGTTTTTGAAGGTGACCAAAACAAGATATACATACCCAAACTTGGTACTCGGGTGTAATGGAGTGGATTGGACATGTTGGACACGAAAACGCAAGTTTCACAATCGGTGCCCAACCAGTGCATTTAATGCAACCGTGGGGCCGGTTTGCACTTCGGTTTTTGAAGGTGACCAAAACAGGATATACATACCCAAACTTTGTTTTTGGGTGTAATGGAGTGGATTGGGCATGTTGGGCGCGAAAGCACGGGTTTTATAATCGGTGCCGAACCGGGGCATTTAATGTACCTGTCAGTCCGGTTTTCACGTCGATTTTTGAACGTGACCAAAACATGATATCCATATCCAAACTTGATTTTTGGGTGTAATGAAATGGATTGGACTTGTTTGTCACGAAAGCAAAAGTTTCATAATCAGCACCGAACCGGTGTATTTAATCACCAGTGGGGCCCGTTTTTGCGTCGATTTTTGAAGGTGACCAAAACAAGATATACATACTCAAACTTTGTTTTTGGGTGTAATGTTGTGGATTAGACATGTTTTGCGCACACACAAGTTTCACAATCGACGTCGAACCGGTGCACTTAATGCACCTGTGGGGGCCCCTTTTTGCGTCGTTTTTTGACGGTGACCAAAACCTGTACATACCCAAACTTCATTTTTGGGTGTGATAGAGTGGATTGGACATGTTTGGTGTAAAAGCACAAATTTCATAACCGATGCATTTAATGCACCTGTGAGGCCGGTTTTCACGTCAGTTTTGAAGGTTACCAAAACTTGATATACATACCCAAACTTGGTACTTGGGTGTAATGGATTGGATTGGACATGTTTGGCGCGAAAACGCAACTTTAACAATCGGCGCCGAACCGGGGCATTTAATGCACCCGTGGGGCCGGTTTTGGACGCCGGTTTTTGAAGGTGACCAAAACAGGATATACATACCCAAACTTCATTTTTGGGTGTAATGGACTGGATTGGGCATGTTTGGCGCGAAAACACAGGTTTCATAATCGACGCCGCACGCGTGCATTTAATGCACCTGTCGGTCAGGTTTTCGAGCCGATTTTTGAACGTGACCAAAACATTATATACATATCCAAACTTGATATTTGGGTGTAATGTTGTGGATTGGACATGTTTGGCGCACACACACAAGTTTCATAATCGGCACCGAACCGGTGTATTTAATGCACCAGTGGGGCCCGTTTTCGCGCCGATTTTTCAAGGTGACCTAAGACATTATATACAAACCAAAACTTGGTTTTTGTGTGTAATGTAGTCCGTTCGATATGTTCGGCACAAAAACACAGGTTTCATATTCGGCGCCGAACCGGTGTATTTAATCACCCGTGATACCCGTTTTCGCGTCGATTTTTGAAGGTGACCAAAAACATTATATACATACTCAAACTTGGTTTTTGGGTGTAATGGAGTGGATTGGACATGTTTGGCGTGAAAACACAAGTTTCAAAATCGGCGTCGAATCGGTGCATTTAATGCACCGGTGGGGGCCCGTTTTTGCACCGTTTTTGGAGGTGACCAAAAACATTATATACATACCTAAACTTGGTTTTTTAGTGTGATGGATTGGACACGTTTGACCTGAAAACACAAGTTTCATCATCGACGCCGAATCGGTGCATTTAATGCACCTGTTGGTCAGGTTTTCGTGTCGATTTTTGAAGGTGACCAAAACGTGATACACATACCCAAACTTGGTTTTTTGGGTGTAATGCAATGGATTGGACTTGTTTGGCGCAAAAACACAAGTTTCATATTCGGCGCCGAACCAGTGCATTTAATGCACCAGTGGGGCGGGTTTTCGTGCCATTTTTTGAATGTGACCAAAACTATTATATACCTACCCAAACTTGGATTTTGCGTGTTATGGAGTGGATTGGACAAGTTGGGCGCAAAAACACAACTTTTTGAATCGGCGCCCAAACCGGTGCCATTAATGCACCTGTGGGGTCGGTTTTCGCTTCGAATTTTGAAGGTATACAAAACATGTTATACATACGCAAACTTGGATTTTGGGTGTAATGGAGTGGATTGGACATGTTTGGCGTGAAAACACAAGTTTCATAATCGGCACCGAACCGGGGCATTTACTGCACCTGTGGGACCGGTTTTCGCGTCGGTTTTTTAAGGTGACCAAAAACATTATATAAATACCCAAACTTGGTTTTTGGGTGTAATGTAGTGTATTGGACATGTTTGGTGCAGAGACATAAGTTTCATAATCAGCACCGAACCAGTGTATTTAATGCACCAGAGGGCATGTTTCGCGCCGATTATTGAAGGTTACCAAAAACATAATATACCTATGCAAACTTTGTTTTTGGATGTAACGGAGCCGATTGGCCTTGTTCGGCAGAAAAACGTAAGTTTCATTATCGGCGCCGAATCGGTGCATTTAATGCACCAGTGTGGCTGGTTTTCGCGCCGATTTTTGAAGGGGACGAAAACTTTATATACATACCCAAACTTAGTTTTTAGGTGTAATGGAGTGGAGTGGACACGTTTGGCACGAAAACACAAGTTTCATAATCGGCATCGAACCAGTTCATTTAAAGCACCTGGGGGGCCAGTTTTTGCGCCGATTTTTGAAGGCGACCAAAAACATTTTATACATATCCAAACTTGGTTTTTGGGTGTAATGTAGTGTATTGGACATGTTAGGTGCAGACACACAAGTTTCATAATCAGCACCGAACTGGTGTATTTGCACCTGTGGGGCCCGTTTTCACGTCGATTTTTAAAGGTGACCAAATACATTATATACATACGCAAACTTGGTTTTTGGGTGTAATAGAGCGGATTGGACATGTTTGGAGGAAAAACACAAGTTCCATTAGCAGCGCTGAACTGGTGCATTTAATACACCAGTGGGGTTGGTTTTCGCGCCATTTTTGAAGGTGACCAAAAACATTATATAAATAGCCAAACATGGTTTTTGGGCATAATGGAGTGGATTGGGCATGTTTGGCGCGAAAACACAAGTTTCATAATCGGCTTGGAACCCGTGCATTTAATGCAACTGTGTGGGATCGGTTTTCGCGTCGCTTTTTGAAGGTGACCAAAAACATTATATACATCCCTAAACATGGTTTTTGGGTGTGATGGATTTGACATGTTTGGCCCGAAAAGACAAGTTTCATAATCGACGCCGAACCGGTGCATCAAATGCACCTGTCGGTCAGGTTTTCGCGCCGAATTTTGAAGGTGACCAAAACATAATATAGATACCCAAACTTGGTTTTTGGGTGTAATATTGTTGATTTGACATGTTTGGCGCGAAAACACATGTTTCGTAATCGGCGCCGAACCAGGGCATTTAATGCACCTGTGGGACCGGCTTTCGCGCCAGTTTTTGAAGGTGACCAAAACATGGTATACATGCCCAAACTTGTATTTTGGGTGTAATGTTGTGGATTGAACATGTTTGGCGCGAAAACACATGTTTCATACTCGCCGTCGAATTGGTGCATTTAAGGCACCTGTCGGTACGGTTTTCACGCTGATTTTTGAAGGTGACCAAAACATAATATACATTCAAACTTGGATTTTGGGTGTAATGTTGTGGATTGGATATGTTTGGCGCAAAAACACGAGTTTCATAATCGGCACAGAACTGATGTCTGCACATGTGGGGCCCGTTTTGACGCCGATTTTTGAAGGTGACCAATAACATTATATACATACCCAAACTTAATTTTTGGGTGTAATGTGGTGGATTGGACATGTTGGATGCAAAAACACAAGTTTCATAATCGGCACCGAACTGGTGCATTTAATGAACCAGTGGGCCCGTTTTCGCGAAGGTGACCAAACATATTATATACATACCCAAACTTGGTTTTTGCGTGTAATGGAGTGGATTGGACATGTTCGGCGTGCAAACACATGTTTTATAAACGGTGCAGGAACCGGTGCATTTAATGCACCTATGGGGCCGGTTTCACGCCGGTTTTTGAATGTGACCAAAACAAGATATACATACCCAAACTTGTTTTTCGGTGTAATGGAGTAGATTGGACATGTTTGGCGGGAAAACACAAGTTTCATAATTGGCGCCGAGCCGTTGCATTTATTGGACCTCTTGGTCCAGTTTTTGCGCCGATTTTTGAAGGTGACCAAAACTATTATATACGTAACCAAACTTGGATTTTGCTTTTCACGCCGATTTTTGAAGGTGACCAAAACATGATATACATACCCAAACTTTGTTTCTGTGTGCTGTGGAGTGGACTGGACTTGTTTCACGTGAAAACACATCTATCAAAATCGTCGCCGAATAAGTGATTTAATGCACCTGTGAGGCCTGTTTTCGTGTTGGTTTTTAGGTGACCAAAACATGTTATACATACCAAAACATTGTTTTTGGGTGTAACGGAGCGGATTGGACATGTTTGGTGAAAAAATGCAAGTTTCATTATCGGCGCCGAATTGGTGCATTTAATGCAACAGTGGGGCTGGTTTTCACGCCATTTTTGAAGGTGACCAAAACATTATATACATACCCAAACTTGGTTTTTGGGTGTAACAGAGTGGATTGGACATGTTTGGCACGAAAACACAAGTTTCATAATCGGCACCGAACCAGTGCATTTAATGCACCTGGGGGGCCGGTTTTTGCGCCGATTTTTGAAGGTGACCAAAAACATTTTATACATATGCAAACTTAGTTTTTGGGTGTAATGTAGGTATTGGACATGTTAGGTGCAGACACACAAGTTTCATAATCAGCACCGAACTGGTGTATTTGCACCAGTGGGGCCCGTTTTCGCGTCGATTTTTGAAGGTGACCAAATACATTATATACATACGCAAACTTGGTTTTTGGGTGTAATGGAGCAGATTGGACATGTTTGGTGGAAAAACACAAGTTTCATTATCGGCGTCGAACCGGTGCATTTAATGCACCAGTGGGGTTGGTTTTCGCGCCGATTTTGGAAGGTGACCAAAAACATTATATAAATAGCCAAACATGGTTTTTGGGCGTAATGGAGTGGATTGGACATGTTTGGCACGAAAACACAAGTTTTATAATCGGCGCTAAACCAGTGCATTTAATGCACTTGTGGGACCGGTTTTCGCGCCGCTTTTTGAAGGTGACCAAAACTATTATATACATACCCAGACTTGGCTTTTGGGTGTTTTGGAGTGTATTGGACATGTTTAGCGCGAAAACCAAGTTTCATACTCGGCGTCGAACCAGGGCATTTAATGCGCTTGTTGGTCCGGTTTTCGCGCCGATTTTTGAAGGTGACCAAAAGATGATATACATACCCAAACATGGATTTCGGGTGTAACGTTGTGGATTAGACATGTTTGGCGCAAAAATACAGGTTTCATAATCGGCACCGAACCAGTGTATTTAATGCACCAGCGGGGCTCGTTTTCGCGAAGGTGACCAAAAACATTATATACATAACAAAACTTAGATTTTGCATGTAATGGAGTGGATTGGACATGTTTGGCGCGCAAACACAAGCTTCATAGTCAACACCGAACCGGTGTATTTAATGCACTAGTGAGGCCTGTTTTCGCGTCGATTTTTGAAGGTGACCAAAAACATTGTATAAATACCCAAACTTGATTTTTGTGTGTAATGGAGTGGATTGGATATGTTTGGCGCGAAAACACAAGTTTCATTATTGGCGTCGAACCGGTGCATTTAATGCACCTCTTGGTCCAGTTTTTGCGCCGATTTTTGAAGGTGACCAAAACTATTATATCCGTACCCAAACTTGGATTTTGCATGTTATGGAGTGGATTGGACAAGTTGGGTGCGAAAACACAAGTTTCATAATCGGTCCCGGACCAAAACATGATATACATACCCAAACTTGGTTTTTAGGTGTAATAGATTGGATTGGATATGTTTGACGCGAAAATACCAGTTTCATAATCGGCGTCGAATTCGTGTATTTAGTGCACCAGTGGGGTTGGTTTTCGCGCTGGTTTTTTAAGGTGGCCAAACATGATATACAAACCCAAACTTGGTTTCTGAGTGTAATGAAGTGGATTGGATATGTTTGACGCGAAAACACAACTTTAATAATCAGCGCCGAATTAGTGCGCTTAATGCACCTTTGGGGCCTGTTTTCACGTTTGTTTTTGAAGGTGACCAAAACATGATATACATAGCGAAACTTGATTTTTGGGTGTAATGGAGTGGATTGGATATGTTTGGCGCGCAAACACAAGTTTCATAATTGGCGTCGAACCGGTGCATTTAATGCACCTGTGGGGGCGGTTTTCGCGCCGATTTTTGAAGGTGACCAAAACATGATATACATACCCAAACTTTGTTTTTGTGTGTAGTGGAGTGGATTGGACATGTTTCACGTGAAAACACGAGTTTTATAATCGTCGCCGAATCAGTGCATTTAATGCACCTGTGAGACCCGTTTTCGCGCCGGTTTTTTTAGCTGACCAAAACATGATGTACATACCCAAACTTCGTTTTTGTGTGTAATAGAGTGCATTGGACATGTTTAGCATAAAAACACAAGTTTTATAATCAGCGTCGAATCAGTGCATTTAATGCACCTGTGGGGCCTATTTTCACGTCGATTTTTGAAGGTGACCAGAACATGTTATACATACCCAAACATAGTTTTTCGTGTAACGGAGTGGATTGGACATGTTTGCCGCGCAAATACAATTTCATAATCGACACTCGAACTGGTGCATTTAATCCACCTGTGAGGCCGGTTTTCACACCGGTTTTTGAAGGTGACGAAAACATGATATACAAACTCAGACTTGGTTTTTGGGTGTAATAGAGTGGATTGGACATGTTTGGCGCGTAAACACAAGGATGGAATTCTTGCAAGACGTCTAAACAAGTAGAAATGTTTAGAATGTCATCCAGAGATCAATCATGTGTTTCAAAATGTCATCAGTTTAAGTCGTGTCTTAGAATATCATCTTTATCAGTCATGTGGTTCAGAATGTCATCGTTGTGGGTCATTGTTTAGAATGTCATCATGGTCAGTCTTGTTGTTTAAAATGTCATCAGTTTTTGTTATAGGTTTGAAGCTCCTGTTTCCATTAGTGCTATCAAATATATTCACTGTGATTTCAGTTCATGACATGTATGCTGTAATGTCATGTTTTGCACAACCTGAAAAAATAGCACCTTATTGCTGCCTGACTGAATAAGCTCGAGCACCTCCAGGTGCTGCCTGAACTTCTGGTACATCTCCAGTAAGCTCGACATATGAATGTGGCTCCTGTTACTACTGGCTATAGAAGTAAACTGAAAAATAATCCAGAAATATACATGAAACATTTTGCTTGCATGGACAGCTACATATCAGAACAGAATTGAATCTCGTGGTCCAACTCAGACCTATGGAAGCTAGTAAAATATTCTGATCTAAACCATTATCCTCTCTGATACTCAAAAAGTAAATAAATAATATTATGCTACTTATTACAGATGGTGTAAACACGATCATTCAATACTAATAAGACCCATATAAATCCGGATGATTTTGACACAAGTGCTCAACCAGGTCCGCATGAAGCTGTGTGTGGGTGGCCTTATTCTTCATGTTCTTGTAATTTTGAATGAAACCATCTAATTCAGGGGCTTCATCATGCGATATTGTCACCATTTCTCCGATGTTATCGTAAATCATGTTGTGCATAATGATAAAGCCCTCATAATATTCTCGAGTGTATCCTGATCCCACAAACGACCCGGATCGTAGAACCCCAAATGCTCGTTCAACATCCATTCTACATGCTTCTTGTGCCTTGACAAAATATTTTTTATTACCTTGTGGCTCTGGTATGGTATTCACGTGTGTGGTCCAAAAAGGACATATGCCATCAGCCAGATAATAACCTAAAGTATAATTATATCCATTGATGTCGTAATTAATTTGTGGACCTTCACCCTCAGCAAGCCTTGAAAAAATTGTTGATCAAGCACATTTATATCATTGTGCGAACTTGGCATCCACAGAACCAACTCCGAATGGTTATTGACCGTGCCGGACAGCAAGATCAATCTGATCACGAAGATCAATTCCTGCAAGCAATCGAAGAACAAGCAAGAACAAGATGTGGCAAACCAGGAATCTCTCACAATATGGGATTCTCAAAGCTGTCTAACAGGTGGTCGTTGGACACAACTGAAGATCAGAAAGTCTGCAAAACAGCTAAACTATAACAAAAAAAACCCAAGTGTTTTTGGTGGCGGCTGGGACCTTTAAATAGGGGGGAGGATGACCACAGGGGTGCTGGGGGTCGCCCTCAAACTCTAGGACGCGCCCCTAATGGGCTCAACTTGATACACGGGCCAACGGCCCCAGTTTAGGTGATGCAGCACCTTCTGTTTTAAAATGACGATTGTCTCTAACTCCGATATGGTATTATGATGAGGCTGAATCCGTTGGAAAGTAGACGTGAGGAGCTTCTCAACAAGTGCTTAAACACCAAAATCGTAGTTTGTTTGAAGTCGTGGTGGTCGTCACAATCTGGTGCTGTTTAGAAGCCCGCGATCTTCCTGCAAGACTCCTCTTGCATTTGTGTCCTCTCGCTTATTCATAAGCAGAATCACATGATATACATACGGAAACTAGGATTTTGGGTGTATTCGAGTGGATTGGCAATGTTTGGTGCGGAAACAAAAGTTTCATAATCGCATCGAAACAGGGAATTTAATGCACCTGTGGCGCCGGTTTTCGCGCTGGTTTTTGAAGGTGACCAAAGCATATGATACACTCGCAAACTTGGTTTTTGGGTGTATTGGAGTGGATCGGACATGTTTAGCTCAAAAACACAAGTTTCATAATCGGCGCCGAAGCAGTGCATTTAATGCAGCTGTGCTGCCCGTTTTCTTTTCAATTTTTGAAAGAGACCAAAACATGTTATAGATACCCAAACTTGGTTTTTAGGTGTAGAGTGGATTGGACATGTTTGGCGCGCAAAAATCCTCCATGTGTGAATATTTCCATTGACGTCCTCATCAGAGGATATGATGTCCACATCATCCTTACCCACTTGAATTAGAGTCGTCCTCGACTCAAGTTCAGAATGTAAAAGTGCCACTCTAATATGCCCTCATGAAATCATAAAGGGTGGAGGGCATGAAGGTATGAATGTAGTCTCATCATCCTCCCCCGCTTGATTTAGAGTCGTTCTCGACTCAAGCACAGATTCAAAACTACCTATGCCACCGTGCTTGAGCCGATGGCCCGTGTATCAAGTTGAGCCTATTAGAGGCGTGTCTTAGGGTTTGACGACGACCCCAGCACCCCCTGGTCGTCCTTCACCCTATTTAAAGGTCCCCGCCGCCATCAAAAAGACTCGGGTTTTCTTTTGTTATAGTTTAGGTCTTATGCAAACTTTCTGATCTTCAGTTGTGTCCAACGACCACTTGTTAGACAGCTTTGAGAACCCCATATTGTGAGAGATTTCTTGTTTGCCACATCTTATTGTTGCTTGTTCTTCGATTGCTTGCAAGAATTGATCTTCGTGATCAGGTTGATCTTGCTGTCCAACACGATCAATAACTATTAGGAGTTGGTTCTACGATTGCTAAGGCGCACATAACCTTTAATATTGTAGTTGGATCTTAAGGGTCGAATCCACCAAATCGATAGTTATCACCTCACCGAAAGATCGGGCAACTCAAGTTCTATCACCGCACCATCGCATTTAATGCACCTGTGGGGCCCATTTTCGTGTCGGTTTTTGAAGGTGACCAAAATATGATATACATAGCTAAACCTGGTTTTTTGTGTAATGGAGTGGATGGGACTTGTTTTGCGGGAAAACAAATGTTTCATACTCGGCGCCGAACCGGGGCATTTAATGCGTCTGTGGGGTCAATTTTCGCGTTGGTTTTTGAAGGTGACCAAAACATGACATACATACCCAAACTTGGTTGTTGGCTGTAATGGAGTGGATGGCACAAAAACACAACTTTCCTAATTGGCGCCGAACTGGTGCTTTTAATGCACCTGTGGGGCCCGTTTTCGCGCCTTTTTTGAGGGTGACCAAAACTTGATAGACATAGCCAAACTTGGTTTTTTGGTGTAATGGAGTGGATTGGACATGTTTGGCGTGAAATAAAAGTTTCAAAATCGCGCCAAACCGACGCATTTAAAACAAATGTGGGGACCGTTTTCGCGTCGGTTTTTGAAGGTGACCAAAACATGATATACATAACTAAACTTCGTTTTTGGGTGTAATGGAGTGGATTGGACTTGTTTGACGCAAAAACAAAAGTTTCATAATCGGCGCCCGAACCGGTGCATTTAATCCACCTATGGGGCCGGTTTTCACGACGGATTTTGAAGGTGGTCAAAACATGATATACAAACCCAAACCTGGTTTTTGGGTGTAATGGAGTGGGTTGGATATGTTTGGCGCGAAAACATAAGTTTCATAGTCGGCACCGAACTGGTGCATTTAATGCACCTGTGGGGCCGGTTCTCACACCGATTTTTGAATGTGACCAAAACATGATATAGATACGAACCTCGGATTTTGGGTGTAATGGAGTTGAATGGACATGTTTGGTGCGAAAATACAAGTTTCATAACCAGCGCCCGAACTGGCGCATTTAATGCCCCTGTGGGGCTTGTTTTCACGACGGTTTGAAAGGTGACCAAAATATGATATACATAGCCAAACTTGGTTTTTGGGTGCAATGGAGTGGATTCGACATGTTCGGCGCCAAAACACAGGTTTCATAATCGGCGTCGAACCGGTGCAATTAATGCACTTGTGTGGCCTATTCTCGCGCCGATTTTTTATGGTGACCAATACATGATATAGATACGAACCTTGGTTTTTGGGTGTAATGGAGTGGATTGGACATGTTTGGCGCGAAAAACACAAGTTTCATAATCGGCGCCCGAATCAGCGCATTTAGTGCACCTGTGGGGCATGTTTTCGCGCCGGTGTTTGAAGGTGACCAAAATATGATATACATACCCAAATTTGGTTTTTGGATGTCATGTTGTGGATTGAACATGTTGGGCGCAAACACACAAGCTTCAAAATCGACGTCAAACCGGTGCATTTAATGCACCTGTGGGGCTTGTTTTCGTGCCTATTTTTGAAGGTGACTAAAACATGATGCACATACCCAAACTTGGTTTGTGGGTGTAATGGAATGGATTGGGATTGGACATGTGTGACGCCAAAAAACAAGTTTCATATTCGGCGCCGAACCGGTGCATTTAATGCACCCGTGGGGTCTCCTTTTTGCGCCGTTTTTTAAGGTGTGCAAAACAAGTTATACATACCCAAACTTCATTTTTAGGTGTGATGGAGTCGATTGGACATGTTTGGCGCAAAAACACAAGTTTCGTAGTCGGCGCCCAAACCGGTGCATTTCATGCACCTGTGGGGCCGATTTTCACGTCGGATTTCGAAGATGACCAAAATATGATATACATACCGAAACTTAGTTATGGGGTGTAATGTTGTGAATTGGACATGTTTGGCGCAAACACGCAAGTTTGCTAATCGGTGTCGAACCAGTGTATTTAATGCACCAGTGGGGCCCGTTCTCACGCCGATTTTTGAATGTGACCTAAGACTTTATATACATACCCAAACATGGTTTTTTTTGTGTAATGTAGTGGGTTGGATATGTTTGGCGTAAAAACACAGGTTTCATAATCGACGCCGAACCGGTGTATTTAATAACCAGTCGGGCCCGTTTTGACATCGATTTTTGAACATGAACAAAAACAATATGTACATACCCAAACTTGTTTTTTGGGTGTAATGGAATGGATTGGACATGTTTGGCGCGAAAACACAAGTTTTCTAATCGGCGCCCGGACCAGTGCATTTAATGGACCTGTGGGGTCGGTTTTCATACCGGTTTTTGAAGGTGACCAAAACATGATATACATACCAAAACTTGATTTTTGGGTGTAATGTACTAGTAGTATTGGACATGTTTAACGCAAATACACAAGTTTCATAATCGGCACCGAACCGATGTATTTAACGCACCAGTGGGGCTCGTTTTCGCGTCGATTTTAGAAAGTGACCAAAACATGATATACATACCCAAACTTGGTTTTTGGGTGTAATGCAGTGGATTGGACATGTTGGGCGTGCAAACACAAGTTTCATAATTGGCGCCCGAACCGCTGCATCTAATGCACCTGTGAGACTAGTTTTCACGTCGGTTTTTGAAGGTGACCAAAACATGATATACATACCCAAACTTGGTTCTTGGGTGTAATGGAGTGGATTGGACATGTTTGACGCGAAAACACAGGATTCATAATCGGCGCTGAACCGGTGCATTTAATGCACCTGTCGGTCCGGTTTTTGCGTCGATTTTTGAAGGTGACCAAAACATGATATATATACCCAAACTTTGTTTTTGGGTGTAATGTTGTAGATTGGACATGTTTGGCGCAAACACACAAGTTTCATAATCGACGCTCGAACCGGTGCATTTAATGCACCTGTGGGTCCGGTTTTCATGCCGGTTTTTGAAGTTGACCAAAACATGACATACATAACCAAAGTTGGTTCTTGGGTGTAATGGAGTGGATTAGACATGTTTGGCGGGAAAACACAAATTTCACTATTAGCGCCGAACCGATGCATTTAATGCACCTGTGGGGCCAGTTTTCACGCCGGTTTTTGAAGGTGACCAAAACAGGGTATACATACCCAAACTTCATTTTTGGGTGTAATGAAGTGGATTGGGCTTGTTTGACGCGAAAACACAAGTTTCATAATCTACACCGAACCGATGCATTTAATGGACGTGTGGGGCCGATTTTCACGTCAGTTTTTTGAGTTGACAAAAAAATGATACACAGACCAAAACTTGGTTTTTGGGTGTAATGGATTGGATTGGACATCTTGGGCGTGAAAACACAAGTTTTATATTCGGCGCCGACCCGGTGCATTTAATGCAGCAGTGGGGGCCCGTTTTTGCGCCGTTTTTTGAAGGCGACCAAAACATGTTATACATACCCAAACTTCATTTTTGGGAGTGATGGAGTGGTTTTGGCATGTTGGGCGAAAAAACACAAATTTCATAATCGGCGTCTAAACCGGCGCATTTAATGCACCTGTGGGGTCGGTTTTCACGCCGGTTTTTAAAGGTGACCAAAATATGATATACATACCCAAAGTTGGTTCTTGGGTGTAATGGAGTGGATTGGAAATGTTGGGTGGGAAAACACAAATTTCACATTTGGCGTCGAACCGGTGCATTTAATGCACCCGTGGAGCCAGTTTTCACGCCGGTTTTTGAAGGTGACCAAAACAGGATATACATACCCAAACTTCGTTTTTGGATGTAGTGTAGTGGATTGGGCATGTTTAACGCGAAAACACAAGTTTCAGAATTTGCACCGAACCGGTGCCTTTAATGGACTTGTGGGGCCCGTTCTTGCGCCGTTCTTTGAAGGCGACCAAAACATGTTATACATACCCAAACTTCATTTTTGGGAGTGATGGAGTGGATTTGACATGTTGGGAGCGAAAACACAAATTTCATAATCGGCGTCCGAACTGGTGCATGTAATGCACATGAGGGGTCGGTTTTCTCGCCGGTTTTTGAAGGTGACCTGTACAGGATATACACACCCAAACTTCGTTTCTGGGTGTAACGGAGTGGATTGGGCAGGTTTGATGCGAAAACACGAGTTTCATAATCGGCGTCGAACCGGGGCATTTAATGTACCTGTCGGTTCGGTTTTCGCGTCGATTTTTGAACGTGACCAAAACATGATATCCATATCAAAACTTGATTTTTGGGTGTAATGAAGTGGATTGGACATGTTTGTCACGAAAACAAAAGTTTCATAATCAGCACCGAACCGGTGTATTTAATCACCAGTGAGGCTCGTTTTTGTGTCGATTTTTTAAGGTAAACAAAAACATTATATAGATACCCAAACTTGGTTTTTGGGTGTAATAGAGTGGATTGGACATGTTGGGCGCGCAAAAACAAGTTTCCTAATCGGCGTCCGTAGCGGTGCATTTAAGCACCAGTGGGGCCCGTTTTCGCGCCGATTTTTCAAGGTGGCCTAAGACATTATATACATACCCAAACTTGCTTTTTGTGTGTAATGTAGTGGGTTCGATATGTTGCGCGCAAAAACACAAGTTTCATAATCGGCGCCGAACCGGTGTATTTAATCACCAGTGATACCCGTTTTTGCATCGATTTTTGAAGGTGACCAAAAACATTATATACATACCCAGACATGGTTTTTGGTTGTAATGAAGTGGATTGGGCATGTTTGGCGTGCAAACACAAGTTTCATAATCGGCGCGCGAACCGATGCATTTAATGCACCTGCGCGCCTGTTTTCACGTCGTTTTTTGAAGGTGACTGAAACATGATATACATACCCAAACATGGTTCTTCGGCGTAATGGAGTGGATTGGACTTGTTGGGCGGGAAAACAAAAGTTTCACAATCGGCGCCGAACCACGGCATTTAATGCACACATGGGTCCGGTTTTCATGTCTGTTTTTGAAGGTAACCAAAACAGTATATACATACCCAAACTTCGTTTTTGGGTGTAATGGAATGGATTGGACATGTTTGTCGCGAAAACCCAAGTTTCATAATCGACGCCGAACCAGTGCATTTAATGCACCTGTCGGTCCGGTTTTCGCGCCGATTATTGAACGTGACCAAAACATGATATACATATCCAAACTCGATTTTTGGGTGTAATGAAGTGGATTGGACATGTTTGTCACGAAAACACAAGTTTCATAATCGATACCGAACCGGTGTATTTAATAACTAGTGGGGCCTGTTTTCGCGTCGATTTTTAAAGGAGACCAAAAATATTATATACATATCTAAACTTGCTTTTTGGGTGTAATGGAGTGGATTGGACATGTTGGGCGCGCAAACACAGATTTCATAATCGGCGCCGAACCGGTGCATTTAATGCACCTGTCGGTCCGGTTTTCGCGCCGATTTTTGAAGGTGACCAAAACATGATATACATACCCAAACATTGTTGTTGGGTGTAATGTTGTGGATTAGACATGTTTGGCGCAAATACACAAGTTTCATAATCGGCACCGAACCGGTGTATTTCATGACCTAATGAGGCCCGTTTTCGCGCCGATATTTTCAAGGTGACCTAAGACATTATATACCTAACCAAACTTGGTTTTTCTGTGTAATGTAGTGGGTTGGATATGTTTGGCGCAAAAACACAAATTTCAAAATCGGCGCCGAACCAGTGTATTTAATCACCATTGGGACCCGTGTTCGCGTCGATTTTTTAAGGTGACCAAAAACATTATATTCATAGCCAAACATGGTTTTTCGTTGTGATGGATTGGACATGTTTGTCCTGAAAACACAAGTTTCATAATCGACACCGAACCGGTGCATTTAATGCACCTGTCGGTTAGGATTTCGCGCCGATTTTTGAAGGTGATCAAAACATGATATACATACCCAAACATGGTTTTTGGATGTCATGTTATGGATTGGACATGTTTGGTGCAAACACACAAGCTTCAAAATCAGCGCCGAACCGGTGCATTTAATGCACCTGTGGGGCTTGTTTTCGTGCCTATTTTTGAAGGTGACCAAAACATAATACACATACCCAAACTTGGTTTGTGGGTGTAATGGTATGGATTGGACATGTTGGGCGCAAACACATAAGCTTCAAAATCGGCGCCGAACCGGTGCATTTAATGCACTTGTGGGGCTTGTTTTCGTGCCTATTTTTGAAGGTGACCAAAACATGATACACATACCCAAACTTGGTTTGTGGGTGTAATGGTATGGATTGGACATGTTAGGCGCGAAAAAACAAGTTTCATATTCGGCGCCGAACCGGTGAATTTAATGCACACGTGGGGGCCCGTTTTTGCGTCGTTTTTTGAAGTTGACCAAAACAAGTTATACATACCCAAACTTCATTTTTAGGTGTGATGGAGTTGATTGGACATGTTTGGCACAAAAAAATAAGTTTCATAGTCGGCGCCCGAACCGATGCATTTAATGCACCTGTGGGGCCGTTTTCACGTCGATTTTGAAGGTGACCAAAACATGATATACATACCCAAACTTGGTTTTGGGGTGTAATGTTGTGGATTCGACATGTTTGGCGCGAACACGCAAGTTTGCTAATCGGCGTCGAACCAGTGTATTTAATACATCAGTGGGGCCTGTTTTCGCGCCGATTTTTGAAAGTGACCTAAGACATTATATACATACCTAAACTTGGTTTTCTGTGTAATGTAGTGGGTTGGATATGTTGGGCATAGAAACACAGGTTTCATAATCGACGCCGAACCGGTGTATTTAATCACCCGTCGGACCCGTTTTCGCATCGATTTTTGAACGTGACCAAAAACAATATATACCTAAACTTGGTTTTTATATGAAATGGAGTGGATTGTACAAGTTGGGCGCACAAACACAAGTTTCATATTTGGCGTCCGAACCAGTGCATCTAATGCACCTGTGAGACTGGTTTTCACGCTGGTTTTTGAAGGTGACCAAAGCATGATATACATACCCAAACTTGGTTCTTGGATGTAATGGAGTGGATTGGACATGTTGGGCGCAAAAACATAGGTTTCATAATCGGCGCCGAACCGGTGCATTTCATGCACCTGTCGGTCCGGTTTTTGCGTCGATTTTTGAAGGTGACCAAAACATGATATACATACCCAAACTTTTTTTTTGTGTAATGTTGTGGATTGGACATGTTTGGCGCAAACACACAAGTTTCATAATCGGCGCCCGAACTGGTGCATTTAATGCACCTGTGGAGCCGGTTTTCACGTCGGTTTTTGAAGGTGACCAAAACATGATATACATAACCAAAGTTGGTTCTTGGGTGTATTGGAGTGGATTAGACATGTTAGGCGGAAAAACAAAAATGTCACAATTGGCGCCGAACCGGTGCATTTAATGCACCTGTGGGGCCAATTTTCACGCCGGTTTTTGAAGGTGACCAAAACAGGATATACATACCCGAACTTCGTTTTTGGGTGTAATGAAGTGTATTGGGCATGTTTGACGGGAAAACATAAGTTTCATAATCTGCACGGAACCGGTGCATTTAATGGATGTGTGGGGCGGATTTTCGCGTCGGTTTTTCGAGTTGACCAAAAAAACGATACACAGACCAAAACTTGGTTTTTGGGTGTAATGGAATGGTTTGGACATCTTGGGTGTGAAAACACAAGTTTCATATTCGACGCCGAACCGGTGCATTTAATGCACCCGTGGGGGCCTGTTTTTGCGTCGTTTTTTGAAGGTGACCAAAACACGTTATACATACCCAATCTTTATTTTTGGGTGTGATGGAGTGGATTGGACATGTTGGGCGCAGAAACACAAGTTTCATAATCGACGCCGAACCGGTGCATTTAATGCACCTGTCCGTCCAGTTTTCGCGCTGATTTTTGAACGTGACCAAACCACGATATGCATATCCAAACTTGGTTTTTTGGTTTAATGAAGTGGATTAGACATGTTGGCCGCGAAAACACAAGTTTTATAATCGGCATCGAACCGGTGCATTTAATGCACCTCTGAGGCCCGTTTTCGCGTCGGTTTTTCAAGGTGACCAAAAACATTATATACATACCCAAACTTTGTGTTTGGGTGTAATGGAGTGGATTGGACACTTTTGTCGCAAACACGCAAGTTTCAAAATCGGCGCCGAACCGGCGCTTTTAATGCTCCTTTGAGGCCCATTTTCACGTTAGTTTTTGAAGGTAACAAAAACATGATATACGTAGCCAAACTTTTTTTGGGTATAACAGAGTGGATGGGATATGTTTGGCGCAAAAACACAAGTTTCATAATTGGCGCCGAACTGGTGCATTTAATGCACCTGTCGAGTCGGTTTTCGCGCCGATTTTCGAAGGTGACCAAAATATGATATATATAGCTAAACTTAGTTCTTGGGTGTAATGGAGTGGATTGGACATGTTTGGCGCGCAAACACATGTTTCATAATCGATGTCCGAACCGGTGCATTTAATGCACACGTGAGGCCAATTTTCACGCCGATTTTTGAAGTTGACCAAAACATGATATACAAACCCAAACTTGGTTTTTGGGTGTAATGGAGTGGATTGGATATGTTTGGCGCAAAAACACAAGTTTCATAATCGACACCGAACTGGTGAATTTAATGCACCTGTTTTTCAAGGTGACCAAAACATAATATACATAGCCAAACTTGGTTTTTAGGTGTAATAGAGTGGATTGGACATGTTTGGCGCGAAAACACAATTCTCATAATCGGCGCCTGAACCGGCGCATTTACTGCCCCGTTGGTGACCGTTTTCGCGCGCGGATTTTGAAGGTGACCAAAACATGATATTCGTAGCTAAACATGGTTTGACTGGAAAACAAATGTTTCATAATCGGCGCCGAACCAGTGGATTTAATGCACCTGTGGGGTCGGTTTTCGCGCCGGTTTTTTTAAGGTGACCAAAATATGATATACATAGCAAAACATGGATTTTGGGTGTAATGGAGTGGATTGGACATATTTCGCGCCAAAACTAAAGTTCCATAATCGGCGCCGAACCGTCGCATTTAATGCACCTGTGTGGCCCGTATTCGCGCTGGTTTTTTAAGGTGACCAAAACATGATATACATAGCCAAACTTTGTTTTTGGGTGTAACAGAGTGGATGGGACATGTTTGGCGCAAAAACACAACTTTCATAATTGGCGCCGAAACGATGTATTTAACGCACATGGGGGGCCCTTTTTCGCGCCGGATTTTGAAGATGACCAAAACATGATATACATACCAAAACTTGGTTTTTGGGTGTAATGGAGTGGATTGGACATGTTTGGCGCGAAAACACAATTTTCATATACGGCGCCCGAACAGACGCATTTAATGCGCCGTTGGGGCCCGTTTTCGCGTCGGTTTTTGAAGGCGACCAAAACATGATATACGTAGCTAAACTTGGTTTTTGGATGTAATGGAGTGGATTGGACATGTTTGGCGTGCAAACACATGTTTCATAATCGACGTCTAAACCGGGGCATTTAACGCACTAGTGGGGTCAGTTTTCGCGCCTGTTTTTGAAGGTGACCAAAACATGATATACCAAACTTGATTTTTGGGTGTAATGGAGTGGATGGGACATGTTGGCGCAAAAACACAAGTTTCATAATCGGCGCCGAACCGGCGCTTTTAATGCTCCTTTGAGGTCCATTTTCGCGCTAGTTTTTGAAGGTAACCAAAACATGATATACGTAGCCAAACTTTTTTTTTGGGTATAACAGAGTGGATGGGACATGTTTGGCGCAAAAACACAAGTTTCATAATTGGCGCCGAACTGGTGCATTTAATGCACCTGTCGGGTCGGTTTTCGCGCCGATTTTCGAAGGTGACCAAAATGTGATATATATAGCTAAACTTGGTTCTTGGGTGTAATGGAGTGAATTGGACATGTTTGGCGCGCAAACACATGTTTCATAATCGATGTCCGAGCCGGTGCATTTAATGCACACGTGGGGCCGGTTTTCACGCCGATTTTTGAAGTTGACCAAAAAATGATATACAAACCCAAACTTGGTTTTTGGGTGTAATGGAGTGGATTGGACATGTTTGGCGCAAAAACACAAGTTTCATAATCGACACTGAACCGGTGAATTTAATGCACCTGTTTTTCAAGGTGACCAAAACATAATATACGTAGCCAAACTTGGTTTTTAGGTGTAATGGAGTGTTTTGGACACGTTTGGCGCGAAAACACAATTCTCATAATCGGCGCCCGAACCAGCGCATTTAATGCCGCGTTGGTGCCCGTTTTCGCGTGCGGATTTCGAAGGTGACCAAAACATGATATACGTAGCTAAACTTGGTTTGACGCGAAAACAAAAGTTTCATAATCGGCACCGAAACGGTGGATTTAATGCACCTGTGGGGTCGGTTTTCGTGCCGGTTTTTAAAGGTGACCAAAACATGATATACATAGCAAAACATGGATTTTAGGTGTAATTGAGTGGATTGGACGTGGCTGGCGTGAAATTTAAGTTCCATAATCAGCGCCCGAACCGTCGCATTTAATGCACCTGTGTGGCCTGTTTTCACGTCGGTTTTTTAAGGTGACCAAAACATGATATACATATACAAACGTGGTTTTTGGGTGTAATGTAATGGATTAGACATGTTTGGCGTGAAAAAGAAAAGTTTCATAATCGACGCCGAACCGAGGCATTTAATACACCAGCGAGTTCAGTTTTTGCGCCGGTTTTTGAAGGTGACCAAAACATGAAATACACACCCAAACTTGGTTCTTGCGTGTAAAGGAGTGGATGGGACATGTTTGGCGCAAAAACAGAAGTTTCATAATTGGCGCCGAACCGGTGCATTTGATTCACCTGTTTTTGAAGTTGACCAAAACATAATATACATAGCCAGACTTAGTTTTTGGGTGTAATGGACTGGATTCTACATGTTTGGTGCGAAAACACAATTTTCATATTCGACGCTCGAACCGTCGCATTTAATGCACCTTTGTGGCCCGTTTTCATGCCGGTTTTTGAAGGTGACCAAAACATGATATACGTAGCCAAACTTTGTTTTTGGGTGTAACGGAGTGGATGGGACATGTTGGGCGTAAAAACACAAGTTTCATAATTGGCGCAGAACCGGTGCATTTAATGCACCTGTGGGGTCGGTTTTTGCGTCGATTTTCAAAGGTGACGAAAACATGATATACATACCCAAACTTGGTTTTGGGTGTAATGGAGTGGATTGGACATGTTTGGCGCAAAAACACAATTTTCATAATCGGCGCATTTATTGCCCCGCTGGGGCCCGTTTTCGCGGCGGGTTTTGAATGTGACCAAAACATGATATACGTAGCTAAACTTGGTTTTTGGGTGTAATGTAGTGGATTGGATATGTTTGACGCGAAAACAAGAGTTTCATAATCAGCGCGGAACCAGTGCATTTAGTGCACCTGTTTTTGAAGGTGACCAAAGCATAATATACGTAGCGAAACTTGGTTTTTGGGTGTAATGGAGTGGATTGGACATGTTTGGCGCGAAAACACAATTTTCATAATCGGTGCTCGAACCGCGCATTTAATGCACCTTTGAGGCCCGTTTCGCGCCAGTTTTTGAAGGTGACAAAAACATGATATTTGTAGCCAAACTTGGTTTTTGGGTGTAATGGAGTGGATTGGACATGTTTGGCGTGAAAACTCAATTTTCATAATCGACACTCGAACCGGTGCATTTAACGCACGCTTGGGGCCCGTTTTCGCGTCGGTTTTTAAGGTGACCAAAAATGATATACGGAGCTAAACTTGGGTTTTGGGTGTAATGGAGTGGATTGAACATGTTGGACGCGAAAACAAAAGTTTCATAATCGACGCCGAACCAGCGCATTTAATGAACCTGTGGGGTCGGTTTTTACGCCGGTTTTTGAAGGTGACCAAAATATGATATACATTGCCAAACTTGGTTTTTGGGTGTAATGGAGTGGATTAGACATGTTTGACGCGCAAACACATGTTTCATAATCAGCGTCTGAACCGGAGCATTTATTGCACCTATAGGGCCGGTTTTCACGTCGGTGTTTGAAGGAGACCAAAACCTGATATACATAGCCAAACTTGGTTTTTGAGTGTAATGGAGTGGATTGGACGTGTTTGGAGCCAAAACACAAGTTTCATAATCAACGCCCGAATCGTCGCATTTAATGCACCTGTGATGCTCGTTTTTCCGTCGGTTTTTTAGGGTGACCAAAACATGATATATATATATATCCAAATTTGGTTTTTGGGTGTAATGTAGTGGATTGGACATGTTTGACGCGAAAACTAAAGTTTCATAATCGGCGCCGATCCAGTGCGTTTAATGCACCTGTGGGGTCGGTTTTCGCGCCGATTTTTGAAGGTGACCAAAAAATGATATACATACCCAGACATAGTTTTTGGGTGTAACGGAGTGGATGAGACATGTTTGGCGCAAAAACACCATTTTCATAATTGGCGCCGAACCAGTGCATTTAATGCACCTGTGGGGCCCGTTTTCGCACAGATTTTTGAAGGTGACCAAAACATGATATAGATACGAACCTTGGTTTTTGAGTGTAATCGGGGTGTAATGGAGTGGATTGGACATGATAGGCGCGAAAACACAAGTTTCATAATTGTTGCCCAGCGCATTTGATGCACCTTTGGATGGGACATGTTTCACACAAAAAACACAAGTTTCATAATCCGCGCCGAACTAGAGCATTTAATGCACCTGTGGGTCTCGTTTTCACGTCGGTTTTAGAATGTGACCAAAACATGATATACATACCCAAACTTAGTTTTTGGGTGTAATAGAGTGGATTGGACATGTTAGGCGCGAAAACAAATGTTTCATAATCGACGCCGAACCGGTGCATTTCATGCACCTGTGGGGTCCGTTTTCGCACCGGTTTTTTTAAGGTGACCAATACATGATATACATAGCTAAACTTGGTTTTTGGGTGTAACTGAGTGGATTGGACATGTTTAGCGCAAAAACACAAGTTTCATAATCGACGCCCGAACCAGCGCATTTAATGCAGCTGTGAGCCATTTTCGTGCCTGTTTTTGAAGGTGACCAAAACATGATATCCATTCCCAAATGTAATTTTTGGGTGTAATGGAGTGGATGGGACATGTTTGGCGCAAAAACACAAGTT
This sequence comes from Zoysia pacifica, assembly GCA_001602315.1. Taxonomy (NCBI): domain Eukaryota; kingdom Viridiplantae; phylum Streptophyta; class Magnoliopsida; order Poales; family Poaceae; genus Zoysia; species Zoysia pacifica. The sequence continues at coordinate 299,207 of BCLH01000102.1, forward strand.
TCATAGTTCGCGCTGGACCAATGCGTTTAATGCAACTGTGGGGTCCGTTTTCGCGCAGATTGTTGAAGGTGACCAAACCATGATATAGATACGAACCTTGATTTTTGGGTGTAATGGGATTGCAATGGACTGGATTGGACATCTTAGGCGCGAAAACACAAATTTTATTATCGGCGCCCGGCGTATTTAATGCACATGTGGGGCCTCTTTTCACGTCGGTTTTTTTAGTTGACCAAAATATGATATTCATACTCAAACTTGGTTTTTGTGTGTAATGGAGCGGATGGGACATGTTTCGCACAAAAACACATGTTTCATAGTCGGCGCCCAAACTAGCGCATTTAATGCCCTCGTGGGGCCCATTTTCGCGCAGATTTTTGAAGGTGACCAAAACATGTCATACATACCAAAACTTGGTTTTTGAGTGTAATGGAGTAGACTGGACATGTTGGGCACGCAAACACAAGTTTTATAATCGGTGACGAACCACTGCATTTAATGCAGCTGTCGAGCCCGTTTTCACGTTGGTTTTTTAAGGAGACCAAAACATGTTATACATACCCAAACTTGATTTTCTGGTGTAATGGAGTGGATTGGATATGTTCGGCGTGCAAACACAAGTTTCATAATCTGCGTCCGAACCGGTGCATTTAATCCACCTATAGGGCTGGTTTTCACGCCGGTTTTTGAAAGGGACCAAAACTTGATATACGTACCCAAACTTGGTTTTTGAGTGTAATGGAGTGCATTAGTCATGTTCGGCGCAAAAACACAAGTTTTATAATCGGCGTCGAATCGGTGCATTTAATGCACCTGTGGGGCTGGTTCTATCACCAATTTTTCAAGGTGATCAGAACATGATATAGATACGAACCTTTGTTTTTGGGAGTAATGGAGTGGATTCGACATGTTTGGCTGGAAAACACAAGTTTCATTATTGGCGCTCGAACCGGTGCATTTAATGCACCTGTGGGGCCTGTTTTCATGCCGGTTTTTTAAAGTGACCAAAACATGATATATATACCCAAACTTGGGTTTTGGGTGTAATGCAGCAGATTGAACATGTTCGGCGTGAAAATAAAAATTTCATAATCGACGTCGAACCGGGGCATTTAATGCTCCTATGGGGTCAGTTTTCACGTCAGTTTTTGAAGGTGACGAAAACATGATATACATACTCAAACTTGATTTTTGGGTGTAAAGGAGTGGATGGGACATGTAGGGTGCAAAAAGACAAGTTCCATAATCGGCGCCTAAACCTGCGCCATTAATGCACCCGTGGGCCCATTTTCGCACCAGCTTTTGAAGGTGACCAAAACATGATATACGTAGCCAAACTGGGTTTTTCGGTGTAATAGAGTGGATTGGACATGTTGAGCGCGAAAACATAAGATTCATAATCAGTGCCGAACTGGTGCATTTAATGCACCTTTGGGGTCGGTTTTCGCGCTGGTTTTTTAAGGTGACCAAAACATGATATATATACCCAAACTTGGTTTTTGGGTGTAACGGAGTGGATGGGACATGTTTGGCGGAAAAGCACAAGTTTCATAATTAGCGTCGAACCAGTGCATTTAATGCACCTGCGGGGCCCGTTTTCGCGCAGATTTTTGAAGGTGACCAAAACATGATATACATACCTAAACTTGGTTTTTGGGTGTAATAGAGTGGATTGCACATGTTTGGCGCGAAAATAAAAGTTTCATAATCCGCGCCGAACCGGCGCATTTAATGCCCCTGTGGGGTCGGTTTCCGCGCCAGATTTTGAACGTGACCAAAACATGATATACATAGCCAAACTTGGTTTTTGGATGTAATGGAGTGGATTAGACATGTTTGGAGCCAAAACGCCGATTTTCATAATCGGCGCCCGAATCGGCGCATTTAATGGACCTGGGGGGCCCGTTTTCGCGCAGATTTTTGAATGTGACCAAAACATGATATAGATACGAACCTTGGTTTTTGGGTGTAATGGGCGTGTAATGGAGTGGATTAGACATGTTAGGCGCGAAAACATAAGTTTCATAATCGGTGCCCGGCCCATTTAATGCACCTGTGCGGCCTGTTTTCACATCAATTTTTGAATGTGACCAAAACATGATATACATACCTAAACATGGTTTTTGGGTGTAATACAGCGGATGGGACACGTTTGGCGCAAAAACACATGTTTCATAACCGTCGTCCAAACCAGCGCATTTAATGCAGCTGTGGGCCTGTTTTCGTGCCGGTTTTTGAAGGTGACCAAAACATGATATCCATAGCCAAACTTGGTTTTTGGGTGTAATGGAGTGGATTGGACATGTTGGGTGCGAAAACATAAGTTTAATAATCGGCGCCGAACCGGTACATTTAATGCACCTGTGGGGTCGTTTTTCGCAAAGGTTTTTGAAGGTGACCAAAACATGATATACATTGCCAAACTTTGGTTTTGGGTGTAATGGAGTGGATTGAACATGTTTGGCGCGAAAACACAAGTTTCATAATCGACGCCCAAACCAGCGCTTTTGTACCATGTGATCTTTCTAGCTATTTGTGCGCTCTTGTTACTAACTATTTGAGGAAGTGTCATGATACCCAAGAGAGAAAGCTGAGGACGGCTTTCCATCAACAAGGGGGAATGATGAGAGTATAAGGAAGTTTGAACCACTAAATGATTGCGTTCAAATACCCCTATGGCCTTCACCTTTTCATGCAGGTTTCAGGGCATGCTGGAGTCGAGGTACAGACAATGAACTTGAGGCGAGGACGACTCCAAAACAAGAAGGGGAGGATGATAAGGACATCACTCCTTTAGATACACATAGGAGTCCTCAAAGTAGTATTGATGAAACTCACTCACGACAGTTGAGATTGGAGGTGAGCTCGTTCCAAAACATATATCTTACATCTTTTAAGAATAGATTGCTACCTAATAACTTTATTATGATTAGGAATACTGGAGAGAGTCAAATAAAGCATGAAGAAGGACTTGGTGATGCTCAAGACCAGAACGGCACGTTCGACCCCGGAGGAGACCCAAACAACTCGGGTTCGAGTCTAACTCGGGTTCCTGGAGCAGCCTGCACTAAAATAGATGCCTCGGTCTCATATGAGCTCCGTTTTGGACGTTCTAGATATGGTTAGAAAGCTAACAAGATAACATTTTGGCCTTTGGGTCTTGTGTCTTTTCTAGACCCATTAGTATTAGGGTTTTCCCCTAAGGTCAACCAAAACTCTATAAATTCAGTAGCCGCCGTCATTAGCGATAGGTTTTGATTTGTTTTCTCCTGTTTCCAAACAGTTTCGCCGTTTGATGGCTTGTTGGTTATCCAACTTCGTGATTCAATTCAGATTTCACAAGTGAGTTGTGTTCTTCCTTGTTCTTGCTTGTTTTCTTCGCTTCGCAGACAGGGATTAGCCTTTTTGGCGCGGTCAATCGTGTGTGCACGGTTGATAACCAGAGGAGAAGTGGTGCTGCGATTGCAGGGTTCGACTCATGTTGATTTGAGGCCGAATCGATTGTGTGTCGTATCTCCGTCAAATCGAGAGTTATCACAACCTGACAGAAGATTCGGAACCACGTACACATCAAGTGGTAATCAGAGCTTTAGGTATACTGTCAGGTTCACATCTATCCTTGTTTATTTTGCATTCATCCTATCGTCCACAAAAAAGCCGCAACACAAAAAAAATCAGTAAATCGTTAAGTGTTCCTCTGTCCAAGCCTTGTCTAGCCTTTGCATAATTTTATTTCAGAGTCCGTAGTGTTGAGTTTGTATCCTTAATTTGTGTTTTGCTGGATTTCGTGATCTTTTTGTATCAAGGTATTTTCCTTCATCGTTCATCCACGTCGTGTTCAGATATGTTATCGTGTCACATCTGTTATCTCACCCATCCACCCATATTTCGATCACAACCAGATCCACGCTTCACATATCCACATCTCCATATTCATCCGCTGCTCAATGATCCACAAAAATATTGGGCGCGAAAACAAAAGTTTCATAATCAGCACCGAACTGATGCATTTAATGCACTTGTGCGGTCGGTTTTCGTGCCGGTTTTGAAGGTGACCAAAACATGATATACATAGCCAAACTTGGATTTTGGGTGTAAGTGAGTGGATTAGACATGTTGGGCACGAAAACATAAGTTTCATAATCGACGCCGTACCTGTGCGTTTAATGCACTTGTGGGGTCGGTTTTCGCGCCGGTTTTTTAAGGTGACAAAACATGATATACATAACCAAACTTTGTTTTTGGATGTAAGGGAGTGGATTGGACATGTTGGGCGTGAAAATATAAGTTTTATAATCGACGCTGAACCGGTGCATTTAATGCACCTGTGGATGGGACATGTTTGGCGCAAAAACATAAGTTTCATAATTTGTGCCAAATCAGTGCATTTAATGCACCAGTGGGGTCCCTTTCGCGCAGATTTTTGTAGGTGACCAAAACAAGATATACAAAGCCAAACATGGTTTTTGGGTGTAATAGAGTGGTTTGGACATGTTTGGCGCGACAACAAAAGTTTCATAATCGGCGCCGAACCGGTGCATTTAATACCCCTGTGGGACCCGTTTTCGCGCAGATATTTGAAGGTGACCAAAACATGATATACATACCCAAACTTGGTTTTTGGGTGTAATGGAGCGGATTGGTTATGTTTAGCACCAAAACACAAGGTTCATAATCTGCGCCGAACCTATGCAATTAATGCATCTGTCGATCCCGTTTTCACTCTGATTTTTGAAGGAGACCAAAACATGTTATACATACCCAAACATGATTTTTGGGTGTAATGGAGTGGATTGGACATGTTCGGCGCGCAAACACAAGTTTTATAATCGGTGTCTGAACCGGTGCATTTAATCAACCTCTGGGGCCGGTTTTCATGCCGGTTTTTGAAGAGGACCAAAACATGATATACATACCCAAACTTGATTTTTGGGTGTAATGGAGTGGATTGTAGATGTTCAGCGCAAAAACACAAGTTTCATAAATGGCGCCGAACTCGTGCATTTAATGCACCTTTGGGACCGGTTCTATCGTCGATTTTTCAAGGTGATCAAAACGTGATATAGATACGAACCTTGGTTGTTGGGTGTAATGGGGGTGTAATGGAATGCATTCGACATGTTCGACTAGAAGACATAAGTTTCATAACTGACACCCGAACCGATGCATATAACGCACCTGTGGGGCCTGTTTTCACGCTGGTTTTTGAATGTGACCAAACATGATATACATACCCAAACTTGGTTTTCAGGTGTAATGGATGGATTGTACATGTTTGGCGCGAAAACAAATGTATCATAATCGGCGTCGAAACGGTGCATTTAATGCACCTGTGTGACCCGTTTTCGCACCGATTTTTGAATGTGACCAAAACAAGATATACATAGCCAAACTTAGTTTTTGGGTGTAATGGACTGGATTGGACAAGTTGGGCGCGAAAACAAATGTATCAAAATCGGCGCCGAACCGGTGCATTTAATGCACCTGTGGGACCCATTTTCGGGTGGATTTTTGAATGTGACCAGAACAAGATACACATAGATAAACTTGATTTTTGGGTGTAATGCAGTGGATTGGACATGTTTGACGTGAAAACAAATGTTTTATAATTGGCACCGAAGCAATGCATTTATTGCACCTGTGGGGCCCGTTTTCATGCAGATTTTTGAAGATGAGCAAAACGTGATAGATATGGTCAAACATGGCTTTTGAGTGTAATGGAGTGGATGGGACATGTTGGGCGCAAAAACATAAGTTTTATAATTGGCGCCGAACCGGTGCATTTAATGCACCTTTGAGGCCCGTTTTCGCGCAGATTTTTGAAGATGACCAAAACTTGATATATGTACCCAAACTTGGTTTTCGGGTGTAACTGAGTATGGGAATGTTTGGCGAAAAAACAAATGTTTCATAATCGGTGTCGAACTGGTGCATTTAATGCAACCTGTGGGGTCAGTTTTCGCGCCGGTTTTTTAAGGTGACCAAAACATGATATACATACCCAAATTTGGTTTTCGGGTGTAACTGAGCGGATGGGACATGTTTCGCATAAAAACACAAGTTTTATAATCCGCGACGAACCAGTGCATTTAATGCACTTGTGGGGCTTGTTTTCAAACTGATTTTTAAGATGACCAAAACATGTTATACCTACCCAAATTTGGTTTTTATGTGTAATGGAGTGGATTGAACATGTTGGGCGTGCAAACACAAGTTTCATAATAGACGTCTGAACCGGTGCATTTAATCCACCTATGAGGCCGGTTTTCACGCCGGTTTTTGAAGGTGACCAAAACATGATATACATACCCATGATTTTTGGGTGTAATGGAGCGAATTGGACATGTTTGCCGCAAAAACATAAGTTTCATAATCGGCACCGAACTGGTGCATTTAATGCATGTGGGGCATGTTCTCGCGTCGATTTTTGAATGTGACCTAAACAAGATATAGATATGAACCACGGTTTTTGGGTGTAATATAGTGGAATGCACATGTTTGGCGCGAAAAGATAAGTTTCATAATCGACGCCCGAACCGGCGCATTTAATGCACCTGTGGGGCTTGTTTTCACACCGGTTTTTGATGGTGACCAAAATATGATATACATACCCAAACTTGGTTTTTGGGTGTAATGGACTATATTGGGCATGTTTGGCGCGAAAACAAATGTATCATAATCGGCGCCGAACCGGTGCATTTAATGCACCTGTGGGGTCGGTTTTCGCGCCGGTTTGTGAAGGTGACCAAAACATGATATACATACCCAATCTTGGTTTTTGGCTGTAACGAAGTGGATGGGACATGTTTAGCGTAAAAACACATGTTTTATAATTGGCGTCGAACTAGTGCATTCAATGCACCTGTGGGGCCCGTTTTCGCGAAGACTTTTGAAGGTGACCAAAACATGATATACATAGCCAAACTTGGTTTTTGGGTGTAATGGAGTGGATTTGACATGTTTCGAACCAAAACATGATTTTCATAATCGGCGCCCGAATCGACGCATTTAATGCACTTATGGGGCCCGGTTTCGCGCCGGTTTTTGAAGGTGACCAAAACATGATATACATTGATAAACTTGGTTTTTGGGTGTAATAGAGTGGATTGGACATGTTTGGCGCGAAAACACAAGTTTCATAATCGGCACTCGAACTGGCGCATTTAATGCGCCTGTGGGGCCTGTTTTCGCGTCGGTTTTTCAAGGTGACCAAAACATCATATACATAGCTAAACATTGTTTTTTTGGTTTAACGGAGTGGATTCGACATGTTTGACGTGAAACACAAGTTTCATAATTAGCGCTGAACCTGTGCATTTAATGCACCTGTAGGGCCTGTTTTCTCCTAGATTTTTTAAGGAGACAAAAACATGATATATATACTCAAACTTGATTTTTAGGTTAATGGAGTGGATTGGACATGTTTTGCACCAAAACACAAGTTTCATAATCCACATCGAACCAGTGCATTTAATGTACCTGTGGAGCTCGTTTTCACACTGATTTTTGAACGAGACTAAAACATGATATACAAACCGAAACTTGTTTTTTGGGTGTAATGGAGTGGATTGGACCTGTTTGACGCGAAAACATAAGTTTCATAATCGGCGCCTGAACCGACGCATTTAATGCACCAGTGGGGCCTGTTTTCACGCCGGTTTTTGAAGGTGACCAAAACATGATATACATACCCAAATTTGGTTTTTGGGTGTAATTTAGTGAATTGGACATGTTTGGCCTGAAAACAAAAATTTCATAATCGGCGTCGAACCGAGGCATTTAATGCACCAGTGGGTCAGTTTTCGCGCCGGTTTTTTATGGTTTTCAAAACAAGATATACATACCCAAACATGGTTTTTGGGTGTAAGGGAGTGGATGGGACATGTTTGGCAAAAAACACAAGTTTCATAATTGACGCCGAACCATTGCGTTTAATGCACCTGTGGGGCCCATTTTCGCGCAGATTTTTCAAGGTGACAAAAACATGATATAGATACGAACCATGATTTTTGGGTGTAATGGGGGTGCAATGGACTGGATTGGACATTTTAGGCGCGAAAACACAAGTTTTATAACCTGCGCCCGACGCATTTAATGCACTTGTGGGACTTGTTTTCACGTCGGTTTTCTAAGGAGACCAAAACGTGTTATACATACCCAAACTTGGTTTTCTGGTGTAATGGAGTGAATTGGATATGTTCGGCGTGGAAACACAAGTTTCATAATCTGCGTCAGAACCGGTGCATTTAATACACCTATGGGGCCAGTTTTCATGCCGGTTTTTGATGCACCTGTGCGGCCTGTTTTCGCTCAGATTTTTGAAGGTGACCAAAACATGATATACATAGCTAAACATGATTTTTGGGTGTAATGGAGTGGTTTGGATATGTTTGCTGCGAAAACACAAGTTTCATAATGCACCTATGGGGTCCGTTTTCACGTCGGTTTTGAAGGTGACCAAAACATGATATACATACCCAAACTTGCTTTTTGGGTGTAATGGAGTGGATTGGACATGTTTGGCGCGAAAACAAATGTTTCACAATCGGCGCCGAACCGGTGCATTTAATGCACCTGTGGGGTCAGTTTGCGCGTCGGTTTTTTAAGGTGACCAAAATCTGATATCCATAACCAAACTTGGTTTTCGGGTGGAGCGGAGTGGATGGGACATGTTTAGCGCAAAAAAAAATTTTTTACAATCGAAGCCCAAACCGGCACATTTAATGCACCTGAGGGGCCCGTTTTCGCCTCAGTTTTTGAAGGTGACCAAAACATAATATACATAGCCAAACTTGGTATTTGGGTGCAACGGAGTGGATGGGACATGTTTGGTGCAGAAACATAAGTTTCATAATGGGCGTCGAACCAGTGCATTTAATGCACCTATGGGGCTCGTTTTTGCGCCAGTTTTCGAAGGTGACCAGAACATTATATACATAGCCAAACTTTGTTTTTGGGTGTAATTTAGTGGTCTGGACATGTTGGGTGTGAAAATAAATGTTTCATAATCGGCGTCGAATCGGCGCATTTAATGGATCTGTGGGGCTCGTTTTCGCGCTGGTTTTTGAAGGTGATCAAAACATGATATACGTTGCTAAACTAGATTTTTGGGTGTAATGGAGTGGATTGGACTTGTTTGATGCGAAAACAAAAGTTTCATAATCCGCACCGAACCGATGCATCTAATGGACCTGTGGGGTCGGTTTTCGCGTCGGTTTTTTAAGGTGACCAAAACATGATATACATATCCAAACTTGGTTTCTGGGTGTAACAGAGTGGATGTTATGTTTGGCGCAAAAACACAAGTTTCATAATTGGCTCAGAACCTGTGCATTTAATTCACTTGTGAGGCTCGTTTTCGCGCCGATTTTTTAAGGTGACCAAAACATGATATACATAGGCAAACTTGGTTTTTGAGTGTAATGGATTGGATGGGACATGTTTGGCGCAAAAACACAAGTTTCACAATTGGCAACGAACCGGTGCATTTAATGCACCTCTGGTGCCTGTTTTCGCGCAGATTGTTGACGGTGACCAGAACATGATATACCCAAACTTGGTTTTTGGGCGTAATGGAGTAGATTGGTTTGTTTGGCGTGAAAACAAAAGTTTCATAATTGGCGCTGAACTGGTGCATTTAATGCACCTATGGGGCCCGTTTTCGCACAGATTTTTGAAGGTGACAAAAACATTACTCCTATATACATACCCAAACTTGGTTTTTGGGTGTAATGGAGTGAATTGGACATGTTTAACGCGCAAACACAAGTTTCATAACCGGCGCCCGAACCGATGCATTTAATCCACTTGTGGGGTCGGTTTTCGCGCCAGTTTTCGAAGGTGACCAAAACAAGATATACATACCCAAACTTGGTTTTTTAGTGTAATTGAGTGGATTGGATATGTTTAGCATAGAAACACAGGCTTCATAATCGACGCCGAACCAGTGCATTTAATGCACCTGTGGGGCCTGTTTTCCTGCCGATTTTTGAAGGTGACCAAAACATATTATACATAGCCAAACTTTGGTTTTGGGTGTAATGGAGTGGATTGGATATGTTTGGCGCGCAAACACAAGTTTTATAATCGACGCCGAACCGATGCATTTAATACACCTGTGGGGTCGGTTCTCGCTCCGATTTTTTATTGTGACCAAAACAAGATATAGATACGAACCTCGGTTTTTGGGTGTAATGGAGTAGAATGGACATGTTTGACGCGAAAACACAAATTTTATAACTGGCGTCCAAACCGGCGCATTTAATGCCCCTATTGGGCTCGTTTTCACACCAGTTTTTTAAGGCAACCAAAACATGATATACATACCCGAATTTGTTTTTTTTTGTTGTAATGGAGTGGATTGGACGTGTTTGTTGCGAAAACAAATATTTCATAATCGGTGTCGAACCGGTGGATTTAATGCACCCGTGGGGTCAGTTTTCGCGCCGGTTTTTGAAGGTGACCAAAACATGATATACATACCTAAACTTGGTTTTTGAATGCAATGGAGTGGATGGGACATGTTTGGCGCAAAAATACAAGTGTCATAATGTGCGTCGAACGAGTGCTTTTAATGCATATGTGGGCCCTGTTTTCGTGCAGATTTTTGAAGGTAACCAAAACATGATATACATAGCCAAACCTTGGTTTTGCGTGTAATGTAGTGGATTAGACTTGTTTGGCGCGCAAACACAAGTTTCATAATCGGCGCCCAAACCAGTGCTTTTAATCCACCTGTGGGACCGGTTTTCACGTCGGTTTTTGTAGGTTACCAAAACATGATATATGTACCCAAACTTGGTTTTTGTGTGTAATGGAGTGGATTAGACATGTCTGGCGCAAAAATACAAGTTTCATAATCGACGCCAAACCGGTGCATTTAATGCACTTGTGGGGCCGGTTTTTGCGCCAATTTTTTAAGGTGATCAAAACATGATATTTATACCAATCTTGGTTTTTGGGTGTAATAGAGTGGATTGGGCACGTTTGGCATGAAAACACAAGTTTCATAACCAGGGCCTGAACCGGTTTATGTAATGCACTTGTGGGGCCCGTTTTCATGCCGGTTTTTGAAGGTGACGAAAACATGATATCCACCAAAACTTGGTTTTTGGGTGTAATGGAGTGGATCGGACATGTTTGGCCCGAAAACACAAGTATCATAATCCGCACCGAACAGATGCATTTAATGCACCTATGGGGTCGGTTTTCGCGCCGGTTTTTTAAGGTGACCAAAACATGATATACACGCTCAAACATGGTTTTTCGGTGTAACGGAGTGGAAGGGATATGTTTGGCGCAAAAACACAAGTTTCGTAAGCCGCGGCCGAACCGTTATATTTAATGCACCTCTGGGGCCGGTTCTCGCGTCGATATTTGAAGGTGACCAAAACGTGATATACATACCAACCTCTGTTTGTGGCTGTAGTGGAGTGGATTGGTCATGTTTGGCGCGAAAACATAAGTTTTATAATCGGCGCCCGAACCGATGCATTTAATGCACATGTGGGGCCCGTTTTCGTGTCGGTTTTTGAAGGTGACCAAAACATGTTGTACATACTCAAACATAGTTTTTGGGTGTAATGGAGTGGATTGAACATGTTTGGCGTCAAAACAAAAGTTTCATAATCGGCACCGAACCGATACATTTAATGCACCTACGGGGTCGGTTTTTGCGCCGATTTTTGAAGGTGACCAAAACATGATATACATACCCAAACCTAGTTTTTGAGTGTAATGGTGTGGTTGGGACATATTTGGCGAAAAACACAAGTTTCATAATCGGCGCCGAACCGTTGCATTCAATGTACCTGTGGGGCCCGTTTCCACGCAGATTTTTGAAGGTTACCAAAACAGGATATACATAGCCAAACTTGGTTTAATAGAGTGGATTGGACATGTTTGGCGCGAGAACAAAAGTTTCGTATTCGGCGCCGAACTTGGTATTAGATGCACTGGTTTCGCACCATTCATGAAACTTGTCTTTTTCACCAAACATGTCCAATCCACTCCATTACACCCAGAAACCAAGTCTGGGTTTTGTATATCATGTTTTAGTCACATTCAAAATCTGCTCGAAAACAGGCCCCACGGGTGCATTAAATGCACCGGTTCGTGCGCCAATTATACCAAACATGTCCAATCCACTCCGTTACACTAAAAAACCAAGTTTGGGTATGTATTTCATGTTTTGGTGATCTTCTAAAATCAGCACGAAAAAGGGCCCCACAGGTGCGTTAAATGCACCGGTTCGGCGCCGATTATGAAACTTGTGTTTTTGCACCAAACATGTCCAATTCACTCCGTTACACAAAAAACTAAGTTTGGGTATGTATATCATGTTTTGTTGACCTTCTAAAATCGACGTGAAAACGGGCCCCACAGTTGCATTAAATGCCCCGATTCGTGCGCCGATTATGAAATTTGTGTTTTCGCGAAATTTGTCCAATCCACTCTGTTACACTCAAAACAAAGTTTGGGTATGCATACCATGTTTTAGTCACCTTCAAAATCCGGAGCAAAAACGGGCCCCACATGTGCATTAAATGCACCGGTTAGTGCACCAATTCTGAAACTTGTGTTTCAACGCCAAACATGTTCTATCTACTCCATTACACCCAAAAACCAAGATTGTTATGTATATCATGTTTTGGTCACCATCAAAAATCGACGTGAAAACGGGCGTCACATGTGCACTTAATGCACCGGTTCGTGCGCCGTTTATGAAACTTGTGTTTCTGCACCAAACATGTCTAATCCACTCCATTACACTAGAAAACCACGTTTGCGTACGTATGTCATGTTTTGGTCACCTTCAAAAAACAGCGCGAAAACGGGCCCCGTGGGTGCATTAAATGCACCGTTTCGTGCATCGATTATGAAACTTGTGTTCCCCACCAAACATGTCCAATCCACTTCATTACGCCCAAAAACCATGTTTGGGTATCTATATCATGTTACAATAAAAAAACAACGTGAAAACGGGCCCCATGGTGCATTTAATGCTCTAGTTCGTGCGCCTATTATGACACTCGTGTTTTTGCGCGGAACATGTCCAATCTATTCCATTAGACCAAAAAATCATGTTTGGGTATGTATAACATGTTTTGGTCACTTTCAAAAACCGAAACAAAAACAGGCCCCACAGGTGCCTTAAATGCACAGGTTCGACAAACCTCTATGATCATAGTTGGCTGTAACATAAAAATAGGTTCTAGTTAACAAAGGCAATTCAGGTTTAGACAATATCATCCTCTCTATTGTACTAAGGTCACAAAAAGAATCATATTCAATATAACCCACAGTGTTTAGAGAAGATAGTAATTTCAGCTCATCATTTTCAAATGTAATGGGTGTGAACTGTTTAATTTCAGCACTAATGAATGGATAAAAATTAGGAGTATCGTATTCATTCACTTCTTGTTGCATAGGAAGAATAGAAATATCGACACACATCCTTTCTTTATCACAAGAACTAGTGGTCGAAGCAAATATTGACAAAGATATATGGATAAAAGGTGATACTAGAGGTTGCTTTACAAAAGTAGATAGACAAGAAATTTCAGCTCAACAAAAATATTGTCACATTTTGTAGATCAATGTTCAATAAGTTTTTTCTCATTTTCAGCAATATCTTTTGGCGTGTTATGATCAGTCTCATCTTGAGCTATGCATG
>BCLH01000103.1:6106-109421 GCA_001602315.1 Zoysia pacifica
TAACCAATCAGCATGCTCTTGAGGGTTAGAACAAAACCAAAAAGCGGTGATCTTTGCGCACTCGATCAAAAGATCCTCGATGGGAAAGTAACGCTAGTGTAAGAACGGAATCAAGATTGAGGACATTGAACGCAAAGATAGGGTCAAAAAGTTTTACAGTACTCTATAGAAAGAGGGGAAGGAGGGGAAAATCAGCGATGGCATGAGCAGTGTTTTTAACGATGCTGTGTGGCCTACAAAAAAATGGTAATTAGAGTGGTTCTTGTTTTCATTCCCACAAATCGCGCTGTAAACCAGCAAGTGGTGGTCCCTTGCCACTTGATTTAGGTTATTAGTAGTAGTAGTAGTGTTGAGCTGATAGCTTGAGCATTTTTTGGACAATGCAGGCATGTTGGCTGGTAGAAACAGATCACTAGGATTTGTACTGCGGTGGTTAAATGTTTGATAATGCGTAAATCAATATCGTGATCGCAGTGGGACATGGACCATATGATCTTTTTTTTTCGAACAATCAAGAATCCACAATGTGATCTTATTGTAAAAAATTTTAATGTTAAGAACAAACACAATGTGCAATTCAGCAGTCAACCAGGAAGAAAGAAACGGAATAGCATATCGAGTTACGGCTACGCGTACCGAGATTAGCGAGGTATATCCCTCGCCGCGCGCGGACCTCGTCTGCTTGCCGAGCTGACACGAACTCGCCATCCGCGGTCCGCACCGTCCGCTTGCGATCGCCGCGGCTCGTGCCCCGCCGCCGGCCGCGCGAGTGCTCGCTGTCGACTGGTCTCTCGACAGGGAAGACAACGGGAGTATACAGCTCGATGCGGTGGGCTCTTTTCCCAGAGGCCGAGGAAGTATGCTTAGATTTATGGGCCTAATCCATGCCAAGGCTGCCAAGCCCAAAAGACTCGTGCAATGTAACTAAAAGGCCCACGATGAGCGACGCTGCTACTCGGCGTCCTCGCCTCATTTCCTCTGAGCCTGTTGCCTGCTGCCTGTTGGTGCTCAGACTGCTTCGATGCCATCAGGCAAAGGTGAAGAGGAAATGACATTATGAATAATCAGATATTAGATGGTTTGAATAGAAAGTGGTCAAGCCAACAGTCAAATGGCGTGCCACTGGTACTTCCAGCACCTACAACTAATGATGCAATGGGTGCTCAGTTACCAACTGTCACAGCACAAGGGCTCAAGCTTGCATGCAGGCTAATAATCAACCTACAAAGAGGGGCAGACCTCGGAAGGATGCAAGCTTACCTGCCAATAATCCACCTAAAAAAAAAAGAGGCGGGCCTCAAAAAATAGGAGTGCATCAGGCAATTCTCAGATTCCAGGAAACACATCGGCTTCTCTAGAGCTTGTGCCAGTGCAAGATGGAGAATCCTCCACGAAACAGAACAGTACATGCACAATACACTGACAGCCCGTGCAGAAAAATTGAAGAGAGAAATTTGCTTGTTCAAGGCACACAGTACTGCCTGGAACTCAGTGACTCTAACATGTAGTATCACTTCTCCAATATATATCTCATATTTCAGAATCTATGTATGATGGTGACATATAGCCGTCAACACATATTTTGTACAACCCAGCATAGAACAAAACTTGTAACGCGAAATCTGCTATCCCAATGCTAACGTATTCATTTCTATACAAATATATTTGCAGCCTGTTCGAAAATTTTCTGTCATGCATGATCTTAGAAGTTTTCCTTGTGGAAATGGAACCGAGTCGTGGTTGTCTGGCTGAATTCTTTTGAAAGATCCTTGAGTTGCTTTGTGAGTGTTGGAGACCCGCAATAGAAAACACCTGAAATATTATAGACATATTAATTGTTGTCCCTGGATTGAAATATGCTGCCCAAGACGCAAGCTCACCTATACGAGAATTCTTATGGGCATTTGCCAAATCAGAGAATACCTTTCTCCAATTTGGCCTTGCGAAATGCGTCCGAATCTGCAACAGAGGTCAAGATCCTCATATAATCATACTAACAACATATGCGGAGTTTGCAGAAACATTTGAAGAGGGTGGAGGAGGGGGGGGGGGGGGCATTTAGAAAAGGAGAAAGGCACTAAATACCCTGCTGCCGGAGACGATATCCACCCCATTTTTGGCATGCTGAAGGGATTGAACCATAGCAATCAGAGCTGACCTTGCATCCCCTTCTTCATACACGCTGGTCAGGTAATTGTGCATCTCTATAACATTCTGCAGTAGCCATATTTTTAACTTAGTGTCTGCGGCTAAAGGATGGTATCTCCAAACGAGTTCAGGGAAATAAGAGCGAAATTATTACGCTGTGATCACTTTCAGCAACATCATTCATGACTCCTTTGAACCATTCAAAGGATCCTTGCTCTCTGGTAACCCAGTAGAAGTAAGCTCTTCCTGGACCATTGTTCTTGAAGCTGCCTATTTCAGAGCCGTGGATGCTTTCTACCTCCTGTTGCAATCAACTCAATACCGTTTATCAGCTATCCTTAGCATATATGAATGCTTGGTATAGAAAATGAATTTTACCTCGTTGGATTTTAAGTTGTTCAAGAGGTCCTTCAATATGCTGATGAAAGGAGTTGCTCCGATTCCAAGACCAATAAGCAACAGAAGGTCATATTTTTTGTAGTTTTGTGCTGGTGCACCATAGGGCCCGTCTATTAGCACCCTTGGAAACCTAAAGGATACACAGCAAAACTTGAGCAAACCATAAATGCTTATAAATTTAAGCGACCTCTAAGAAAATCAATTTAGACTGCAAAAGAATATGAAGCTAAGAACCTAGTATCTTCTGTTTGAGCATCTGCCACCACTGTAGTTTCAAGTCTTGTAAGGGTAGCCTTCTTGGAAGTTACCTGTGCCTCGCAAGCCTGCATGAATACTAAGTTCAGTTCTCTATTTGTGGCTAACATTGTTCAGCTTCAATAAAAAAAAATATTTCTCCTCTTGTAACTCTTATAATAGCGTTGCATGAAATGGACCTTTCCAAACAGGTTTCGAAGTTCAGATGTCCAGTCACCCAGCGTACGGATATGCACACTTAAGTAGTCGTCACCTGGTGCAGAAGTAATGGAGAAGGGATGCCTGCAAAGGTAACATAACCGTAAGCAGGAACCTCACATGAATTAAGTCTCGGTATTGTATGCAGCAATTTATGAAATGATACCATTCGAAAGGGGAGACATCTGGACATTTTACAAACAGATACATCCCACTCTTGTACTTGAAACCAGGTGGCTTCTTCATGTAAATAGAGAGCACATTTCCTGGATAAATTGCTGCCTGCACATAAGTCAGACCAGTAATTACTATCTGACAGTTAGAATGAAACTAAACATCACCTTTTCCAGTAATTTACCTTTATAATGCTCACACGGTAGTTGTTCTCACGAACTTTTCTGATAGTTCTTTCACATGCATAGAATAGGACAGGGACAATAAGGTACATCCATGTCTGAATCAACAATTGAGATTATCACCATTTCAGTATATCACACTCTGAAAATTGAACTTTACAAGGGAAACAAAGAGTGTTTGTGAGGATTACCGTCTTCTTGTACCATTCCCTGGTGAGGAATATGAAGAACGAGTGCACAACCAGGAGGACATATGCCAGGACTAGCAGGTGATGGGCGTACCAGAAGGCATTGAAACCGGCCAGGTGGTGCAGTGGTGACGGCAACTTCACCACGCTCCGACGGAAGGAATGTGTCGCCAGAGTGAATGAAAACGACATGATAACGATCATGAGGACGCCAGTGACCCCAGGGGCGCTCGCCAGCAGGTCCCCGTACGTCGGCTGCTTGTAGTGAAAGTTCGGCCCCAAGGTGGCCATGAACTTATCGCTCGGGCAGCTGATCAGTCTCGGGAAGTCGCAGGTGACGTGCGCGATTGTGTGGATCGCCGTGGCGATTGCAATGGACAGCGCGATGACCTGATGTTTGTGATCGCAGCAGCAAAGAATTGAGATCATGCAGTTAAGTTAGAGCAAGTTCAACACGTGCTTTCATGGTTCAGTTTCAGTCCAGAGCGCTGTACCTTATGGAAGTTGATGTTGTCGTCAAAGGGTATGACCTTGCCGAGAGCCGTGGATCTGAGCGTCGTGAGCGTGTTCCGGCAGACGGGCAGCAGAATCAGCGCCATGTTGAGCTTGAGCGTCTCGGCGGCGCCCTTGGCAACGCAGACACAGTAACCCATCACCTGGAACGAGGCGCGGCGCTTGTACTGCTCGAACTTGTAGACGAACAGACCAATGTTGACGGCAAGCCACAGCGTGACGAGCCATATCCGCTTCCAGTTCTCGTGGATGAAGTCCACGGATCTGGAGATGTGCCGCTTCAGTGGGCTCCGGTACCGCGATGGGATCATCGTCCGCGCCAGGCTCGACGTCGTACGCTTCAGCTTCTCCGTCGGCGCCTGCGCGCTCACCATGCCCCGGAGCAGCGTTTCCAGCTGCCAAATCTGCATTGCAACAATTTTGAATCACATCGTAAGCAAAACAAAACACCCCTCTCTGTATAAAATTCAGAGGGAAAAGAAGTTGAATTCGGACTTCGATGTAGCCGCGGTCGTCAGGGTCGAGCTCCTCCATGATCAGCGACGCGTAGGTCGCCGCGTGCCCCTTCAACTTGGCCAGCTTGTTCGCTGATGCGCTCAGTATAATAACCTGTCGGGGGAAGCAAAACAAATTAATTCGACGACAATCTTCCAGGAAAAAGATCTGACATGCTGTTCGGTGAGTTGCTAACCTCTTTGACCTCATCTTCCGTGAGCATCCCATCGCCGTTCTTGTCGCACCTGTATCAGAAGCAGAGAGAAATGCGTTCCATCGGTAGCTGAATATCTCAAGACATAATCAGTATTCAATCCCCTCGCCATTGGCGCGAGAACGAGGGTGGGATGGGCCTTTACATGTCGAAGAAAATGCGCAGCCGCGAGTCGAAGTTCTGGTCTGTCATCTCCTCCCAGAACTCCTTGAGCTGCTCCTTGGTGATGCCGTCGTCCGGTTCCAGGCCACGCCGCCTCGCCAGCGCCACGAAAAGCTCGCTGGCGAATTCCTTGGAGTCCGCCATGCCTTTGGAGGAGAAGGTCCATCAGCCGACCAGGAATCGTCCATGAACCGCGGGGAGATAAAAATTGACAACAGGAAATTATTATACTTCTTGTAACTATTTTACGACCAACAACCAACTTGCATCAAGCAGTCACGCATAAACATAAGCGTACTGTAAATTTGCACGGGTGGGTATACTACGATTTTGTTGCTCCTGATTACTGTTCTGGGACAATTTTGTAGAGCAAGTAACTGGACGAGGAGATTTTTGGGGACAGAAACTGGATCTCAGTTTAGGTAAGCTCGTCCTGACAACTCTTTTGGCACACAGGTGCAGTTCATGATATCAACCAATAACTGGTACACAGAGCATAAAAACCGGTAGATGAAACAAACGAGAATGCCTCCAAAACAAGATTCCGATGCATACCCATTGCTGTCCGTACTAGCTTATTCATTTTTTTTGGTTATTTTTTCCCATTGAACTGGATCACGGCATCAAGCTAACATGGCCAAGCTCGATCAACAGGAAAATAGTGACTACTCACCGATGCACTTGCCGAAGCTCTCCTTGGGGAGCCGGCCGCCCTTGTTCATCTCCTCGAAGCGGCGCTCGACGGCCTTCCACCCCTCCTTGCCTCCGGACGTCTTGTCGAGGAAGCGCAGGCCACGGAGCCCGATCTGCGCGCTGGACTGCATCCGCGTCATCCTCCCGGCCCGCAGCCCGGGCATCCCCTCCGGCACCTTCATCGACACGCGCGACGCGAACTGCCGCACGCCCGAGGCGAGCCGCGACGGCTGCTTCATCAGGCCGCGAGCGAACCCGGGCGCCGGCGGCGGCCTCCCCGTCCCCGGCTGCGCCCGGCCGCCCCCGTCCACGGTGACGCCGTCCAGCGAAGGCCGCTGGTCCCCGTGTCCCGCCATGACGCGCTGCGCGGCCGAAAAACGCAATGCCGCCGCTCACCGGAGGAGGATGCTGGCGGGGCCCAGCTGCAGGCTGCGTGCGTGCGCGCGCGCGCGTGAGAGGAGGCAGAGGAGGGAGGAGGAACGGGGGAAGGGGACAGAGGTGGCGGGTAACATGCGTGTTCCCCGGCCAGTTATAGCCGTCGTGGCGCCGCGCTGCCACAGAGCCGGACCTGACAATGGAGCTCCAGCCGTCGGATGCGAGGCCAGCGGCCACGGCTCCCTCCGCGAGATATCGGGGTTCGCGAGCCAGGCGTGCCGCGAGATTGTACCGCTCGACGGCGCGAGTTTTGTTTTCCTTCCCGCGCTGGCAAGGTCCGCCGACGTGGGCACTCGTGATCCGTCGAACGAGGAACCGACGGCCGCGGGGGACAGAGGGCGTTAGCCGCTTGTTGGGCGGGTCAAGTAACGTGGCGACTGCTCTGGGCTCGTGCCGGGGCCCGGCAGGCGGTGCGTGGACCATGGGTCAGTCTGACCTCAGCCGCTGCCAATGGCATTGCAGCTTGCGCACGGAGCTGAGCCTGGGCCACGGCACGAACTGGCGGGGGAGCACAAAAGCGGGGCGGATCAGCGTCCCCTTTTTGCGATTACGAACCAAGCCAAAGATTATTGATGACGCTCTCTCAACTCTCAACCGCCCGTGCATTATGGTGGACTCGTGCGTACCACCATGGTTTTGAGAACGTTGGACCCACGTTTCAGCGTCAGCACAAACGTGCCTCGACATCCCAGCGAGCAACACATCCCCACGTTACGTTTCGCACCTGATCAGCACGAGTCAAAAGCACGGTGATTGTCATCCAGTTGCAGCTATCAGCTATGGCATGGACAGCGACAGTGCAACAGTCTCTGTTGATGTTGTGTTCGAGAGCTGACCTTGCGTGCGATCTCCAGAATAAAATCAAAACACCCGGACAAAAAAGTATGGCGTCGGATCGTGTACGTGTCCCGGGCCTCGTACACGTGCGCTGGGTTTAGGTAGAGGCTGGAACCGCACGATAAGCTTGTCTTTCCGGCTGATGTTACTCTGGCCAATTGTCGTATTGCGCGCAAACCCCATCCATGCCGCCGCCGTCTCGTCTGTCGCCACCGAGCTTGTTCTGCCGACAGTAGTCTTTGATCTTAGTTCTTCTAACCTATCATCAAAATGATAGCCTTTAAAACTAATGGTCTGGATGATAAGGTTTGCTGTGGTGTATGCAAATCGATAGGATCAAGACACAACGACTTTCCCTCTTCTTGATAGACACGATTGGATAGCTGGGTGTGATTCTACGGCAAGAGATCAGTATCACCTCACATGCTGCACGGAATGACAACAGATCGACACTGGGGAATTGCAACGCTGATCCGTAACCAACCTGCGGTGCCGGCCATCTGGCCCATCTCACGTCCGATACCTTGCTTTTTGAATGTTGTGCGATCAGGTATCGGAACTTTCTCTCGTCAGGCGGTAACCTCGAACGGGCGTTCGGCTGTTCTCATTAAGCTTCTGGCTTCTGCTGCACATGACCGGTGTCCATCGCCAGCCGCCAGGGCCGCTTTCGAGCTATTACGGCTCGAAACGCGACACCTGAAGTGGTCAAGATGCCCGACGGCGAGATTTACCGGTGCGCCACATCGTCTTTTGCGAGCAGGTGGAGCTCGCTGTCGGTGACCGTCTCCGTCGCCCAGGGCGACCCGGGTGTGCGAGACGGCCAGCCAGCAACGAGGCGCGGCTGTTGGTCGGGGCCTCCGCTTTGCTTTGGCCAGCTCGACTGACAGCGAGCTTCCGGTACCGGCGCAGCTTTGGCAACGCCCTTTGCGATCAGCGGACAACATTATCACAATCATTAGGGTCTTTTGGACCTACTAACGTGTAGCCACTTAATACCGTGCCTGCAGCTAATCGGAAAGCAGAGAGAGGATGCGAGAGAGACTGCACTTGACAGAGCAATGCTCTTCGTTCACACCAGACGAAGTTAAATCGTTTCTAGAACTGAAGCTCCCTACGATTAGCTGCAACGTCATTGCCAAAGTTTTTTTTTTTTACCAGGTGGCGGTGTACGTACTCGCTCGAAATCTTTGATAGCTTGGTTCACCAGATTCTTCAGCTACGCGAGGGAGACTTGTTAAATCCGTAGCGGTGCTTGCCACTAAAGAAACGGTCCGCCATTGTTTATACGCCGAGATAACAGACACCGGTCTGCAATAGGGAGGAAGAACCGGGCGCAGAGTTGACATCCACGCACCGTCGCCGGCGCGAGACGACGCGCGATATCGGCGGTGCCGCGAGAGGCAGTCCCGCCGCATGTCCCGCACGCCGGCGCGGCATCCGATCAATCAGGCCGCGCGGGGTCGTCATAAAATTAGTGGCGAAAAACAGGGCCGCACGTTGGAACGAAGACCTGCACGAGAGATTTGAGGCACGCATCGCTGAATCCCCCTCGTTTCATACGCGATTTTTCTATGTCAGGTACGGGCCCTCACTTGCCGAGACCACAAAGAAAATGCAGGAGCGTTCATTCCTCCTGTCGACTCTGTCGTTGTTTCCTGCGTGCTTCGGACGACGACGATGTGGTTGGCGAATGCCGCGAATGATTAAAGCTAGCTAGTATAATTCTTTGGATACGAGAAGCACATGGCTGGATTACTTTCTGACGGTTGTTCACCTGTCGGTGGTGCGGTTGCCGGGGAGGTAATCGGTAGGAGAAACGGAACTGATCAAAATTATGAGCTCCTTTTTCATGCAGTTAGCAAATCAAGGTTTCCTGCGTCGTCTCTTGGCCAAGGAAAGAAAACCGATCTAGCCTTGTCACCGGTTGCTAGTTGTTTTCAGAGACGATGAGACTCTGCTGTGTGTCCATCAATATCAAACAGCTGTGGACGTTCATATTTCAGAACTTGCACGAAAAATCGGTGAGAAATGCACAATTGATCGATACGTGTACGGAGAAGATGTGGTGGTGCAGGTGCGGGTTAGTGCTTTCGTATGAAGTAGCCACTTCCTTGCTTGATCAGCATTTTTATTTTACTTTTTGCTAGTAATTTTTTTAGCGCATCACAAGCTGGGACACAGCAACACTTGAAGGGGGTAAATATATCGCATGTTTTTTTTTTGACATAGAAATATATCGCATGTTGCTAAAATGGGAAGGTCAGCAGCAAGTTCAGACAATTTGAATAGTAATTAGGCGGCTATTTTTTTATTAAGGCTTGGCTTGATTTTTTACAATACCTTTTTTTTCTGACGCATTCATGAGCTCCTTGGTCAATCTTTTACACTTCATATCTGTCTGCTAAACCGTGTTTCCATTTCATATTTCCAAGGGAAAATTAATAAATCTGTATGCAGTCGTGGTCATGGAATCTGTAACGCAACTCTGATTTTTTTCTGACTCCTTTTTAGTCTGCATTACTTGTCTATGAATATATTGAAACATAATCAATTTGTAACGATCCGGGATCACATTGAATTCAAAGGAATACGGCTGTACTACGTTGCAATCTGGATAAGCAGCACCAACAAACTTAAGAGTTCAGACTGCTTGAATGAAGACGGACAGTCCTTGTTGTGGCCGTTTGGCCCAATTTATCCGGATCACATACCTCGGGTACCTGATAGTTCGTGTTCGAACACGTAAAGCCTCAAAGTTAAGTGTCGGGCGACCGCGAGATTCGACTCCTCAGTCGGCGATCTACGACAGCTAAGTCTTAACCGTGCTAAGACACATGAAGACTTCAGCTTCCGAAAGCCAACCCCCGGAGAGTTACCTCAGGAAGTAGGTGTTGCGTTATGACATATTTACTCTGCTGGCTAACTACGATCTGTCCTGACGGAACGGAACGAGATTCATCACGGCGACACTCTAGCAGAAAGCTGCAACAGCTGCTAAACAAAACACGACAGCACTGTAGCCGGCACAGCAGTGCCGAACAAGCGCCACAGTGTCCGCCGCTGCACGTGACGCGACGGGTCACGATCACGCCTGAACGAAGCGAAATGATGACGACAACAGCGAAAGGGCCCACCTGTCGATGAGACGGCAGAATCGCGTAGCACCCACCACTTGTAACCTCGGGCCCCTCTATATAAGAGGACCCGAGGAGTAATAAAAAAAGGAAAAAAAAAAGAGACAACCTAGATCTAATACAAAACAACGAAAAACACACCGAAGAACACCACTAGCATTCAGGGTTCTTGCATCCCACTGAGCAAGTACTCACGCCCATCCGCCTCTTTCAACTCGCTCTGAATCCTCTCACGGAGAGAAGATCCGACTCTTATATCGTTATTATTAAAATAACTCGCTTCTTAGACATAGAGTATTATACCGTTCGAGTGACCCAAATCATATTAAAAATCTCTTTAGTCTTCTTCAGACTAAGCCACATGGAATCTGAAGTTACAACTCCTCCGTGATCGTATATTTGCTGTATCGATGGTGAACGCTGACACAACTTGCCATTGATAATTTGATATCCACTCAGAGTGCAGGCTCCTCAGACCTGTAAGTTTGGTAAACATGCGTCATCGCAACGTGCAACTGCAACCAACCTGTCACCCACGAAAGCGAGCGGCAAAAACTCATGCATCTGCAGCAGATGAACCTGAAACCTCAGCATTACTCCTCACTATTCCAGGACGCAAGCTCCGTCTACGTTTCGGCACCGCAGAGATCACTCGTGAGTCGTGAGCGTAAACCTGCTTCGTCCTCATCCTCTGATCGGCACGTCTTCACTCGCACAGGTGGCCCTGCAGAGAGTTTAGATACCACGGATTACGTACAGCGACGCGCGCATGGAGGCTTGCATTTGGGTCGAGCACTGGGCAGACAATGGGTGCCCCCATCGCCATTCACACCTCGACTGGTCCATTTCTGGGAACTGTTCTCGCGCTCCTTCTCCTGAGCGGCGCTATGTCAGGACTAAGAGCATCTCCAACAATCCCTCTAAATCTTCTCCTAAATCAAAATTTAAGAAAAATAAGTAAAATCTCCTAAATCAAAATTTAAGAAAAATAAGTAAAATCTTTCTTCCAACAGTACCCGTAAACCTTCCCCTAAAGCTCCGCGTCCCCTAAAAACTCCCGTTCCGCACATATTTCCAGGGAGATTTCTGGGCTCCCCGATTTCCTCTCCCGCGACATTTTCCCTTTCGAGCCGAGGCCGGCCCTCATCCCCGCCTCCCCGCTTCAAGATGGCGCCGTCACCGGAGACGGCAGGCGCATGTCTCGTACGCGTCCCCAGTCCGTCCGTCGTCGTCGACCTCGGTCACAGCTTCATCCCGTCGCCCGGCCAAGCAACGCCGTGCTGAGACACCGCCATCCTGATTGGTGTTTCCCGACGTCCGCCGCCGCGCGTCCTTGTCGTCCCAGTTCATTCCCCGGTTGGTCCCCGCCGGTTCCGGCTCGTTCCCCAGCGGTCCCCACTTGGTTCCCTCCGTTGCAGCTCGGCCGGTTTCTATCTGGTGCAGCGACGACCAGCTCAGGAGCCACCTTGCATCTTCTTCCTCCTGGTGCAGACTCCATTCACAGTTATCAATCTCATCTCCTCTCCTTTCTTGCAAGATAATGCATTCTGTGGATTTATTAGGGTTAGAAATATGTTCATATGTTGTGTTCATCTGATGAGTTAGTATATTGTTTTTTTTTTTTTTGCAACTTAAGGTCCTTGATTAAATAGAGTTAGGATTACCATTAGTCATCGCACCCTAAGCCTGGCACCATCGGTGGCCATTTTAGCAAGCAAATGTGCTATTCTATTCCCCTCTCTTTACATGTATAAATTTAAAAGAGTTAAAACAAAGGCTAATGTCTTTGATGAGATGTCTTACACTACTGGTTCCGTTTAGCTAGCTAACAGAGGTCAAATATGAGTGATTATATAGTTGATTTGCACGTTCATTCAACTAGCTGTACAGATTCAATTTTGTATAAGCAGATGATGCAATTGATATGGCTTATTTGTTACACCTCATAGTTATGTAGAGTGTAGTCAAATCTTTAGAAGATATGACTTCATAGCTACTGATATGGCTATTCATATGTAACATGCAGTTGAGCTATTTCAAAAATTTTGTGTGTACTATACAGATGTGCAATGACATTTATATGGCCTTCTTTTCAAATATGTTTATTTATGGTGTTCAGGTGCATTACTGAGTCTCTGATTTCCAATTCTGCTTTCATTACAGAGTCTCTGATTTTCAGTTCTACTCTTATTTGTTTAGGTACATAAGACGGTCTGTCAATGGAGGGAGATGGCTATTTCATAGGATTCCTTAACGAAAGCCAGGGCAACCTTGGATCGGACTTGGATGGTTATTTTCTTATGACCACTTTTCTGGTTGATTTAGCATTGGTACTGCTTTATTCTTAGCTTAATCGGAATGTATGAGATGCTATTTTATTTGTGTCTGGATGGCCTCTGTCACCTATTTCAGTGAAAACCGAAGTTACCTGAAGCATCAGTATATCTATATTGTTCTTCGATGGCACGTTTGACCTCTGTTCCTAGTACGAAGTATATGCCTGTATTGTCACTGCGCCATCTGAATTCAAATGGCTCTGCATGGCAGCGCTGCTGTGTTCGTGTTCGACTCGATGCGTTTG
The DNA here is from genome assembly GCA_001602315.1 of Zoysia pacifica. Classification (NCBI taxonomy): domain Eukaryota; kingdom Viridiplantae; phylum Streptophyta; class Magnoliopsida; order Poales; family Poaceae; genus Zoysia; species Zoysia pacifica. The sequence continues at coordinate 18,715 of BCLH01000103.1, forward strand.
TGAGGATCGATCTTATTCTAAGTCTACGTATGATTTGGATCGGTCAACGGCCAACCGAATGATCTAGGTAAACATATCGATACTGCTGATCTGGCTTGAGTTCAAATAATTTTTGGGGTCCAATTAGGGGTGCTGTTGAAGGAAGAAAGAAAAATAACCTCCTAAATTTTTTGGGTTGTCCCCAAAAGATGGTTTTAGGAGTGGAGTTTTAAGGGAGCTTTTGGAGTTGCTCTAAAGACACTTGTTGAGTGCCGTCGTTGTCCGTATCGGTTCAGGAATCTGAGAGCAGTAGTCTGAACTGAAGAATTTTCCGAGCAGAGAGCGAAGACGACACCTACAGTTGGTTATCCTATCTTTCATCGGAAGACATTTTGGTTGCTGCCAGTAGTACAAGAAAGACGCAGCGTGTCTTGCGCGCTGCGTCCCGTACCTAAATCTGCAAGCGGTTCGGTTTGCAACCGGTTCCAACGGTTTGGTTTCTGCATTGGGTTTAATTTGGATGGGTTGAAATGGGTTTGCAAATATAATAGTATGGTTCCAACACGAAAGCAGTTTGGTCCAGTCTAATTTGAACCGTAACAGCTCGGTTCTAAACCCGTTTGAGATCACGGGCCTGGCAATGGTTGCTCATATGGGTCCAGAGTCTGTAGACCTAGTCGTGAGTCGCTACCGCCGCCTTGGCCTCCGCCGTACCCGCCGCCGACGCCGCAGTCGCTGCCACCTCGATCTACCTCATCCACAGCGTCGTCCTCGGCAAGCTCACCGCCCACCACGCACCGCTCTGACTCCGGCACGCCGTCCTGCATCAGCTGCGTCGCGCGGTCCCTCCTCATCCTCTGCGCCTACACCGCGTTCGGCGGCGGCGCGGCGTACATGTGGGTGGCCGTCGCGTGCAGCGTCGGCTCCCTCTGCTACGTCCTCGCCAAGGCCGTCGCCATGTTCGCACCGCCAAAGCCGGCCTCCAGCTGCAGGGCAAGGGGCAGCTCGTCGCCGTCGAGGCCATGTTCCTCATGTCGCTCGCGCTCGCCGCCGCGCACCTCGCCATGGCCTACCGCGCAAGCTGCCGCGAGAGACGCCGCATGCTCGTCTACAAAATCGACGTCGAAGCTGTTAGTCTCCTCTTCTCCCTATTATGATTACTCAAATTCGCGCTTGAAACTCCTCTGCACAGTTTTCTGCGTTAGAAAGAAAATCGAGCTTTGCAATTCGTGCGTCTGGTTCTGGGAGTAGCAAGATAACACGAATCCTGAGAGCAATCCCCAAGATCCCGGGGCATGATCACCTGCGAACTTTCGGCCAAAAGCCTCACCTAAATTCCAGGATTTGAATTTTTGAAAGAGAGAAGGACAATTATATTTTGAAGCAAATTCCCAACCTGCCGTCAACTCTTCTCAACCCGCTGGCGGCAGAAGAAAAACATCCACTGTTACTCGCCTTTGCCTGGGCTAGGAACCGTTAATAAGAAATGGTTTGGAACCGGTTCCAAACTGAAGTGAAAACTTTGGGTTGGTGTGGGTTGGGCTGATTTTTCAGTTCAGTTTGGTTCCATTTGGTTTTGAAAGGTGGAGCGGTGGATTGTTTGGATGGGGTGAAAATTAGCAGTGTCATGGTTTGGTTCGGGCTTCGGTTCGGTTTTTGGCCCACTAGCAGGTTGACCCGTACCAGTTTTTGTTGGCGAGAGGATCGTTCGTTCTTAGATCTGTACGTGAAAATTTTCAGACTTTTTCTCAATGTGTAAATTTCCAAATAATAAGAGAATAAAAAATCCAGATGCCATGATGAGTTCGATCGATAACGGAATCAAGTGTTTATCGTGGATCGTGTGCTGTCGGTAGACCCCGTCGCTTTTGACCGGTGATGGTATCTGATGGCTCCTCTTGGCACCAAAAAAAAGAGGCTGCACCGGTTTGATGAGACCTCTCCCCTACCATACCAACATGATGTGAGAGCGGTGATTGGTGAATGAAAGGCAGTGATCCGCTTGAAGATAGTGCAGCTTTGGTTTTTTGCCATGCGGAGTCACCCTGCTATCTTCTGTGATTATGTTTTTTGCATCGCAGAGGGCTAGCTCATGCACTGCTTAGACCTGCGAGCAGAAGGCCTTGCCGTCGGCGGCACGCCGCACGCGGAAAGCGGGACTTCAGACATGAGGCGTCAGGCAGGCTGGCAGGCGAGCACAGATATCAGCGATGAGGACGAGCATACAGCATTGGAGAACCCAGGTAGGGGAGACGAAACCTCAGCTTCACTAGCAGTAATAGTAATGAACCTTAGCTTCACTGTAAAGCAAAGTCAAATACAAATAATATCAAATTGGCTATTCGCCTTCAAAACAAGGGCGCACAAACAATTCTCAAAAAAAAAAAAAAAGCGCCGTAAGGGTTTTGTTATCTTATTTCTGTTCAAACAGGGTACTTCAATACATTGCTTGTTTTCTCATTGTAATGGGCCACCATATGTAAACCTCCCATCGGTACACCAACCAATCCCCAGTGTTATCCTGAAATTGTTTAAAACAGAGGAGGACATTAGCATTTTTTTAAAAAAAAGTAACTAGTAACTATGATTGTACTTTATGCGCTCTACAGATCACAATCCGTTGTAGTCTAGCTGGTTAGGATACTCGGCTCTCACACGAGAGACCCGGGTTCGAATCCCGGCAACGGAAATCCATTTTGTCACTCCAAACTGGTTGCAATCGCCTCCGTACTCCGGCCCCTGGTCTAGCGATGTCCGTACCGGTAGAACGAAAAGAGCGCAGTTGCGGGTCCTGGGCCTGTACGGAAATGGCTCCGAGCCGGACGCGCAAAAGCCCATAACGGCTTCCAGCCTTCATAGTGAGCCCAAATTAGAGACGATCTGCCAAGTGACGGAAAGATTAAATGGGCGGGAGGGTCAATTGGAAGAAATAAAGTCGGATTGATATAGAGAAGCTGTTTGTCCGCCAATGTGTTTTGGAGAACACATGGTGCCAGTTTTCTAAATTTACATATCATTGTATTTATGAAAAAATTTACATATCATTGTATTTATTTCTCCCTTTTCCGCTTCTTTTTTTTTTTTTTTGCGAGCACATCTTTCTTGGACTACTAGTATAGATTCAATCTTTGGAATCGGAATTCTTGGGGAGCGTGAATAAGTTATCTTTTGCCTTTACAAGATGGGCTATTAGTTTATGGAAGAGACTGCCCTGGGCGGTTGGCGGTTGTCCTATTAGTGACTTTCATGCACTGCTTGATGTTCGATAATTGGTCCTGCGCATTTCTTGCGTGATGGAAAAGCATTGCATCGTTCAGAGTATCTTGTCGCCGTTCTTAATCGGACGCCGTGCCCGTGCCATGCGTGTGTAAAGCCCGACATTACTCCATTGTCATGGCATGAAAACGATGGTTGCTGCTCAAGGCAACCCATGTTAATTTTCTGCACCGTGCTTGATTTGAAATCCTGGATGAACATTCGAATACTTTCTGTCAAAAGTTTCCACGACCTTTTGTCATCAAAACGCTAGTGCGACATCTGAAGCATGTGCCTTCCGTTCGTGCGTGCGTGTGTTCAGACATACTTATCGCTCGGGCAAACAAGTGACCTAGTATTAGGAGAGGTGTCGCATCCGGGATTTCAGCGACGGGCATAGGAATCCGACGGGCCACCTGAAAAATGCTCTCACACGGGGTCAGTGCTCGACAACGTTGGTCCAATCACGTCCGACGAGTGTAAAGAGTTTGATCTAGCACTTGGAAAGATCAGCACGCCTATAACCTAGTATCATGCGACGAGATTCAATGTATGGGAATCTCAATTGACCTGCAGCCACTTCAGATGATCAACACGCAAATACTCTAGCTCGGTTCTTGGCGTACGATGCTACGGTAGCACGAGCACTTGCGAACAGAAGGGGACAAGAATATTGGACACGGACAGTAGTAGTACAGAAAATTACATCCTGCACTGATCAACGCGGCCGCGGTTGCGGGGGGCTCGCTTTCAGGCCAATAGCAGCTTCACGTGACACCAACGGAGTGATGTCCCCACGCAGCTGCGTGCTCACTCGCTCAACCTAAAAGTGGCCCGGGCCAGGGCGCCACCACACCCATCCATCAACCGCGTGCCGCCACAGGACTTGTAATCAATCGGCCATTTCTAGATCGCATCTATTTTTAACGTGCGATGTCGCGGTGTTACCTACACCGACATAATATAAATTTATAGATAAAAATAGTGCAGTATATATCTTTTTAATCTATGTGATCTAACATGTGATGAACTCAACAATGTAATTTAATTTGAGCCATCACAAAATATAATACTTTATGTTCAAAGGTCGAAATCGACAAACTTATGTATAATCGAGTGAATTACAACGACAGAAAAGTTTTTACACGGGCAGAGTCTCTACGCCTATGTTTATGTATAGCTATCTTTTATTTGTTTTTTATGAGATATTCAACATGCCTTTATGTAAAGGTCAAACAAAGTTACAATGTGAAAAAAAACAAACGACTCTTTAACAAATGAGAGCCACAACAGAACTTGATGTTCACATAATTGATTGCCTTCTGACAGGTGAGATATAGCCACACTTAATCCCAGCAGAACGAAACTTCGTCTGAGGAGTGACGCCGCACCTACTTGCTCGCAACATGGGCTAAACAAGTCTTCCCCCGCCTTATTCCCGGACCCCAGCAGGTGGGTAGAATAATTACGCGCGCACAAAAAGGTAAAGCCGCGTTTCAGGTTCATCCTCCCGTGTCCCAACGCAACGTGCCGAAAATAATCCTGGCTATAAGTAAGCGGCCCCGTGCACGCTCTCCTCCCCAACCAAGCCAAGCCAAAGCCAAGGCACGCAAACAGCCAGCTCTCGCCTCTCGCCTTCACCACGACCACCCGCAGCAGCCAGCCAGCGAGGGATCGAGAAAGGGAGCAATGGAGTACGGGTACCCCTACAACGGCTGCGGCGCCGGCGGGCACAAGGAGAAGAGGCCGCCGCTCAAGAGGGGGCAGCTCAAGCTGCAGATCGCCAAGACGCTGAGCAGCCTCGTGGTGCCGAGCGTAGCCAAGAACAGGGACCGCAGCTTCGGGAGATAAGATGAGCACACCGATCAGCAGCGTGCTGATCTGCCAACTTCGCGGAGGATGTGTGGTTGCCTTGTGGATGAGTTTGACATAGGAATTGTGGAAATAGATTAGTTTGGGTAGCTCTGGGTCTAAAGTTTTCCCCCCATCGATCCTCGCCTGTTGCTCGCTCGCTCAGAGCTCTGTTTTTTGAGTGAAGCAATGCAGAGAGACACAGATACAGAGGTGTACTCGTTGTGAACTTTAGCAAAGAGTATTAATTTGTTCTTACCCTGAAAAACGCGCTTCAATTTCACAAGCCTGCTGCCTGAGCGTGGCTGCCTGTTATTATTGTCATCCAAACACATCGTTGGTGCCAACGAAAATAGAATCGGGGCCACGCCACGACGCCTGCGCACGGCTTGAGCGGAGCAATGCAGAGAGATAGACTGATACTAGTACATTGTTCCATGGTTTTGATAGTTGTATCAATTGGGCAGCTCATTGTGAGTTTGCGCATCCATGGATCTTGCCCCTCTTTCATTGCTTGCCAAAATTCCAGCAATTGGCCACAAAGGGATACTCGTGTTAATGGGACTGTACATGGAGGAGAGTTCCAAGGCCCTTGCTCCATCCGATCGAAATGGAACCCTCTCATTCTGAGCTCCCGTCTCCGTGTCCTGGACCTGGATTCCCCCTTCCGGACTGATGCTTCCGTTCGTCGTCCTGCGCTCGCCAGACAGCCACCAAGGAAAAACGGCTCCGGGCCTCGGCACTTCGGCAGAGGCTCGTCGCTCGGCGGAACGCGGCATGTGCCGGCTGCCGTGGCACCGTTCGCAGGTGTATTCCGATTGCTCCGACGCAGTACTGTTGCGACTAATCTTTTTGTTCTATATTTGTGTGCGTGTTAGTAGAGTTGTTTAGCATCTATGAGATCGTGACCAGTGGAGTATATAGCAGTGTGTGCCTGCATACTTAGTGGATTAGTGTGTCGAAATTAATATGTGCATATCGATAATTTAATGTGTGCGTGAGAGTCAAGTTAGAATGCCGGAGGCTATACGACGTGGTGAAAGTGGCCGGTGAAGTAATCTGCATGATGAGAATGTAGTTGATTATGCAGACAAAGCTGACACGTGTAGTGTTTAGCTTGCTTCCGGTGATTAGGGAGTGCCTGACGTACGGAGGTACTGCATGCCAGGCTTATGAAGAGTATGGTTTGACCTTACATGCAGAGGGAGATTAGTAGAGCTAATGGCCGGATCGTGCGTCTGTGCGTGTGTTGGTAGGTGAGTGCCGGCCAAAAAAATATTTTGTTATTTAAACATATGTAATCAGTATTAAGTGTAGTGTGAAGTAAAGTAAAAAATGTGCTTTGTATTGGTGCTGATGTGCAGCGCCTAAATTTCTTTGTGTTCTTGTGTCCAGTGCTACGTTCATCTTTATTTGATTTGTGTGAGTGTTTCAGAGAGAAAGCGAGTGACCGAGAGAGCTGGGGTATTCAAAGCTTTAGGTCGAGTTTTTCAACTATGTTTGGAGATAATTTGAGAGTGTATACTCTGTCGAGTCACCGCGACACTAGCGGCAACGGAAAAGGTGTCGACGGTGAGCTTGTCGTGTAACAAGTGAAGGAGGCGGGGGTGACTCTCCGTTACTTCATGTTGTCGGAGGATAACTATAGTATGTGGACGATGAAGATGAAGATCTTCGTGCAAGCACAAGGTGTGTGAGCGACCGTGGAGAGCAAAAAAACCGTCGATAAGAATTGGACCAAATAGCTCTCGCCGTCATCGTCCAAACTGTGTCAGAAGCCATAGTGATGGCCATATTCGAGAAAGAGATCGTGAAGTAGACGTAGAACGCTCTTCAAAAGATGTGCGTCGGTGAAGAGCTTTAGGTTGATTTGTGTGCGTGCATACTTAGTGGATTAGTGTGCCGAAATTAGTGTGTGCATACCGGCAGTTTAGTGTGTGCGTGAGAGTCAAGTTGGAGTGCTGAGCTGTGCAGCGTGGTGAAAGTGGCTGGTGGAGTAATCTATATGACGAGAATGCAGCTGGTTACGTAGACAAAGCTGACACGTGTGGTGTTTAGCTTGCTTCCGGTGATTAGAGAGTGCGTGACGTGCGGAGTTCCTGCATGCCAGGCTTGTGGAGAGTATGATCTGACTTTACATGCAGCAAGATTAGTAGAGTTAATGGCCGAATCGTGCGTCTGTGTGTGTGTTGGTGGCTGAGTGCTGGCCAAAAAAGTATTTGGCTATTTAAATATATGTAAACAGTGTTAAGTGCAGTGCGAAGTAAAGTGAAAAAAATGCTTGTGTTGGTGCCGGTGTGCAGCGCCTAAATTCCTTTGTGTTCTTGTGTGCAGTGCTATGTTCATCTTTTATTTGCGTGAGTGTTTCAGATAGAAAGCGAGAGTGATCGACAGAGCTGGAGCTTGTCCAACAAGTACTCCCACCTCGCCACTCGGATACTGATACATGGATCCAGATTATTCGATCTCTCTTCCGATTTCTTTTAGTTGTCAAGGACACTGGATGTCGATTCTCTTCAGGTAGGTGGACGATAAACTAATGTTGCACATTCCCAGAAAAAAATGGTGTATTCTCGGGTGATGCTGATCAGCCTGCATTTGCTATGCTTATCTGGCTATTTTATTGACTTGAGATCTTACGGAGCATCACCACAAGATATCAGCGATCTAAACATTGCAAAGAAAATTCTACGGTGCAGAAATAATTCAAGTCGAAACGGATCAGCAGACCGACGTGGCTGGTGATGCCGGGTTCAAGGCTTGACGCCAAAAGTGCTGTCTGCTGTCGCGTCGCAGCGGCGTGTTCACTCATGGAAGCCCGCGTGCCGCCACATACTTCAAATTCACCCAACCAGTCCTAGAACATGTCCAATTTTTGCCATGCGATCCATTGGGTCTGGCAAAACGAAAGGTGTCCACGGGACGCGATCTAGAGGAGTCTCAGTCACGATGAAGGTGTCAGTGTCACCGTCGTTGGCCCTGCCACAGGTGTCCGTTGTCAGTGACCGCGTGCGCTGCGTGCTAGATCCTCGGCTCCACGCAATGGCGCAATCACATTGCACTGAATCCTCGATTTAAACATGAGAATTTTCTCAATTTCTACGGTTTTTTCTATAAAATTGAGCTGCAATTTTTATATAATTTATGTGAAATTTCAATATTCCAAACAAAACTGAAATGGTGCTAATTCAAGACGATGAACACTACTTAGTGGAGTAATAGGACGAAATCTAAGCATCTGGCTTCTATATGGAGCCCAATCTGTTTGTTACCATCTGCTAGATGCTATCCTTTCACGGATGCTTGGAACTGGGTGAGAGCGGAGAGCGAGCGACGGCACTCCAACCAGCAGGTGGATTGATTAACATCGAATCAACAAAAGAAAAAAAAAAGGCGCGTTTCTTCAGGTTTCAGCTCCCAACGCAACATTTCTGAAAGATACTATTAGTACAACTGTAAAACTGAATGCACAGGACAACAACTTAGTGCTGCGTAGCTATGACATGGAATAAAAAGTACTACGTAGGAATATGTTAAAATATATTCACATATCTACAACTGGTGATCAAGAGAGGAGGAAAAGAGATGGGTGATCAGATTCGGCAGACTTATGTTGCTACTTGTGGGCGAACGATGTTGCCTATTTCAGACTTGCTACCTTCCAGTAGTTTCCTGTAGGCGTTTTCTGCTTTTGCTGAAAAGTTCGTGTAAACAACTTAAACGAGCAGGAACCGTATTCAGTACGATTTAGCAAATCATTAGAAACAGGCCATGTGTCACGAGAAAGGATCACATGTGCTGATTCTTGATGCAAATCAACTGTGCTCCAGTTTTCCTTTCAAGTAGTAAAAGGCATATCAGAACAACAATGTTGGCATGATGGCATAAAAAATTTGCTCACATAATCTAGGCAAAGGAAAAATATAGTCCTGTTATTAACAAGTGACAACATATCTCCACATGATAAAAGGGCAGGTAGCAAACATCAATTGTCATGTGTGATAGCAACACCTGGCGCCATTCATTGCGCATTACCTGCTCAATGTTACAAATCAATCCCCACTTGCATCTACGCTCCACCTCTCCGTTCTTAAAGTAACTAGATTGGTTTAGAGCCCAAAAATGGAGCAATACTTCTCAAAGCACATTCCAGCATATTACTGCTCAAGATGATGTGCCCTCGCCAGGTTCTCGTATCTGAATGGAAGTTTTTGACAGGCTTGCTTCAAGTTCATTTAGTTCGTCAAGATCCAAATCATCGTCAATATCGATATCATCATCATCAGGCTCCTCAGCCTGCTTACCATTGGAAGTTGACGAACTTGGACCTGCATCCTGATTTTGCTTGGACTGCAGCATTGAATGGGAAATATACTTAGAATATACACATATCAAGAGAAAAAAATGTTGAGCAAACACATCACAACCAGACTTCATTTAGCTGTATTGCACGCTTGTCCAAAAACAGCAAGCAATTCACTTTGAAAAGAGGCTAGAAATTTTCCTCACAAATCACAATATACAAAAAAATGCACACCAATTTATAAGAAATAATAAAACTGATAATACGAATCCACACTATTTTTTAGTGCACTTTATTCAATATGTTATTCTGGGTTGCGATCTCTGTAAGATATGAAGCAACTGAAAATGATCACAGCAGATAAGAGATGTAGCAATTGAAAATCATCATAGCCGATAGTTCAAAAAAAAAAATCATAGCAGCAAAAATGAAAAAATAGCACGTAAAGAACAGTATCAGGAGTGAAATGAAAAAATCCCTTAGAGTTTCATATCTATCTAATTTCTTGAACCTCTGGGTTCATCTAGTGGCCTACTGAGGATTACTGAGACTAAATTCCATAATAATGCTAATTAAAGAACTAAGATCATGAACCATTTTAAGATGTTTGCATACTCTTTCTTTCACATGCAAATAGAAGAGAAATATGGGGTACTCCAAACTAAGACCAAGATGCCATGTCTCAAAAATCTAGATCTACACCCACGAGTAACACAGCCACTTGTTTTGGCACATTGGATACCGTAAGCATACACAGAACAGCCATGGCACCTACTCCATAGAGAGTATTATCAAGCAATGGAGATAATTCTTTTACCGTCTCTTGCTTAGCCTCTGACTCTTCATCTCTCTCATAGACTTCATATGCTTCAGCATCATCCACGAAGACACTTGCATCAGCCATGAATAGCTCACGACCACTGAAAATGGACATGTATCATTACAATCTGGATGATGAGAATTGAGAATACAAAACAATTAAATAACAATAAAGAGAATTACCTCATGCGGTCATTTTTAGCCCTTTCTGCCCTCAAAGCGGCCTGGCCAGCTTCTCTTTCTTCTGCCTTCTTCCTCTTCCATTGCATGAATAATTCAGTAGTCATTGGGGTTGACGTCTTTGTTTTTCTGCGCTGTTAGACCGACACAACAAGAAGGGATATAATAACAGTTGCTAGATAAAGCTTCATAGTATATATGTTAAGGATCCTTTTGTTCTCTATCTACCTCATCTTCAATCTCATCTTCAATTGCTAGCTTTTCACTCTCTTCCTCCAGCAAGGCATTCATTTGGGACTTTAGTACATATCCAGGTGGAAGGGCATGCCTGTAGTGGCAATCTTTCCCACCATTTGGGCAAACCCAAAACCACCCATATTGTTTCTTCTCCACGGCATCAAGAAAGTATTTGCAAACCTACAGTATAAAATGCAAACCATTTATTTCTTATATTAACAAGGCCAATTTTAGTAATTCTTTGCTGAATCGAAACTTATGTATAACAGCAGAAGAGGGTAAAGAAACTGTTGTCAAGAAAAAAGGGGGGAAAAACAAGTTTCTGAACAAAAATAAGCTACGCAACAAAATTACAATACATTGATCATGAAAGTTTGAACAGAGTTACAGTAAAAAAAAAGAGCATAAAATTGCAGATGCAAGTGCATCATAATATGATATTCTTAAGTCACAATCATGTGAATCATCACTGCTGATACATAAATTGTGGATAGCAGGCACAAAGTTTGTCTGCCTGATATAAGAAGTATTGTGACCTCTTACAAATATTAACATACGACACACAGTGAAAGAGGAACAGTATAGTATTTCCTAGGACTATATTAACTACTGACAAGAGCGTTTATAGTAAGTGGGAGATAACAAAACATTAGACTGGAAAGAACTAGAAATTAATTGTATAATAGGTATGGATTAGTGCTTACAATATCAGTAGGTTTATTCTGCTGATACTCTGTCTTTTTTGATTCAACAACCTTCTCAAGGGTCTCCTGATCCCAATCCTCCATGGTTTCTGGCAAGAACAAAAACATAGCAAGGTTTACCGAAACGAAAAGAAACACTTCTGATGAACTAATACAAATCAAGGTACAATAATCTGATTATATTTGTTTCTTACCCGCATCACGCTTGTCCGTGTAAATATCAATCTTTTCACCCTTCCTTTGAACATTCAAGTCATGTGAGAACTTGCATTTAAAACCCTTTTGGCACTGGCCAACCTTAAAGAACTCACAAAGAATTGACTTGGGATCAACACCTGCATAACAGATTTAAGGCATCACCAGAAATCCAAGTAAAAGAGACTCACCCGAATAACTTTTTTACATTCATGTGGTGATCCTAATAACTTTCTACAAGAGGCTGTTTGCAGGACTCAAACCCATAACCTCACGGTCACAAGACAACAGCAACTTCACCGCTGTGCCAGGGCTTCCCTTCCTCGTTTCATGCTAAAATAATACGAGGAGCTTTGCGGCACACATTAATTTTCTACACATACTGATACGGACTACATACATCGTAGCTAGGATAGGACTACTCAAGATGCCGAAGAGGCCATACCAACGGGAACCTTCGGCTGGCTGACGGCGACCTTGAACAGATCATTAAGCTCCTTCTCGCGCGCCTTCTCCTCCTCCTTCTTCTTCTGCGCATTCACATCAACAGAAAAAGAAACAAAACATCAGAAGAGCCATTTAACTGGATGAGGCGAAGTACAGCCCGCACGGGGTCCGATCTGAGCACTCTCGCTTGCCTTGGCGGCGGTCTTGGACGGGTCAGGCTTGGGCTGGACCGCCTGGTGCAGGGACTGGACGTACTTCTGCACGTTTTTGCTCTTGTTCTTGTTCTTGAGTCCGAACGTCTTGTCCTCCACGATCTTCTGCTTCTTCGCAAGTTCGGTCTTCGATGGCTGCCCCTTCTTCGGCGGCATCCTGACCCGCTGCTACTCTCGCGCTCGAGAACGTCGGGTATTGTGGGGCGGAAGGATGGAGGCGGCGATGAGGGGTACAGGGTTTGTTGGGTTTGGGGCTGGAGGAAGGGGAAGGCGGAGCCCGGCAGCGAGGAGGAGGAAGTTTCTAGAGATGCTGGTGGTCTCGTTCCGATGTGGGTAGTAGTCGCCATTGGATGATGATGGGGTTGGATGCTGGGCCTCCAAAGCGGGTTTGAAATGGGCTTCGGGCCGCTATTTTCCATGGATATCACGTGGCGGCCCAGGTCCACCTTACATTCGCTCATGCATCTCCTTTGAGTTTTCATGAATTTTTTTAACTAACAATATCTAAGATAAAAAAAATCATCCGTTAAATTTATAAAAGATATCTATATAAATAAATTTTATTTGTTAAATTTGTAAAAATATAATTATAAATATATTTTTTATATATACATAGTTTAACATATCTCAGCTGAAAATTTTATTGTGTATGTAAAAAAAATTGTCTTTTAAAGATAGAGATTGAATTGATTGTTGTAAACATTTTATGTGACCTGACCCGTAAGAAAAACTGTACCTTTTCTCGGTGTACGTGGCAGAATAGGTCCACCTGACCCGTACGAACTCTTTTCGTTCGCCCTGCATCGTGACCGTATAATCCTTGGCCTCGCACGGATCTCAGGGCAGGGAGGGCGTAACCAAACCCTAACACCGAACCCACCGCATATATATTGCTTCACCATCTCTATCCCTCACCTGCTTGTAGCCGCCGCCGCCGCCCCCAGCCCGTGCTCCGCGCCGTCGCCGCACCTCCTCCGCGCAGCGTTCCCGAACTTTTCAGTCAACATGGGGTACTTCCTCTCTTATCTCCGCGTTCTCGCGATCTGCTTCGTGATGTTTACCTGCTGCCTTAGAGATCTAGCAATCTAGCGCTGTTTGGCTTGTTTGAGAGTAGCATTACATGCCTTTGTAATCTGTGGTTTACTTCTTTTATTTTGATGCTTTGCTTGAGGGAGTTTCTCTATCCTGATGTCTGGTTGGGAATGGGTAAGTTACTTTGATGAAACCAAAGCTTATTGACGGTCCAGTGCTGATCAGATTATACAACGTCAGCGCTAAACATATTCATAAGCGATATCAATCCGTTGCTTCTGTGTAATGGTATCTTTCTAGATTCAGTTTCTTGAGTCTGGGACGTTATGCGCGGCAGCATACACCTCAATCATGGCATTATAGCAATTCAAGGGGATTCGTCCTTTGTGTCCATTGTGGTATTATCTATAGTAAAAAAATAACTGAAATAGACGTGAATCCTCGATGTAGGCCTCTCGATTGGGTCATTCCCATAAATTTAACTTTGCATTGGTCCCTCCTTTGTCAAGTTCTAGGCTATTTTGGTGGCAATGTTAGTAATATATTCAGCCATCATATTCTAGTTTCAGTAATACTGTTACTGTTGTTCTGACGCATGTCTGTATTTGGGCTGTCCAAGTTAACGCAGGCTTATTTAATCCAGAACTTAGTTTGTATGCATTGAAATTTGACAGTAACTTCTTTGTTTGCTTAGCACAATTCTATAGATAGCCACTATTTTTAGCTTACATTTGCTTTGTGTTCAGTGTCAACTTTAATGTTCATTATGGTCTAAGTTACAAGTATGTTTTGAAGTTCTAATTCAGTGGTGAACTATGTTTAAATCTTCTTGCACAGGAAGACACGTGGTATGGGAGCTGGTCGCAAGTTGAAGACCCACCGCAGGAACCAAAGGTGGGCTGACAAGGCTTACAAGAAGAGCCACTTGGGTAATGAGTGGAAGAAACCCTTCGCTGGGTCGTCCCATGCCAAGGGCATTGTTCTTGAGAAGATGTAAGCAGAAGCTCCATTGTTTTTATTCTTCACACTTGTTTATTTGTGAACTTCAGCTAAATATGCATTGGTTCCATTCCAGTGGTATTGAGGCCAAGCAGCCTAACTCTGCTATCCGTAAGTGTGCCCGTGTCCAGCTTGTGAAGAATGGCAAGAAGATTGCTGCCTTTGTGCCAAATGATGGTTGCTTGAACTTCATTGAGGAAAATGTATAGTCTTCATCCTGTACTCTTCATTCATTGACCTGACATCTAATGCCGCAGCAATATGATTTCTCTTTTTGTCTCTCCCCAGGATGAGGTGCTGATTGCTGGATTTGGTCGTAAGGGTCATGCTGTGGGAGATATTCCTGGTGTCCGGTTCAAGGTTGTCAAGGTCTCTGGTGTGTCTCTGCTTGCCCTTTTCAAGGAAAAGAAGGAGAAGCCTAGGTCTTAGATCACTTATGCATCTTGATTGGCCAAACTTCGAGTAGAAAGTTTGAAGGTTTAAGATGTTTAAGAATGTTTTCGTGCTTTTGATTAACTCTAGAATTTGTTAACTGAAGATTGTTTAGTGAAAACGATTTCCTGTCAGACTTCGCTTATGTTAAGAGAATAGTACATCTTGAGTTTTGGTCTCCATATTTGTATCTCAAAAGCTTTGCCTCTTTCCTTGCAATCTCCAAATCTGGTTGATCTCAATTTTGATTAGAGCATGAGATGCTCCACTCATGTTCCGTTCACTGCTCAATTAGCGTCATGGCCTAAATGCTGTTGCTCATGGGAATGAGGCGCGTCTTTGGAATTGAATAGCCATATGAAACCCGTGATGTCTATAGTAAGGAAATTTAGCGTGCTTACAATCTTCAGCATGAGCGTGCTCGTCTTTTACTAATTTTAAGATTGGAAAACAAATTATGTGAGTTTCGAATATGTGAGTTCGAACATAGGTTCAATATGGTCTGTAAGGGAGCTTACCGTCTTGCTGGGGATCCCAAGCAAGATCCACGTAGTACTCGTGTAGATCACAGTTGTCTTCGTCGAGCGACGGGTCCTCTAGAATCCAAAGATTAGATGAGAAATGAGTAAATCACGGCAAATTCAAATTCAAATATGATTAAAAGTAACGAGTTGATTCGGCGTGATTCTGCTTTCTCGTCACGGGCGTGAGCGCAGATGCTTTGTGGGATTCCGTCTTGCGGCGACAGCGACGGTCGTCACGACAGGGGGAAAGTGCTATGTTGGGCCGACTGGGCCTCTTCGTGGGCTGTTGCGCTTGGGGCGGGAGAGAAGAAAGAGGAGAACAATTGACCCAGCAGCTTGGCGCCCAACAAAAATCGTTTTGATTTTTGTTTGAATGAAGTTTGAATTGGAGGTTTGAATTCAAACAGTTTTTCAGCTCCCGATATCTGAATGAGAGCTTGAATCTTTTTAGGTAATGGTAACAGCAGGAGATCTACGCTTGAGAGGAAATTGATCTCAAGAAATCTTGGTTTTGAGAGAAATTTGACACAAACTTATTTACAAAACTCTTGGTCTGTTATAGTGTTTTTTATTCTAAACCATCATCGTTTCTTTGTCATCTGATCGATCAGGTACTAGTTTTCCATGAATTATTTTCTGCCAGCAAATGTCCACCAGATGACCAAACCACATGTAAGTAAAACCGTCTCAGGCTTCCTTTTGCCAGCTGTTTATTTACTGTCGTGCAGGTGCAGTTCGAACGAACTCCCCTCAAAAAGATATTTCAACCGCAAAATTTCTCCAGCGTCCGATCCCCATTCGCCATCTCTCCACTCTCCGCGGCCACCCTCTCTCTCTCTCTCCTCCACCTTCTCTCTCTCCCGCCTCTTCCCGCGCGCGCGCGCAAGTTTTCGTAAGGTACGTACGGCGCCAGTTCGACATTCTGCCATCCCGCCACCTCCCCGGTTCCCGGCCGCGAGCCCTGATGCGATCGATGTTGCTATGGGACCTCGTGTTGGTGGTGGTCCTAGGGTTTTGGCGGGGGCCGGCTTCCCGGCGATGGCGGACGACAGCGGGAAGGGGAACCAAGAGGGCGTCGGCGAAAGCGAAGATGTGAGGGGCAAGTATTTGCCCATCGCCAACATCGCTCGCGTCATGAAGAAGGAAGTCCCCGCTAGAGGCCAGATCACCAAGGATGCCAAGGAAGCTATGCAGCACTGCGTCACCGAGTTCATCTCCTTCATCACCAGCGAGTGAGTCAAGACTGGCCGGTACCGTAGCCCCTTGGCCTGGGATCGCTTTGATTTCGTTCCGTTTCCTTCAGGGTTTGTGTTGTTTTTAATTCGGCGGGGATTGATTCTGATTCCGGCGGCTACGCGTTCAGGACGAGCTACAATGTCAAGGAGGATAAGCGCAAGACCATCAACGGGGACGATCTGATCCGCACTATGGACATGATCGGATTAGAAAAGTACGCAGAACTCCTCAGGATCTACTTAACAAAGTACAGAAAGGTGAGTGATCCTTAGTGCAGTTATCGTATAGATGTGAATATCTTTTTCTCTCCTTTTGAAATTATTTTGATCTCATGACGCTTGTGTCCGTCTTGCATACTCTCTTCTGTGGATCGCCGTGGTAATTACAGATGGAGACATGTGATGTTGCTATCTCTTACCTGTACTAAACTTCTATTTTCCTCTGTTGATGCTAGTTAAACCCTAATAATTTGAAGAAAAATGGATTAAGCATCAAAGCATGTCACAATTCGAAAATCGCATTGTATTTTTGCACGAACTAGATAGTTTTCCTTCAATTAGATGTAAGAGTTGATAGAAAATGCTCTTGACCATATACCATCTAGGAAAGGTGTAGGTATTGCAAGCTTCGGTCACTGAAGCTGCCCAAATTCGCAAGTGATACATTACACATGCTAGTTCTGAGAAACTTTTGCCTAGTGCTTTATTCTTATTTTGTTATTGCCCTCGCTACAATGCAAAGATTCTAAGCTTAAATTGAGTTATGTTGGGTGATTGCTGTTAATTAGTCAACACTTTTAATATTTGCAGTTTTGCATATCATGAATCATAACTTTTTTTTATTGTTAATTTGTGGTAGAGCGATAATAAGTTGACAAAAGGTGGTGATGACTCTGAAGAGATGGGTGCAATAAATTCTCATGTTGGCACCAAAAGCTCAACTAACGAGGTTAGTGTTTGTTCTAGCTTGTATTTCCTCCTTAGCACTCTCAGTTGTGCTTGAAACTGATGTTTGCTTGTGGTTCTTATAGCCGATTCTGCTTGGAGACAACCAAGGGATGTCCTATATAGAGCCTCAGGTAATACGTGTGTGATTGATATTAATAAGTCTATATCTTTATGTATAATTTGTAGATTTTGCGTATCCTGGATCATAACTCTTTTTCTTGTTGATTTGTGGTAGTGTGATAATATGTTGTCGACAAAGGGTGATGATGCCTCTGTAACGATGGATGCAACAAATCCCTATGGTGGCACCAGCAGCTCAACTATCCAGGTTAGTATTGTTCTAGCTTATATTGCCTCCTCAGCACCTCATAGTTGTCTTTGAAATTGACTTGTGCTCGTGGTTCTTATAGCTGACTCTGCATGGAGTTTACAACCAAAGGATGGATTATATGCAACCTCAGGTAATATGGTGTGTGATTACTGTTAATAAATCGATACTTTTATATATTATTTGCAATTTTGCGTATCATGGATCATAACTCTTTTTCATGTTAATTTGTAATAGAGTGATAATATGCTGTCGCCAAAGGGTGGTGATGACTCTATAATGATGGATGCAATAGATCTCTATGGTGGCACCAGTAGCTCACCTAACCAGGTTAATGTTCATTCTAGCTTGTATTGCCTCCTTCGCACCTCTTAGTTGTTCTTGAAACTGACTTGTGCTCGTGGTTCTTATAGCCGATTCCGCATGTAGTTTACAACCAAGGGATGGCTTATATAGAACCTCAGGTAATACGGTGTGTGATTATTGTTAATAAATTGATACTTTTATATATTATTTGCAATTTTGCGTATCATGGGTCATAACTCTTTTCCCTGTTAATTTGTGGTAGAGTGATAATATGTTGTCAACAAAAGGTGGTGATGGCTCTATAATGATGGATGCAATAGATCTCTATGGTGGCACCAGCAGCTCACCTAACCAGGTTAGTGTATATTCTAGCTTGTATTGCCTCCTCAGCACCTCTTAGTTGTCCTTGAAACTGACTTGTGCTCGTGGTTTTTATAGCCGATTCCGCATGGAGTTTACAACCAAGGGATGGCCTATGTGAAACCTGAGGTAATACGTGTGTGATTGTTGTTAGTAAGTCTATGCTTTTATATATTATTTGCAGTTTTGAGTATCATAGATCATAACTCTTTTTCTATTAATTTGTGGTAGAGTGATAATATGTTGTCAACAAAGGGTGGTGATGGCTCTATAATGATGGATGCAATGGATCTCTATGGTGGCACCAGCAGCTCACCTAACCAGGTTAGTGTTTGTTCCAGCTTATATTGCCTCTTCAGCACCTCTCAGTTGTGCTTGAAATTGACTTATGCTCGTGGCACTTATAGGTGATTCCTCATGGAGTTTACAACCAAGAGATGGCCCTTATGGAACCTCAGGTAATACGGTGTATGATCGCTGTCAGTAAGTCGATATTGTTATATATTATTTGCAGTTTTACATATCATAGATTAAAATTCTTTTTTCTGTTAATTTGTGGTAGAGTATGTCGACAAAGAGTAGCAACGACTCTGTAATGATGGATACAGTAAATCTCCATAGTGGTATCAGTAGCACAACTAACCAGGTTAGTGCTTGTTCTAGCTTGTATTTTCTCATCAGCACCTCTTAGTTGTGCTTGAAACTGACTCGTGCTTGAGGTTCTTATAGTTGATTCCGCATGGAGTTTACAATCAAGAGACGACCTATATAGAACCTCAGGTAATGCAGTGTGTAATTGTAGTTAATAAGTCAATACTTTTATGTATTATTTACAGTTTTACGTATCATGAATTATAATTCTTTTTTTGTTAATTTCTGGTAGAGTGATAATATATTGTCAATAAAAGGTGGCGATGGCTCTGTAATGATGGATACAATAAATCTTTATGGTGACATCAGCAGCCCAACTAACCAGGTTTTTGTTTGTTCTAGCTTGTATTACCTCCTCAGCATCTCTCAGTTGTGTTTGAAACTGACTTGTGCTCGTGTTTCTTATAGTTAATTCCGCATGGAGTGTACAACCAAGGAATGGCCAATATGGAACCTCGGGTAATCATAGTTGCATGTTTTGTTATTAAAACAATCTTATACTTCATTTGAGGCTAAATGTGATACCAATATTTCAATGACTATATTATTTTGCTGACATGATTCTTTTCCTTATGCAGAATCAGTACTTCGATGAAGATGTTACCCAGTACTTCGATGAAGATGTTATCGACCCCCAGCACCACGATGAAGATGTCTAAAATGTTAAAAGTGGAGAGACAGGTAGTCTTCTGGTACTGTTGAGTTTTCTTCTCTTCCTTTTCATGATAAGCACAAATTCTAACTTAGATGCTTGTTTTGTGCACATTTCTTTGCTCTGACTATATGTCCTTTTTTTCCAGTGGTTATTCATCTTCCAAGGAAATTATCCTCATATTGGGTCCTTGTCTACCGGCAGATAATTGAACTACCTTAAAAGGCCGTTTAGCTATTTGATCGCTGTCCCTTAGATGTAAAGTGCTTCCATCAGCAGAGAATAGTTTTTTTTTTTTCTAAAAGGTCCCATCAGAGTAGATTTACCTATGAATTCGTGCTTGCTTTTTATACATTCTGAATAGTTATCGTTGCTCTTTTTTCAACCTTAGTTTCTGATATTTCTTTTTCTGTTTTAATCTCAAAAAGATTACACCAAACCTTGACTATGATAAACTCACTGGATGGAAAACGATATCGCTAGAGAAGGGCCGGGGCCCGGGGCAGGGATTGGGGGCTGTCCGTTGAAGATGTCATTGCGATGCTTCCAAACGTTCCAGCAGCAGAGGTGAATGAAGGTGGCAGACCGTGCGGAAGGCACTGGCGTTGGTGGTGGCAGCTCCTAAAGGTGAGTGACCGGCGGTTGATGTGCAGCAATGCCAAGTTGAGTCCAGAACGATGTTGCGAAGGGCCAGCCGACGATCAGGTGTCGCTCGATTTCAGAATGTTCTGAGCAGAGGTCGCAAGCATCAGCAAGTTGGACTTGCAATGGGTGCGTTCTAGGGACAGCAGCCAGACGAAGAATTGAGCACGTGAATTTCTGAAAGGCCAGCTGAGCTTCAACATGTGCAAGGAGCTTATATATGTCGGCTGCTTCTAGCTTACGTTCACCGTCCGACAACCGGGAGCAGCGAATGTCAGTCGCATTTGTCAACTGGACTTGTGCTAGGATCGAGCCCTAATACGGCTGCGGTTATCAAGATTTTGTCCGACTTTCCATTTCCTTGACAGCGACCATCAGATAAGCTAACAAGACTCATTTAATAATTGATCGTTCTGTGCTTCAGGAGCTTGCGGCCAATACATGAAACGTGCACTGAGCATCATTTTAAAGAATAAGCAGACAAACTTATTTCAGTTGAAAAATAATACAGTTAAATATTTCCCATGCCTTTCTTCCAGCATTGACACAAGAATGCCATGTTCCGTTTATAACTGATACAGGGCAGTCACTTTGGTAAAATTTTAAAACTAAAAAGTAGGCAGAGCAAATGTACATTCTATCTTTTTTGTTAGCAACTATAATCTGCATTCCGTAGCAGGATCTGTATGATGAACATACCCTCTACAATATGGCCGCCGTGAACTTACAAAATCTCCTGCCCCAACGCTGGCTGTCTCAGCCAACACTGCACGGATGCGCTAGGAAGAAGTCCGGTGGTCTGACAAAATGCTGTGTATCGGGGGGGACCCACCTTACCCATACACATCCACTCCAGTGCTCCAAAACATCGCAAGAAATAAACTGAATCTATTCACGTACTGGAATTAACATGTATTAGTCCTCATCGTCTGCTAGCAGAGCAAATGAAAATGGCTTGAATTTGTAGCCATCCCCATGGTAGAACTTGTTCATAAACTCAACCCAGTGCAGACGCAGTGCATGCAGGAAGGCACTCAGTGATTCCATCCCGAGCAATATGAAGGCCGTAGCAAACGCAAAAACTACAAGACCCACTAACTTCACGATAAAGCTGTCATACCTATGACCAATAGAGAATTAAACTAAGAACTTGTTGGATTTGGTTCATCATGAAAGTATATACAAATTAAAAATTAGATAGAGGGCTCCTTATAAGAGAGTCATAATATATGAGAAACTGACAAATTGCTCTAGGTCAAATGGAAGAAAGCTGCTTACCCCCATGCAAGTAACAGCAGCTTTTCGTAGAAAACGGTTGATAACTCTGAATGAGCCAAGCTGAAACATACAAACAATATATAGAACTGAGGAGGCAGAACCTGCATAGTTAAACTTTGCAGCAAAGCATCACAAGAGGCAAACCTCAGGGCCCAAAGTCGAAGATAGGATGCAGTATTTGAAACTGCACCAAGTACGAACTCAATGGAATGTATCATTTGATAAACAAAAACTTCACTAAAATTGAAATCATCATGCCGTGCTCGAGCAGAATCAGGTTCAGAATCTGGGTCCATTTCAGATGTCCCTAGGAAACGGTAAGTGTGACCCTGAAACCTCTGCATCAAGATGTCGAAAGTTCATAAATCGTTAGATATTGCACCCCACAACCAAGGTTCCCAGCTTAATCAGTAGAAGGCGATATTAATTTCTCTTAAGCGTTGATGATTCATTTGAAACCATGAGTGCAACTATATACTCTTTTTCATTTTTTGGAGGAATTCTAAGGATCGCCTAATGGAAAGTGTTAGCATGATAGAAAATAATTAGTATATTAATTGGCTACTATGTTCTCCAATAATTTTTTTTTTCATAAACTATATACCTCCCCATGAAGTTTCTTCAAGATAAAAGGCTTTGGGAAGAGCATCCATGGAACAGCTACCATAGCCAGAAGCAACAAAAGTATCTGCATGGGCAAAGCTGATAAGTTAGTGCACAGAGTTAGTGCTACAAATACAGGGTAAGCACTTTCTATGGTTAAACGGAGCATCAGATAACCTGGAGTTCCTTTTGGCCCCAAAACAGTTGATTTTCTCCAAGATCTCCAGCAGGATCAAGGAACATATATATCATGACATGATACAGATCAGCTTGAGAGCCCGTGCACCACTTGATGAGAATCAGAAGTGCTAAGTAACCAAAAAGGCTATTCAGGAAAATCATCTGAGGAATGAATTGATACCTGAACAAATGAACATAGTCACAAATTAATCCAGCTTCACCTTCCTAATTTAGCAGCATTGAATGAATATATAGAAAGTAACACACAGTACCTTATGTCAAGGGCATTTCCATGGAACTTCGCATCAAAATAACTTAATACAATCCCCAAATTCATCTGAGCCACACCCATTAGTATAGACATCTTCATCTTCAACGAATTTAGAAATGGCAGTTCAGATCGACTTCCACGCCAACTTGGATCCACTCCAAAAGGATAGGGATCACGGACTTTGATTAGACCAGCAGTATGTGCATCACTGAAGCACAGAGGTTAGGTGTTAATATTCCCAGAACAAAACAGTCAGTAAATAGTTATCTGGCAGTAAAGTACGAGCTGAGGTTTCTTTCCTACCACTGCTATATGGATACAGATATAGGCTCTCTGGACCTTTAGCAACTGTCTATTGCTATGGTGGTGCAAGGTATCTATAATGTCAAATGTATAGCTCTCTGATGTTACAGGGAAAATAGTGATGTGGATCACTATTTACGCTGCATAGAACCAATCATCACAACTTTTAGTTGTTTAAGATATGAAACAAACACTAGCTCATTGACACAGCAAATTGATGTATAGCTATTACTGCCATGGCAAAACAATGTGAGCCAATAAACTGAATTTTTGAACCAGCAAATAGCATAACAGAATCGTAATTAACAAATAGCTGAGCTTAGTTGAGGTATTTAGCATAAAAAAATATTATCTTGAGATATACCTGCAGCTTTTTTCCCGGCACTCATATGCTGATTTTCCAAATATATGGAACGGAACTGAGAAGAATTCATTATATATAAGACCACAGTATATTGAGAATAATGACATCAGCAGAATAACATATCGTCCACCAAATGCCATCTCCATAAAGCTACCAAGCTTCTGAAATAAGTAATGGGTAGCGATTTATCAGCAGGCAGGATAAACCAAGAATTAGTAGTGTGTATTTATCTATTAGAATTTCTCAGTTTGTAGGTGATATGATGCAATTATGAATCAAGGCAAAATGTTGTGTGGATGCAGTAACCTTTTGTTAATCTAAGAATAACATAATGGAGGGTTTGTATATGATGGTTTCACCAAAAAAGAAAGAACATAGTTCAATTTCAACCAAATATACCTGAGAGGAAAGTTTCTTCTCGCGAAGTATAAGAACCAAAGCTCCTAATAACAGACATATTCCATGACCCCAATCTCCAAACATAACAGCAAAAAGAAATGGGAATGTGATAACTGAATATACAGCTGGATTAGCTTCTTGATATCTAGCAACACTGCAGGAATACAAAGTCATGGTCAACTCACAATGGAAAAGTTCATGAAGAAACTATTGTAACATGCAGTTCTCATTCATAATATGGTAAAAAAGATAAAAAGAACATTCCAATAAAATAGCATTCACATCAAGTATGCATTCACATAACCTCTAAGGTTTCAAGAAGTAATCATCCTTGTAAGATCATCAATAGAAACAGTTCATGGGAACCACTCGACAAGACAATTAAAACAATTAAATTTTAAACAACTCTGGTCCACATCAGAGCAATGTAAGTTTAACACAACATACTAACGATACACCAACTTGATCGCACCCAAGTTCAACCAGCAAAGTAACAAACCCTGCATTCCAGGACAATAGATAGAAGAGTATACCTGATTATCAAAACAATTTTCTTTACACTGACATCTAATAATAATAATAATAATAATAATAATAATAATAAAAAATTATTATTATTATTAAACAACTCCAAAAAAAAACAAAATAATAGTAAAGTAACACATTCATGATGAATTTTGCATTGTAGTGTTGTACATACCCATATGCATCAACAATTTCTTGGAAAGCATTGGTAAATTTATCAGTTCGAAAATATGTAGGTGGTGAATCAATAGTGTCCATCTCATGAAATATGGTTCCAACTTGTGAATTACTGTGAAGTGTTGCACGCTGCAAACATTCCTTGATCTGAAATGCAAGTTGAAAATAAGATACATTTTCTGAAGAACGACAACATTAGTTCGAATGATCATAATCGCTAATACCTGAGATTTAGCAAATATTGGACACCATCCTTCCCCAACAAGGCATTTCTTTGTCACATCGAAGTTCAGCATGTTCAATGTGTCATATACAGCTTTCTCCTTTTTAACCTAAAAATAGAATACAATTCCATGTAATAGCATGTGAAATTTTCATGGAGTTTCAGAGGTAAAAAGGTACATAATTTTTTTTTTAAAAAAATGGAGAAGCTGCCATTTACTTGATTACCATGATTGTCCATCTCCATAACTGTGATCCCACTGACTCAAGAGCTCTGTTTCTGTGCTGGATTCCAGCATCCAAAGTAACTTCTAGGTCAGAGAGGCGTGCAGATACCTGATAGAAGTTTGGTAGCAGATACTACTTCAGGCTATAGTATTGAGAATACATTATGATGGATGAAGATATGTAAATGAATAAATGATGAGTATGACGCATGTTACAATCAAGCTTTTACATGGAGAATGGAGAACAGACTGGTAATATCTCATAGTGAGAAGTGTAGACAAGGATTTTTTTAATTCAAAATGACTGAGATGTGCAAGCAGAGGCAGCTAATTACTTGTAGACCGATTTTTTACACCAACCAAACAACACAAATGTGCTTGCAGAACACACCAATCGAAAAGAGTCTTACGCCTCAATTTTGCTCTACTAAAATAGCAATAAGTAGGGTCCAATCATGTTTTGTCATTAAAAGGAAAAAATAAAGAAAACTAAAATACCTCCTGGAAAATTTGTCTCTGCTTGACCATCTCCTCAGGAACGGGGTAGCAACTTGCGCCAAATGAACCGCAGATCTTTAGTATCTTAGCTTTGGCTTGTTCCCCAGAAAAGAAAACTACGAAAACAGTTTTCTCTACCTGTCAAAATGTTAAAACATTGTTCACATCTTTGAATGTCTCTTAAGGAACAGAAAGAACTGTAACAGCTAGGTTGAATTTTGGTAGTGAAATATGAGTGGATTATAAGAAGCTAGATGAAAGGAAAAATAGAATGAAGCTAGTGCAATTGGTACTTATATAATATGAGGCGAATGCACAAGAACTAGAAAGGGCAAACCATGACTAACAGACCTCTTCACCAGATATGGGATCGGTTACAGGTTCCCCTGCAGACGCCTGATTGAATAACATGTTTCCTCTTGTGGCTCGGAAAAGCATCCTCTCAAAAGCCATAGCCTTTGACTTCAATATTATCCCACTGACAAATCTTACCCCAGAATTTCCATTGGGACCTTGATGTACTCCCTGCAGACAGTTTTGTTTTAGGATCGATTGTGAAAATGGAAAATCAAGCTTCATTGATGACAAGACCAAAACTAAGACCTGTTCAAGCAAATAGGTGTTTCCCTCATCCACTTCCTTCTCATATATGTTTTCATCTAACTCCCTGTCAGCTGAAGCTGCATGGTTGTGAGAAGAAGCAAGGATGCCACCTGCCTGCAAGATATCATATGAGAAAACAATGAACAGTACAAGCAGTAATTACAGGAGGAAACATTTCAGTGGTGCACCAGCTACTACATTCCTGAGATTTTCCTAGAGAAAAGGCTATCACTAAAAGGTGCTAGAAGCAACAAGTGCAGATCATTTTATCTTTCTTTTGAACAGACAAAAGAAAAATACTTGGATAAACAGCCATGTTTCACAAGAATAGAAATACAACCTTTGTCAAGACCAGCTTGAATTCGAGAAGCTCATTGTATGTCTGTTGTAGCTTGTCACTGTTGGTATTCATCTCAAGCAGTTCATGCTCATGCTCAGCCAATTTTGCCTGGAGATCCAACAAAGCAAGTTTTGCTTTTGCTCAAACAGGCTATTTATTGTCACCTAAAACAGCTACTCTTACAAAAATGCATAGTTATAGTGGAAAACTTCTGTTAAGGAAGGGTAAACAATGCACCTCAAGCTCCTCCAGATCAATATCCGGTTGTAGTGCCGGAATGACAGAAGATTTTACACCAGCCTTACTGATTTGATCGCTGAAAAATCTTAGTTTACGTGACATTTCTGCACATCTTTTAACCTGCAGGTGAATTGGGGGAGATTTGTCAAAATAAAAAATAATACTGAGGAAGCTAGAGGAATGTAACAGTCCAAAGAGTTCCATAAATGATCATTTCATTATTCTATTACATTGCTATGAAGCAGAGAAAACAAGAGATGTGGCAGCCCCGCTCAAATTTTTCTATTGCAATCTACTGAAGCGCTAGTCAATGCCACAAGTATGCTTCATCAGTATATTGTGATGAAAGTAAAAAAAAATAAGTAAACATTTTGGCTAAAATAGAATAAATGAAGAAAAGGAGGTACAATTTTGGTTCTCAATCATCTTTTGTGTGGAGTCGAATATAGGAAATGGGTGCATGCCAAGTAATGTGATCGTCACAAGAATACATTCGGAATAATGGAAGTTGGAGTACCTGATTGACAAATATACGCTGGAAAGGACTCTTATCTTCATTCAACTGCAGAGGGTAAGAAAAGAAGTCAACAAAATCAACTACGCCAAATAGAAACGAGACTTATTAATAGAAGCCGGCATTTGATCTAAATGTCACTTTCATCATATACAGACACCCTAAAGATAACTGTGATATTATGATAATGGGAAGGTATACAAAAACCTCATGTATCTAGGTGTTTTAACGCCCAATCATAGTATCCCTGGAACAATTCACCCATTCCTTGTGAGATACTTGCTGGATTCCGAAGCTTACGGCTATTTATCCAAACACATAGTAGAAATTTATTTGCTTGAAACGAGCTCAAGCACTATACAGATGAGTTACCAATAATACAATCAAATGAGCTAAAACAGCAGACTCATTCAATTCCAATACACTGATCATCAAAATCTCTGGTTCTAACGCAATAACACATTCCCATCAACCTGAGACCCCAATAATCCCGCCTGGTTCGCGCCCACTGATTCAAAACGGCGTCGCGCTCACTAACGGATCAAAGCAGCTCAAACGAGAAGCGGGCGCCGAACCCGGGTATCCAATGAGACCGAGATTCGCCCCCCGATCCGACCACAGCCGAGAGCGAGATCCAACATAGCACGGAGCGTGACGGAAGAAAGCTGGGCGCGGGACTGAGATCACGACCCCCGATGCTGAATTAGGCAGATCCGAGAGAGAAGCACAGAGCGCGGGGAGTCAGGGAGAGAAAGGGAGGGGGCGGAGCACTCACGTCCTTGAACTGCAGGAGGCCGAGCTCGCCGAGGTAGGTGACGGCGATGCGCGCGCACTCGGCGGGGATGATGAGCTGCACGAAGCACATCTTCTCCGACCGGAGGTGGTCCATCGGCGGCAGCCGGTCGAACACCCCCATCCCGCCCGGCCGGAAGCCGCCCTTCCGAAGCTTCCAGAAGGTTCGCTGGCGCGGGGAGAACGCGGGCGCGGTGGTGTGCCTCTCAGATCTGAGTCTGACTGTCTGAGGGGTTCGGTATTCCGCACTCTCTCTCTTCTAAGTGCGCAACTGCCATGACCCGACGGGGACGAAGCGGCGCGGAAGGAAGGCGCGCAGTGGCTGGCCCGTGGGCCCCACTGGACTGGTCGTGGTTTCTTCGGTTGGGCGCTCGGCCCCCCGGGTTTCGAGCTTTTTACGAAAGGACGCCTGTCGGTCCCGCGTTTCGCGGCCTGGGCCTGCCTGGTCAGCGCCCCGCGGCTCTCAGCCCGGGACCAGATGTGAATGAAACGCAAAGGCGAAAGGAAAGCTGGCGCGCGCGCGGGTCTACTCCGGTGTCGGGTCGCGGGTACAGGCATGTGCGGTAGGGAGGGCTGGGCCGCGTGAAATAGTGATTGCGACGTGGGCCTTCTGAGGCCCTGTATGTACGGGCCGGATCCCGTTCGTTTCCATTCCATTTGCAAGACAGACCACTTGCTGATTTCTGATTTCTGAATTCAGATGAAGTGGTGTGATAGTAGACGAACGCCCATGCTTGAATGCTTCGTCATCCGAGTGGAAGAGTTAGAGAAGGTCATCTTGCAGTGTCATGAATATGATCCTAGCGAACGACATGTTTGACTTTGGATTTAATGATCAGGACGATGTGTTTGTGCTGTCTTGTGCCAGTCCACGCGCGCCTTCGCTGCCTCCAATGCCTGACCTTTGACTTGCATACTCATTTATTCATTGGACGGCCCATACTTCGGCTCCAAGTACAATCCTCACTTTCAAAGTCTTAGAGCTTGTCAATTCTCATGTTTCACCACTTCTGATTTCGCAGGTCTGAGTTAGACCCTTTTGGTAGGGCTTTAGATTATGAAATATTGACTTTAGCTTTGGATTATAGGCTTGAGCAGCTTTTTAGAATAATCTAAAGCTCTCTTGAAACTGTTTGAAAAACTAAATTTTATCTAGATTATGTCATGAAGAGCAATATATGTTCCGCTTTTTCTTTTAGTTTATTTTTTTCATCAAATTTTGGTTGATTTTCAGGTATAAATGATTTTAAATAATTCATTTGATAGAGATTATATATAATTAATTTTATAATCATCTTCATAATCTCTACCAAAGGGCCTTAGTAGTGCGCAGAGAAGCAGTAAGACTGGTCCAGTGATTTTTAATGTACGTACTCCTACAACAGAGTTCTGAACAAAAACAATGGGATTGGGCATGCAGGAACCGCCGGCGGGTTGGACGATCGTGATCAGCTCGTGAGAGCGACACTGTGCTTTGTCCCAACCACGAGACGTTCGCTGCTGATACAGTAGACGTCCACGTAAAAAGCAAGATAAGGCCCGTACCCACCTACGCACCTAGCGCACGGTAGAGCCGCAGCAAATACATGGCGTGCTCCTACCATGCAGAACCGACTGATAACGACGACCCATCAGCAAACGATCGATGGAACGTCTCAAAAGCACCTCGCGCCCTGACGTCGACGCGCTACGTGCTGCCCGGCATAATCCGCACCACGAGTGTTCACCGTGTAGTCTCGCGTCGCCGTAACATCGGTGGTTGCCAACAAATAAGTGGCGGCTCGGCGTCTAACGAAACACAAAGCGCGAGCGCACACGTCTCAGAAATGCAAAAGCCAGCGGCCGTCGCGATCGCACAGCACGAGCGGGCCGGGCTCGCATTGAACGCGGTGCACTCGCGTGCGCGGGCTTCTGGCCGGCTGGCCGGGCGTACCTACGTAGAAGCTGTCAACCGACGACGGGCAGGGGATACAACGGCAAGCAAGCGTGTACGATACACGGTGTCTACCCGCGGGCTGCTGCTTGATGTGAACGTGTGATCGGCGTTCCATCGTCGACCTCGTCGTTTACTGCAGGACGCATTGCTTTGGTTCGGATTAACATCAGATCAGTGGCGGAACCAGACATTTAAGGGAGGCCAGTCAGTCCGTTTTTTTATGGTAGCCCGCTCTGTCTCCAACGAGAGTGGCTCGAAGATTAGGCTATCTATTCTATGTATGTTGTCGCAATCGCTAAAGCAGTTGAGATAGTGACAGCGTGTTAGCTATCGCGGTTCATAATTAGCCAAAGCGACGAAGTCGGACAACTCTCATCTTCTCCGCACCTCTAGAGCTGCCACTCAACAGATATTCTGAGACCATGTTAGCTGATGCTAGGTTATTTTTTGAATCGCTGAATGAAACGAAAACTCTTAAAATAAACTAAATTCTCTCTCCATTACAAGAATTTTTTTTATCACCAAGATAATTGATCTCTACATGTCTAATATTACTCCCTATGTATATTTTGTCAGCAAAGATTTAGTTCCATTTGGTGACAAAAATACTAATACTAATATATATATATATATATATATATATTATATAAAAGAAGAGTATATGTTGATCATTAAAATTATATAGCAACTACGAAAAAATTAGTAACTAAATACATGTAGTAATAATTATCATACACAATGGTCACTAAAAATGTATATTCAAGTAAAAATAAAATCTTGATCACTATTTATCAATTTTTAGCACTAAAACTCAATAAAAAATTCTATTTTAGTGTAATGCATTTTATAGTGTTATTATAATGAATAAATTAAAAGGGGCCAACTAAAGAGCTCCTTAGAGGAATTTCAAATGTTAGAACCCCCCCCCCCCCCCCCCCCACACACACACACACAGAGAGATGATTTGGATCAGTCAGCATGAAGGGTTTGCCCAGCTTCAGTAAAACACGCCGCCTGGCTTCACAAATTCACACGGAGAAGTAGGGAACCAGGTAGATTCCGTCCAGCGCCGGGCATACGAGAGACCTGGTACGCGCTTGTTGTCCGAAACGGGCTCACATGCGCGCGCGATCGGGTTCACGTGCCGTCCCCTCCCGTCCGCCCTCTCGGCGCGCCCCCGTTCCCGGCCGCGCTCCGCTCGCTGCCGGCTTCTTGCTGGCCTACCCTCCGCCGCCGCCGCTGCGCGCGCGCGGGCGAGCATCGCTTGGACTCTAGCCAACGTCTTCGAGTGGTCCGCGGCCACCGCGTGATCGAGCTCCAAAGTGAGATACTTTGTCGTGTCGCGGACGCGAGACGCCGGGTCTCTGCTCTGATCGGTCTCCCTGTCGCCCAGGCGTGTGACCGTTTCGTACCTGTGGGGGCAACTACACACAAAGGACACTAGTACAGTACATCACTACAGCACAAATCCCCGGATCCGCATTCTGCATGGCTGCCATGATCGTTTTCCAGTGGTTAAAATGTGTTAGAAACAGGATCCTGAAATAGTTGCTGCATTTACCGTTCAGGGGAGTAGATCGCGAAAGGAAACAAACAAGACAGCGAACCGATTCGTGATACAGTAAAAGAAAAACGTACGCTCCAATGAGTAGAGCTTGAGCTTGACTGCCTTTGCATGGTTTAGCATCCTTGTCTCGGTTTTCATCAGTCTGCGGAGTCCGCACTGCCGCCAGCGCACGTACGCTTTTAGCCAATTTTTGAGTCGAAATAAAGCTTAGCACACCTTCACCACACGGATCGATC
This sequence comes from Zoysia pacifica, assembly GCA_001602315.1. Classification (NCBI taxonomy): domain Eukaryota; kingdom Viridiplantae; phylum Streptophyta; class Magnoliopsida; order Poales; family Poaceae; genus Zoysia; species Zoysia pacifica. Next base: position 50,281 of record BCLH01000103.1, read on the forward strand.
ATTGCTCGAGAGCAGCGGCGTATCAGAGCCCAACGGCAGCATCAGGAAAGTGTTGAGATCCCTGGCACAATACTGTTAGCAAACTTCAGGTACGGATACGATACGAAGATCTCTCTCCCAGATTGAACTTTGTTTTATACCTTTTTCACACGAGATTATCAGCACACCGGAATGATTCTTCTTCGTCTTGCTATCTGCTTCTGCTGCGGCTCGCTGCTGCAGCCTTGTTGCAATCCTCGCGGCCTGTGTCCCTGCTGCTTTCCTCCTTATTTAAAGAAGATTACATTCTACTTCCCCTGCGCAGATGCTCCCTATCCACGCATCTTTCCCTTCCCAGGCAGCAAGCGATGGCTTCTCGGAGCACGAAATGAAGGCAAGGCGACAGAGCGAGGGAGAGCGGAGAAGAAGAAAGGCGTCTGTCTTCCAGCCCGTTTTGGATTTGGATCAGTTCCGGCCTTCCTGGAGAGATAGGTGAGCAGAGGTGAGGCTGCTGCATCTTCTCTCGCTTGCCATGTCCTGACTCCTGAGCTAGCTTGCGTCTTCATTCTCGTCACATCTCGCGCGGCGTTGCACCGTGGAGGGATTGATGCCGTGGTGGATGGAAATGGAACACGGCGCACAATTGGAAGCTCCAAAAGCTGGGGCGTTGGTTTGCCATTCGATTCGGCATGCTTTCCTCGTTGCAGCCACGAGGACCAGCTTCACTTTCCTCACTCACATACCTGTCGTAGTCTTGCATCTACCGACCGCGATTGGCTCACGAGCTTACTACAGCTTACTAGCAGTAGAGTAGGTGTAAAGGTTTTGATCATTTCCAAGCCTTCGTCTCATCGCCTCCATTCATACGCGAAGCCCAGCTCACGCACGCATGGCTAGCTGTCGAGTTAGTTATCCCGAACCAAGCACGAGATAAAGTAGGCGGCAATGCGTCTCTTCTTCAGGCTGTTCTGTTTCAGAGTTTGTAGGAGTAGTTCGTGAAGAGTTGAGGTGCTGTTCATAGGACAGGGCTGTCCATTCAGCAAAATCGCCAACCACTTGTGCACCATGCACGCACGCATGATTTCAGGAAGCAGGTGCCGGGAGTGGACGGCGCCGTTGCTTTTCTTTCTGTGGGGGCGTTCGTTGAGTAAGGGGAACGACTGAGAGGGAGAGAGAGAGAGAGAGAGAGAGAGAGATAAACAAAAGGAAAAGCCGTGGTGGATTCGTGCTTGCTTCAGCCCTACCTTTCTGCAGCCTTAAGTCTGGTGGTTGTAGTGGCGAGCGTATAATGTGTTACAGTATCTTGCAAGGGACTAGGAGCGGTAGTAGCGGTCATGATCAGGGCGATCGAGCCATCACCAGTCGCAGTTTGAGTTCGTCCGTGCGGCGACGGGCGAGGCATAAAAAGAAGGGTTTGCCTGCGTGTAGCACCTCTCGGAGCCGGTCCTCTCCGTGTGCGCGTCTGTGTCCAGCAGTTTAACGATGTCGATTAGCAGTTTGGAGTAGTATTAAAAAACCACACTGCTGTCAGTTCCCTGCAGTTGGCTAAGTGGGTGGAGGAGGACTGGTTAGTGCCAGATTAGAAGGGAAACCAGCCAGCAACCAAATCCATGCGTTGCCCATTATTTAGTTGCTTTATTTTGGCTTTCCTCATGTGAAGGAGATAGGGAGAGTTCAGAGGAAGAGAGCTAGCTAGCCAGCTCCTCCGTCCGTCGCCATTGCTGCTAGCTCCCCTATTCTCGGGCTCTCAGTCTCTCTCCTGATCTTTCTCTTCGGAGTATGAGAAAGAGAGGACGGAGCAGACCGCCGCTTTACTAACCTTTTGTCACCGTGCAGCTTTCCTCTTGGAGCCGTAGCTGTGAGCTCTGAAACAAAGATAAAGAGGATATCATAGCCATGCAGCCGGTCATGACAAGGTTTGTTCTGTTTCAGTAGATCCCATCCTCTGCTGAATTCCATGTGTCGTTTGATCCATCTTTGATGATTGCTACATGCACGTATATTTTTTTACTACTCCCTCCTCGCATCAATCCTGGCGATGTTTTCAGATTCTCCTCTCCATGTCAATATGCATATGGTTTCAAAAAACAAAGTCAGCATGCATATGCGCCGTGGCGATTACCCGGAGCCGGTTCCTCTGACGATCATCAAACATTACCCCCATGGTCTTTGAGATAAAGTTCAGGGATCGCTATGTTCTATGTTCTCTTCTCAGGGTTCCTCTACGTTAATTTTGAATTTACAAGTAGCTGTTAGGCTGTGATGACATGGAAATATACGATTGTGCAGACCGAAACTGCACTTTCCTCCTCATCACCTTCTGCCTGTCTCCGCCCTTTTTGCCATTGTTTTTCATCCATGGAGGCAGCGAAGAAGCGACCAAGTTTTCAAATCAAGGGCGCATGTGACCGTGACTGTCGCAGATAGCTCCATGCGCAACGCATGTCTCGTTCTTGAGCTCGGCGCCAAGCAGCACAGGGCAGGGGGCCACTTGTTGTAACCCCCATCTGTAAAGCCAAGCTGCCCCCGCCCTTTTGATCCCGCCCGTGCTCGCGGGCGGGGCGGAGATTAAGCTAATGCGCCCCCTTTGCTTCTTTTCCTCGGTTCCTGCCTCGGCACTCGGCTCGGTCGCGCTTTTCCGATCTCGGATCCTTTGTTCCCCGTCCTCTCCCCGTTGCGTCTTGCGGCCGCTTCTTCGTCTTTGCGTCTGGTTTGAGTTGGCGGCGCCTCGATCCGTCGCGCTCTTCTGAAAACGGCCTGTGTTAGCCTGGAACCAGGTGCCCCTGCGGTTCCTCGTCGGAGCTCCAAATTCGTTTTGCTGGATTTGATTCCTGTTTCTCGGAAGATTCGTGTGCTTGGGTTTGAAATGAGGGGGAAGGCTCAAACATTTTCCCTGTTGTAGTCTTATCATGCTATCATCCTTGAACAAAATGCATTTTCTCAAGCTATATTCTAGTAGCAACAGCTCGAGGTAATGTGCTGCGTTATTTTGGACTTGAGGTTGCTTGCACTGTGATTTCTGGGTTTTTTTTTTCTGACTCGGTCTTATGTGTTCTTGGCATGAAGGAATGGCTCCGTCGAGCACCCCACCCGGACGTCCTCCCAAGGGAGCAACAAGACCGGTCGGACGGGGAGGACTGCCGAGTCACCCACCGGGCTCAGCCCCAAGGGCGACCGCCGCATGGCCATGAGCGCGGAGCGAGAGGTAAATGGCACAGACCCTGCTTCATCTTCAGTTTATAACTTTATATCTAGAGAAATCGATCCGTTTCAGTATTTCCTTTTCTGGAGCGAAAAGTCCATTTCAAATTCCAAAATGCAGTTTCGTAACCTGGTTTCAGGATTTTTTTTTTTTTTTAGATTTCTGTTTTGCACTAACGTCGGTGCTGTTATATCAAGGAAACTTCGACCAAAAAGAGCTTATGACAAGGACTAGGATTTGAAAGACAGCCATCCCTGAATTTTATCTGTTATCTCTGTTGTTTAGGTGATCAACAGTACAGTATAGAGTATCTTTCGTTCATTGATAGTAGTACCTCTCAATCAATACACTCCAAACTGTCAACTACACTGAAACGGATCAAGTATTTTCTATCAACTCAACTGCTCCGGAATATTGAATGGTTAGCAAATCCAACAATAATTGAAGCGCATGTCCTCGTGCGGACTACCAAACTGGTTGAATAGAAATTGTGGTACCATTCTGCTGCTAGTCCTGTCTTGAGAACCAACGGCATAACAGCCATATTTTCGAGTCTTGATGCGTAATCTTGTTTGGGACCAGGAACCAATCGGGTTTCATTGTCAGTCTCTGCTGATTATGGCCCAGTATGGTAAACACCCAGAACAATAGACAGGCTAACTGTCGTTAGTCCTTTTCTCGATCAGATAATGAGATAGGAGTAACTTGCATGCATTGTCATTTGTCAGCTAATAGCAGAACTTGATGGTAAAATAAATAATCGCTGCCAACATTTTCAACTGCTGATACTTTACAATGACGCTAGAAGAGGGCAGGAAATATAAGCATCCGGGCAGCATTCTTATACTAGCTGATAGCTTCAAGCAAAAATATGTTAGTAGTCTATTGATGCGTTATACCCACTTTCGCTCTGTAGTCAAATATGTATGTGAAAATTACCATCAGTTCATCAATTGAAATTTGCTGGACTGTACTGCTATCACGGTCAATGATCTTGCGAGTATTAATTTTGTCCTTGTGTGTAATGAAATCACCAGAAAAGGAGGCCACTGACGAAGCTGTCGGAGCTGGAGTCCCAGCTGTCGCAGCTGCAAGACGAGCTCAAGAAGGCCAAGGAGCAGGTTCACTCCACCGAGCTGTCCAAGAGGCGGGCCCTGCAGGAGGCCGAGGAAGCCAAGGCACAGGCCGCCGCGGCGTCCGCGCAGGCGCGTCACTCCGAGGCGCAGCTAGCCGAGCTCTCGTCAGCCGAGGAGGCCCGTCTCCATGAACTGCGCCGGCTGTCGCAGGAGCGGGACCGCTCGTGGCAGTCGGAGCTGGAGGCCTTGCAGAAGCAGCACGCCGCGGACTCGGCGGCGCTGTCCGCGGCCATGGGCGAGGTGCACCGTCTCCGCGTCCAGATCGCCGCCGCGGCGCGCGCTGACCGCAGACAGGACGTGGAGGAGGCGCTGGCGACCATCGACGAGCTCAGGGTGAAGCTGAAGGCGAGCGAGGAGGCCGAGGCCCAGGGGCGCGCCATGCACGAGGAGTGCAAGCAGCAACTGGAGGCAAGCCAGGCCACAATTGATTCGCTGCTTACCGACGGCTCCAAGCTGATGGACTCGTTCAGCATGGTGGTCAAGGAGCTCGAGGAGTCGCGTGCAAAGGTCAAGGCTCTCGAGGAGGAGATCGCGGAGACGTCAGCCAACAAGGCCACTGATCACTGCAACTGCTCTGGTTCAGAAGCCGCGGAGCTGAGGTCAGAGTTGGAGGCCGCGGAGGCCAGGTTCCAAGAAGAGAAGATCCTGAGCACCGTGGAGACGCAGTGCGCTTACGAGCTCATGGACCAGCTAAAGATGGAGTCCGATCTGCGGCACGGCAAGCTCGCCACGGCGCTCGAGAGCGCCAAGTCAGAGGTGATCTTCCTCAAGGCGATCCTGTTCGATAAGGAGTCGGAGCTGAGGCAGGCCTTGGACGCGAACAAGAAGCTGCAAGCTGACACGAGACCCACGGCGGACAGCACGACGGACGAGCTGAAACAGCAGCTGCAGGGCGCGCTTCAAGAGAACGGGCAGCTGAAGCTCGAGCTGCAGCAGTACGAGTCCGAGAAGGCCTCGGCGAGAACGACGCCGGAGGCCGACGACGCGGGGGAGGCGGCGAAGAAGGGTGAGATGGAGACGGAGCTGCGGCGCCTCCGGGTGCAGGCCGAGCAGTGGAGGAAGGCCGCGGAGACCGCCATGGCGGTGCTCACGGTGGGCAAGGGCGCGAACGGCAAGGTCGTGGAGCGGAGCGAGTCGTGGGAGTGCGGCAAGTACGCGGTGGGCCTGTGCGAGGAGCTCGACGACGACGCCGCGGCGCGGAAGAACGGCAACGTGCTCAGGAGGATCAGCGGCATGTGGAAGAAATGATCGGAGGCCTGAGCTGAACAGTGGTAGGAGTGTGGTTTGTACAACTACTCTGTGGGGGGAGGATCGGTTCATTTTTCTTTCAGGTGTAAAATCGTTTTTTTTTTTTTGCCGGTGGTTGCTGTGGTATAAAAACATACTAGGAGTGCTGTATTATACGTGGTATACGGACGGGTCAATTGATCCCGGTGTGAAATCGTAGTAGGTTACTTTTTTTTTAAAAAAAAAGTTTCATTCAACTTCGTTTGAAGAGGCGATTAATTTTCCATTTTGTTCTGGTGTATTTTGAAGCAAGAACTTTCATTCCATTGATTCGGGTTTAGCTCTTGATTCAGTGATTCCTCTCCGCAAACCGGCGCTTATTTGGGTTCTCAGAATCCGTTTCCCAGCTCCATCGTGTCTGGATTTCGTTTCAAGTGCTGGGCCATTTCGGCCCATCACCAGGTGCGTCCTGACCTTGCTTTGGGCCGGGCAAGTCGTTCAACAGCTCTGGAGCTACAGGCCTAACAACGTTCCGAAGCACGCACGCACGCGCGCGCGATGCTAGCTCCGCATGATCGATGCCACCATCATGAACCATGTGATGATCACCAGACTGATGGTGCTGAGTGCCCATCTTGCTCTCACTCACTGAAAGTAAATGCGACATCATAGTGTCCATCACATCACCACCCATCAGTCCGCTCTTCGTCCTCGGAACAGCAATAACCATGGTTCTTTCGTCAGTATGGTCACTTTGTCTTTTGTTCCAGCGATCCAGCGATCGCTACAAGCTCTAGCACTGTACTGTAGTTACAGTGGTGACTTGAGAATTTCTGGTTCATCACAGGATTCACAGCTCGAAAAGCGCTTCACTGTACTGATCTGAATCGACGCGCTGAGACGACAGTCACCCAACGAGGCAACTGGCAACGACCTTGCACTGCATGCAGGTCCGCAGGAGCATCAGGGAAAGCGAACCACGGGGTGACGGGACGCGATCTGTAGCTGGACGACGGGCCTGCCCCCACACCCTGCATTCGTCCAGTCAGATACTCCTAGCTGCGTTTTTATCCATGTGGATCGAGAGCGAGGCTGCCCGTCCACGAGCCAACAGTTTGTAGTGGTGGCGCATCATGGCGTGGGGACGCGCGTGGTCACATGAGAAAGCCGTGACCCTACGCTAAGCAGGAGGCAGAGGACCCTTTGCTCTATCCTATCATGTGCTCCGGCTACGCCGATCAAATCAGTGGACGCCGGGGCACTTGAATCACCATGCGATCGATGCCGTTGGACGACCAGGCATGAGGAAGTGAGGCTTTCTCTAGGGATAGTAGTACATGGCACGTCTCGGCTCTTCTGGACAATTAGTAAACCATCAGCGCGTAAAAAGTCGCGAAAGAAAGTTTCTGACGAGAGAAAATTGGACGTGATCTCACGTTGAAAAACATATTTAAGCATTTCGATTTTTTCGTCCACGGAGTAAGATTGTCCGAGGGGGGCCACAACTCATTCGAGCTTTTTCAGCCGGTGCGTCGCAAGTGTGCCGTCTACGTTTGCCTAGCGGATAGGCCCGACGGCGACGAAAATACCACGCCACGGCACGGCAGCCGTACGCTGACCCGTCCGCCTAGTACACCGTATGCCACGCGCGTGATGTATATACAGTACAGGCATCAATGCACGTAGGAGTACACACTTGACCAGGTCATGATTCCGCCGGACCACCTGCCCCCGCGCGCGAGGCTCCGGCCGGAAACCCCCAACGGCTGGCATGGCAGGTGCGCGCGCTCCCGGCCGGGTACCCGCTGGAATAGAGATTTTATACTTGTTAACTTAACGAATAAGGACATAGAAAAGTTTTATCCGTCTTCATACTCGATATATATTTGATATATACAAAAATACATATTTTATTAGATATAAATATATAAAATATTATATCTCATAAATTATTTTTAAATTTTTTATCTAATATGTCACATTTAATTAATTTTTTTATTAGTTTAAATTATTATGTGTCAATAAATTAAATATTTATATTATATATATATATATATATATATATAATATAAAATAACTAATTATAACTATAGTCGTATTTTTAATAGGTACAAAGACCTGTGAAATCACTGTGAATATGTACGAAAATTTTTTTTTTATAGTTAAATGAGTATGAGTATAAAAAACCAAAACCTAATATGTATCCGTTGTCATGAATCGATCGACAGAGACTACGGCGAGTTGTCATCTCTACGCTGGAATCTTCAGAGACTACGGCGATCTGCCAGAGTCACCGTACGATCGGTGAAAAGGCGTCCCGGGCGTGGGGAGGGTAAAAAGGCCGCCGGGCGACTGCCCAATCCGGCAGCCGGCACGTGCGAGCGCACCGGGAACCGATCGCAATGGCTAGCTGCTCCGTTCCGCTCGCCAAACTGCTGCCGCCACCAAGTGGGCAAGAGATCCAGCGTCCGGGACAGCGCGGCCGGGCCGGGCAACGGATCCGATCTCATCGGCTCTGACACCAAAGCTATTCTAATCATATGGTACGCCGTCGTCACCCGCTCCGTTGGCTTTGTTCCCGCCGCCTCTCCCTCGAAAAGATTGACAGGCAAAAGCGACCACGAAAGACAGCGGCGATTCCGAGTGGACGCCGCACTCTGGTCTCTGGTGAGCAGTAAAAAAAAAACAGCCGAGCAAAAGCCTTTCATTCCAACCCTGACCCTGCGGAAACGTTTATCTAAAAAGAAAGGTAAAAAGAAGCCTGAAACGTTTTATGGCCGATGTGCAAACGCCTCATTTAACACGGCATCAACGGAATCAAGTTGAAACGGTGCGGGTGGGCCCCTGCTGCTCAAGAATGGGGCCACATGGCTGCCATTACTAACAGTTTGGGGTCAGTACTTGCCAGCGGCGCCACCGGTTGCCCACTGCGTGGTGCTGGTGCCGGACCGCGTGCGTCCATGACGGGTGGGGCAATGAGCTGAATGGATCTGACCAGCTAAGGCCAAGCCAACGTCTTCTTCCCGTACGACCGGTCGCGGCAACGGGTGTAACGTCTTCCGCCGCGACCTCGTGGGGCCCAGCTGTCATCCTCCTCTCTGCGGCAGGCCATATGAGGCGACAGGGAGCGTGACCGTCACGAGTGGGGGAAGGGGGAAGGAGATTGGGCGCGGGAGGGGAACGAGAACGGCTCGTCGCCGACCGGGCCAGACCGGACGCTCCCCAGTCCCCACCTCACCTCCCGCAGCCGCTGCAGCTGCTGGTGACTGGTGAGCAGGTAGCGCGGGCCGAGTCCCCGTCGGGGCGAATCGATTCTGCGTGCTGCGGGGGGCGAGCTGGCTGGCGGATAAAAAAGCGGCGCCTTTGGCGACCGGTGAGGAAGGTGAGCGAAAAAGCTGGGGCCGTTTGCCCTTCCTTTTGCATTTTTCTACCACGAAACTCCGTCTGTTTTTCTTCGTCGTCCTGGATGCGTTGGTCTTGATTCTTGCGTATCGATCTGGACCCGGGGAGGAGGAGGTACCTCAGGTACGTGCGGTGGGTTCCGGGGGGCGACCGTAGTTAGGTTCGTGGCGCCTTCAGTGGGTTGAGAAAGGTGAGCGGGTCAGGGCTTTCGGTGGCTGCTCACTTGCTTTTTGGGGGTGACATCTCGCCTTTCTTCTCACAGTGAAAATCGAATCTCTTTCTCCTGCGGTGCATGATTCTTCCTGGTTGCGTTCGCCTGCGGTTTTCTTCCGGGGCCTTGGCTGCGGTGTGGTAGTGGAACGGGGTGTTCCTCAGCCGCCGGCGGGAGGTTTCTCTGGGTGGTAAAGATCAGTGTTTCAGTTTCAGCTTCAATTTCTAGTGAGTTACTTCTACCTGCTGCTGCTGAACGGTTCGTCGCGTGCAGAAGGATTGACAGTTTAGTGTGCAAGTATGCCTTATGGTGGCGGGAGCGTTGAGCTCGCCCCTGTTTCTTCACCTGCGAGGTCAATTCCTTCTGTTCCTCTGCTTGATTCGGTCCATTGATCTGGCTTTTCATGGTGAGGTGGATGGTTTTGCCTGTATGTCGTATCTCGGGCACCCGGGAGCTGATTTTGTTGTTGATTTGTGGGGCTTGTGGTAGAACTGCCCTTCAGTTTGCTTATCGGGTTTTCAAATAATATTTCATCGATATTTTCTCCTGGATGTATGAATTTGTGGGGTGACAAACATAAATTATTGCTGTCGAATATTGCCATTTTTTGTATGTGCTTGATTGTGTAGTTCTGGTTCCTGTCAAAGGCTCGGATTTTACTGGATGCAGTTGATTAACGCCTTTCTTCCTTGCGAGGATTGCCGCCTTGTTTTAAGCAGGTTCATTCGTGTACGGAGTATTGAACTTTGATCTGTTCTTGTAATTGCAGCGGAGGCACAGAAGACAAGGTAAGAAAAAGCCCGGCAAAAATGGGTAAGAAAGGAAAGTGGTTCAGTGCTGTTAGGAAAGTCTTCAGCTCCTCTGATCCAGACGGGAAGGAAGCGAAGGTATGCTATAATTCCTTTAGTTCACAAGACAAAATGATCCAATTATCATCAAACTTCATTAATTAATTCAGTATGGTCTGGGCTACCGCCTACCTCCAGGCTGAGAAGGCGGACAAGTCGAAATCCAGGAGGAAATGGCTATTTGGCAAGTCGAAGCATTCTGATCCTTCAACTTCAACGGTGTTAGGGACTGGCCCAGTAGCTCCAACGCCACCACCACCATCAACACAAACTACGCAGCCACACTCCCTGGAGATCAAAGATGTCAAGCCAGTTGAAACAGACAGTGAGCAGAACAAGCATGCCTACTCCGTTGCACTTGCATCAGCTGTAGCTGCAGAAGCGGCCGCTGTCGCAGCCCAAGCTGCTGCTGAAGTTGTCCGTCTCACAGCAGTCCCCCCATCCACTTCAAAAGCGCCTGTTAGTTCAAGGGAAGAACTTGCAGCTATCAAGATCCAGACAACCTTCAGGGGTTATCTGGTAATGTATTCACACTTCTAGTACATTTGGTGCTTATTTTCTTTTCTTTGTTGATAATAATTATAATATCACTTCACTAGTGCTGTCACTATCTCCTGACTTCCACCAGCACAGCTTAGGCATGAGCTAAGCTATGGTTAAAATTATCTAATATGTCTGATTTGGTTGGTAAAGAGTTGATATCTCATTCATCATTGTCTATTTGTTTCTCTACCATTTTGGAATACTGCCAAGATTTTGCTTTGTGGGTCGTTTTGAGACTTATTTGTCTGATGTTTCCATTGTCACAACTTGCATGAATGAAACGATATGTTATTAGAACAACTCCAGAAAGGGTCAAAATGGCACTTCCAGAAGAAATGGAGAAAAATTTCTTACAGCCTCACTGGATTTGTTGAGAAATTGTGTTTCTGCTTGATTAAATGGTTACGAAATCTGCAAAATTACCCTTGTAGGCAAGGAGAGCATTGCGGGCACTAAGAGGTCTGGTTAGGTTGAAGTCGCTAGTTGATGGAAATGCCGTAAAGCGCCAGACTGCTTACACATGGCATTGCACACAAACGATGACAAGAGTTCAAACTCAAATATACTCTAGACGGGTTAAAATGGAGGAGGAAAAACAGGCTCTGCAAAGGCAGCTGCAATTGAAACATCAGAGGGAACTTGAGAAAATGAAGGTGAGACAATCATTTTCATGCCATAGTTCTGAGCATTAGATATCTAGGAATCCTTTATTACAATAATTGTAAAAAGTTGCATTGAAGTAGACATTTTTTTCTTCGGGTATTTGCTTACTGTAATTAGAAATTGGTATTTTAAGACCTCTCAATGTTGATGGATTCTGATTTTTTTTTATTTACCAGATTGATGAAGACTGGGATCACAGCCATCAGTCCAAAGAGCAGATAGAAGCCAGCCTGCAGATGAAACAGGAAGCTGCACTAAGACGAGAAAGAGCACTGGCATATGCATTTTCCCATCAGGCAAGTTTTTTGTTTATATCATTGATGGTGTATATTACTTGTTCAATGTTATTTACTTCTATTGCAGTCTTTTGAATATATGTTATTTTCTTATCAAATTTTCACCAAATTTTTTCTGTTAATCTCTTGCAGTGGAGAAAATCTGGTCGAACTGTGACGCCAACTTTCACGGACCCTGGGAATCCTAACTGGGGCTGGAGCTGGATGGAACGTTGGATGACAGCAAGGCCTTGGGAGAACAGAGTGGCATCAGACAAGGATTCTAAAGACCAGCCTCTTACAAATATTCCAAGCACCAGTGCAGTACGAACTTCTGTACCCCGTGCCATCTCAATCCAGAGACCTGCAACACCAAACAAGTCAAGCCGTCCACCAAGCCGGCAATCACCATCAACTCCCCCATCTAAGGCCCCATCAACCTCAGGAAAGACCAGGCCAGCAAGTCCAAGGGGTAACTGGCTCTACAAGGAGGATGACTTGAGGAGCATCACAAGCATACGCTCCGAACTCCCAAGGAGGCAGAGCATAGGTGGAGCATCAGTCAGGGACGATGCGAGCCTAACAAGCACACCACCTCTTCCTAGCTACATGCAGTCCACGGAGTCTGCAAGGGCAAAGTCTCGGTACCGCAGCCTAATGGCTGACAAGCTTGAGGTATCTGAGAGAGCACATTTAGTCCACTCAGTGGTTAAGAAGCGTTTGTCCTTCCCGGTCGACAAGCCGAGCGTTGTGCCACAAGAGAAGCCAAGGGAAAGAGTGAGGCGCCATTCAGATATTCCGAAGGTTGATCCTGCATCGCTGAAGGATGTCCCTGTTACATAATCAGGATTCATGACGTGTTATGATTGTTAGGTTTCTTTTTCATTTACTCATGTATTTGCTACTTTAGATTGTGTTTTCTGGAGTGAATGTATGATCTATTGGGTTTGATTTGTGACAATTCTAATTGTACTTACAGACTGAGATCTTTACCCTTTGGATTGATGTGTGCGCTTGGCTTTAAATGTACTATGTGAGCATTTTTACCAATTCATGAAGTGGCATGATCCTAAGTATCATTCTACCATGTGCGATTTCAGTGCAGTTTGATTTCACCGATTAACTTGTTTACAGAAGTAGGCGTCTGCATTCTATGATCAATTGCATTTTTTTTTGTTGAGAACAAATGATCAATTGCTAAACTTTTAGACGAACAAATTTATGAACTCACCTGGCCTATGCAAATGCTCTATAACTTATATCACTGCACAAGAAACAGAAACTATCCGAGTAAAAAAAAAACAGAAATATACATATTAAGCAGCTGATACATCGTAATGTGGGAAGATTACCCAAAATCAAAACCATAGTAAATTGCAACTGTATGATCAATGGAACAATGAAAATACAGTAGGCGTTCCTAATATTAACAAAAGCAAAATCGTGTTCCTGTATACACTTCCACCAATTTACAGACCATGTTACAGAACATCATAGCGCGTCCGAATCATCTGGCGTCGGTTGCAGCGCGCTGATCCTGATGAGATAGTTCATATGGCTCGACGCGCTGCTTGCGCTGCCACCGGAACCCGAGCTGGCGCGCATGTCATCCAAGAAGCCGTCGGCGTCGCTGAGGCCGCAGCTATCCCTGCCGTCCTCCACCTCGTAGGCGTTGCCGATGCGTCCCCCGCACTTGCGGCAGAGCAGCCGCGACCGCCTCCTGAAGAGGCCCCAGGAGCGGCCGGAGCGGAAGTAGGGCGTGCAGGTGACCTCGTCGGTCAGCGTGAACCGGCTCTCGTCGACCGCAACGAAGGGGACGACGCCCTTCTTGATCTGCTTGCCGTACTTGGACCCGATGCCCGCCGTGTTCCGCGCCGAGGAGCTCAGGTTCAGCGCGTAGCCGCAGTACCCGCAGCTGCAACCAGTGGCAGGGGTTGAGTTAGTGGAAGCGTGTACCGGAACAGTCGTGTCTGATCATTGCACTTGCAGCTGTTCTTAGCAAAGGTCAGGACAGGGACTCGGGCAAAAGCAACCAGAGAATCGAACCTGTAGGTGACGTCCTTGATGGAGTAGCTGCTTTCGAGAGACCTGTCCATGGCGACTCTGGAACTGCCGTGCTGGCGCCGGCTTCCCTGGAGCTCCCACTTTGCAGCCTGGTCGAAGTGGGAGAATCGAGGGGACAGTGAGGAGAAGACGTGGGGAGAGTGGAGGGCGTGGGCCGGTTGAACGTGGGGAGAAACGATGCCTAAAAAACGCGGCTGTTTGGTCCAGTTCAGCCAACGGACACGGAGGATCGGCGGTGTCCGGCGCAAGGGCCGTCTCCTGTCCCGCTTTTCGTTGTCCTCGGCTGGCTCTTCAGTGATAAGCTTTTGCGCGTGCCGCTGCATGGGGCCTACTACTAGTTGATCAAGTAAAGTATTGGTCGTTGATTAACTACGCACAGGCCAACCAGAAGCGTGCAGCGCATAAGCCTAGCATGGGCGCTGGATTCTTATCTGACCAAAAGCGCGATCGATAAGATGCACCCCACCTGTGCCGGCCGGCCGGCCGGCTGGAGAAGCGAGCGCGCGTGTCTAACTTGGACGCCGTCACGCGGCGCCGGTCGACGGCCTCCGCGTGTGACCACTTTGCCGTGAGTCGTGCGGGCCTGCGGCAGCGCACACGCACGGCGGCTCGGTCTGCTGCTTGGCCGCCACCTCCCAGATATCGTCGACGCCACACGTCGATATCTGTAACGAAGACGGCGAAAGAACCGGCCGGCGAACGGGAGCGGACAATAATTCAGACACGATGAGCTTATTGCTTATCACCGGCGTCGTGTTGTGTTTGTGTTGGAGGGATGCTGTGACACTGACTGTTGGAGGATCACACGCTGGCAGGTTTGGTGTCTGGTGATGTTTGGTCAGCGTCTCGGTTTTGCGCTCCCAGAAGCATCTTTATGGGTCGATTTGACATGATTTTCCTTGTTTAGTCAAACCTTTTGTGGAAGATTGAGTACAATTTGGGAAAATTTAATATCAAATCCAATAGTATGGACTTCGACATAGAGCATGGAATATCATGACCATTGGGGGAACACCATGGGCAGGTGACCACTTCCTAGAATTTTGAGTTCATGCCGGATAAAGTTGAGACGCAGCAGTTTGCCTTCGTTTTGTTTCTGACAGGAACGGAAGGTTCAACGATTTAGTGCATCCCTTCCGGGTTGTAGCGAACCTTTTAGTTCCATACTTCCATTATCTAAAAAAGGAACAGAGGGTACAGGTTCCAACAAGCGGCTTATGTGAATTCGCAGATAGTCAGTAACATTTACATATTGATTGTTCACTAAAACCTCCAGGGAGACTCATTTCTAGTAGACAGCACTACCCAAATGGATTGCAAAATGTGTCTCAATCCTCAACGACAAAAGTTACCCCATCTTCCTTCTTGAAATCGTGTGTAGTGTGATCAACAACCTGCAAACAATGGATCAATAAAGCAACGAAATTTCACCCCTAAATAGATGCCAATAAAGCTCTAGTTATATTAGCAAAAGAAAAAAAAAAGTATCTGCACACGATCACAATATGTGAACTACATGCAGCTCCAGCAAACAACAATTCATCCTAAATTATGTTGCCTTAAGTTTCTTACAAACAGTACAATTCCTTCATTCTAACGATATTTTTCTTAGAATGACACCCTACATTTTAAGAAAAACCGATGACACAATTCTCTAATATACAGTGAGATACAAAAAAGAAGCAGGTTTATTCCTTTCATCCTTTGCAGGAGAATAGAGCCAAATTTTGACCAAGTGATTTCATAGTGATGAGCATTTCAAAATCCAAGTTTAATGGCAAATCATTCCGTATGTATATGAGACATGCAGGATGTATTAAAAAAAGACAACTAAAGTCTGACAATAGGTTGGATGTTAGCAGAATGCTGTACGTAAATAAAACTTCTTCATAAACTGCTTGCTTGACTATGTATGATAGCCTTCTGAATATTATACAAAAACTACAAATGCTTGTGGAAATCTCTCAAAGCTGATTCAGCAACTCAATACAAGTATTAATTTCTATAGCGACATGGCGGATACTATAAATTACTCTATTTCCTTTGTGTGTTTCCACATACTAAGAGCATAGAGAATGAACAAAGAACTACTCTGCTACCGGAGATTCCGACGCTATATATAAACCTTGGTTTTGCAGTATCACAAACGCAATGATGATAAACTGTACATTCAGTACTCTAGCACTCACGTTGGTGTTACTCAGCTCCAGGTTATAGAAATCCATGGCGTCGGCCTTGAACAGCGGCCCGGCATGCCAGGTCCCCTTGTGAAGTTTGAGGAACTTGGGTCCAGAAACCCGGAAGACGCTGACCTCAGCCGGATCAGGAGGCAGGTAGCAGTGCCCCGCGCGAGACTGCAAGGGCTTCCTCCCGTCGTGACCACTCTGCTCCGGTGGCGTCTCCACGATGGACGGCCTGGCCACCCCGAGGTACCAGTCGTGGCCGCCGATGGACCCGAGGCACTGGGTCACGCTGCCGTGGTGAGTGATGCTCGAGAACTGCAGCGGCCGGTCCTCCAAACTCATGATGTAGAACCTGCGACGGAAACGAGTTTTTTTTTTTTGTTGTGCGAAAACAAAAACAGTTGAAGGATGGGCAACGGGATTAATTCGTGTCGAAATATCGACGCAGAAACGAACAGCCTTTACGTACCGGGGGATGCCCCGGCTGAGGTCGAGCTGGGCGTCGTGGGGGCCGAACTGGTCGCCGTCGGGGGAGGCGACGACGACCTGGCCGAAGGGCGCGAAGGACTCGGGCGTGGCCTCCACGGCCCGCAGCCTCACCACCTTCGCCTGGTCCTCCGACAGCTGCGCGCCTGCCATCTGCGCGGACCGAGTAGAGCCGGCGTTGGCGCGTGTGACCCTGCCGCCTGCTAGGGTCCTCCTGCGGAGCGCCGGGAGGAGTGATGGAGGAGGTCCAGGAGGAAGTGGGAGGGCGGTGCGGCGGCAGAAATGGCCGGGGTTGCACGCGCGGCCCAGGCTCAGTGCCCGCATTTCCCTTCGGCTAGGCTCGCGTGCACATCCCCCCGGGCCCGGGTCTGGTTGTGGTGGTTCCGTCGGATTCCGTGGGCGTGGCGTCGGTGGGTGGCATACGCGCGTTGGGCCCTTGGGGCTTCGAACGCTCGCTCCCGTCCACGCGTCGCGCGCGCGAGACCGGGCTTGCAACCTCGGCACGTACGGTTCATCTTTCGTGTAAAAAAAGAGTCAGTGGCGAAGCTTGATCAGATAAGCAGGGTGCCAGCCACGGTAATCAACCTCACAATCTTACCAAAAAATTCGTGTCTGAGTCACTGTTTACCAATTGCGTTTTGAAAAAGCGTTGCCGGGACACGTTTACGTTTTTACGTAGCTGAAATAACGATTCGCTTGGAACTAGACATGGAGTTTCTAAGATCCTGAAGAACGCGTGTTACCGACGGTATTGTCAAGATCCCTGCAAGTGTATCCTTAACTAAAGATCATATAAACTCGGTGTTGTCAGCGAAGATTCTGGTACAAAGGGCCGGAAAATCTGCAGTTGCGTTGGAAGCCCGCAAAGGCGCCGTGTCCGCTCTCCGACAAAACCTTCTAAGGGCCAACGAATCCTCGAACCAATTTGTGCCTCACGCTTTCAGCATGGCTACTGGTCAGGCAACATCCAAGGGAACGCTTCTTCTGCCCAATCAGAGGTCAGCACACCGTTCGTCGTTTTTATTCGTGTCCCATCGCGAGGCTGAGGGCCTGAGGCCAATCCTGAAAGCGCATTTGGACGGATTCTGCAGATCGTGGCCTCACACGGTGCGTTCCAACTTCCAACTGCAGGAGCAGCCGGAGCACGTATGCAAGCAGGACACGCCGGGTAGGCACGGCACCGCACAGTATCTTTAAAATTTTGCTTCAATAAAATATAGGAGTACCTTTCAAACTGCTTTCAAAACCAAGAGCAATTTGAAAGTATACTGTGCTATTAGAATATGCACGTCTGCTCCACAAATTTAAGCACTTCTTTTCTTTCAGTCAGTCGATCTGCTAACTTATTCAGTTCAGCGTACTTTTTTAATTGATATGATTGTTGACTTTAAAATCTAATTTTAACTATTTATTTTATTTATAAAATTTGTTTAAATATGTAAATTTTAAATTATGATTTAAATAACTCTAATGATAAATCAAATTATATAAAATTTATTAAATATTTTTAAATAAAATAAATAAATTTAAAAATAAAAAATAATATCAATTAAAGAACGAAAGAACCACGTGTACCAGCGTGACGGACAATCTCAGATACTAGTACCAAATGATGATGATTCATGAATCGTCTGAAAAGGATTGGCGTCAATTCGATTAGGACTTTTAACAGTAGTACTACTCCAGCAATTAAGCCCCGGCAGGGGTCATCTTAACAATTTTATCTTTTGAATAACACGTGGTTCTTGTTACTTGAGACACCGCTAGATAGTGTGATTGCTGTCTAGCTAGCCTGCTTAGGTCAGATTTGTTTGTTTAATAAAATGGCTATTTAATTCATGCAGCATGGCCCCACACTTGTTTTCGTTGCTCCGACAAGAACACAGAGGCAAAAGGTACTTAGGTGCAATCACCAAGAACTAAAAGCTGAGAAAGCAATGCCTTCGGTCTAGCGTATGGAATTTTTAGTTAAGGGAGAAAGGAATATGTGTCCCCACTATAATTTTGTATTGGGTTGTAATATTCATTTCCTCAACTTTTGTCGATGAGAACTAAATAACAAATCAGTATAGATATTAAGTGTTGAATATCCAGTTAAATATTTATTATTGTAAAATGCTATGCTCAAGTATTGACCTGACGTTTTTTTACTTTGTATTTCAGTTAGTCTAAAAAATATTCCATACCAATCTAGATGATTTGAAGTCTAGCAAATGACAAAAGATGCAACGGAAATCAATCAAACAAGATCAAATTTCGCCAACATGAGTTTTTAGTTGGACTACGTACTAATCGGTCAACATCACTGTACAACCATAGATACTTCCATCGACAGCGAGCATTAAACCAGAACAAGACATAGCGAAACACATAAATCAATGCTAGGGGAAACTGAAAACTCCGTGTGCACGTACGATAATTACCACCCAGCGGCCGCTTGCCGGGCCAGCTGTAGACTCCCTGACAGTAGGGTCCACTGCATTACCACCAATCAGGAACCTCCTTTTCCGCTATGTTCACCCGCCCAAACAAAACACCAGACCCGTACCTGCGAATCCAGTAGACCAACCACATCGACCACCTCGGCACCTCCTCCTCCGGTTGCCGCCGGCCTCGCTTTCGCTCTCTCATCCTCCCGAGAGCCTTCAACGACGACTGCCCCCGCGTGGCGCGACAGCACATCGCCGAAAAACATGGCAGCGGCGGAGGTGTTCTCGCCGACCGTGGCTGCGGCGGCGCAGCAGCAGCAGCGGGGGAAGGCGGCGTCGCAGGCATGGCAGGCGGTGATGGGGTGGATCGGATTCCTCCTCCAAGTCCTGCTCCAGATTCTAAGGGGCGCGCCCTCCTGTGCCAAGCTCCTGTCCTTCGTCGGCATCCGCTTCCTTTCTGCACCGACGGCCGCCGAGCCGTCGCCGGAGGTGGCCTTCATGCCTCTCCCCTCTGAGATCCCAGTTGACACGGTTCCTACAACGACGCCTCCGCCTGAGCCCCTGGATCGCCTCACGGTACGGAAGATTCTGTTTCTGAATGGATTCCAGAGCTGTTGATTCCTGGCTTGGGGAAAAAATAGAAACTTTTCACAAGTACTCAGTGAATTGGTCTCGTTTGGGTTGGACAGTTGAATTGGGAAGCGGATGTTGACGAATTATAGGTTGTTTGATCTCAATGGGTAATTTGGGACAGCGTGTGACCGTTGCATTTAGAATAAATGAACCTTTTTGCTTAATTCAGATCAGTTTATAGGCGTGTTGTCAAAGCTGATTTAGTATGTAGTCTGTGAAGTACTAGTATGGTTTCTTTGGGGTGTGGTAGAGGATGTCATCTTGGGTTACAATCATGAATCATTGGTTGCCCTGCAATACCAAGACAACTCTATTAGTAGTATGCTTATATTATCTCCCCTCCGAAATTGTGGAGACATACTTTTAGTAACCACCTAGCAGTAGAAATAATTATGGAACAAGGATGTACTTTACATTATGTGTTTATGAGTAGATAGTAGAGTCTGACTCGATGTTAGGCATGATCACTGAACATGAATAATGCAGCAAGTTATTTACTGATATCAGGATATTGGTTTGACAGGGCTGCTGATTAGAGTCTTTAGTTCAGATAGCAGAAGAACCTTCAATCTCTTAGTGATGAGTTCATAATTTCACATCAATGAACTCAAAACGGAAACAATGATTGTACTGATGCCAAACGTCACTCCTTACCATGTTTGCAGTTAAATTAGCTTGAGCAGTGTGTCTTGTGATCATGTATGCAACATATCAACACTGTATCTTGTGATTATATGTGCAACATTTCTGCCCTGAAAAAATTGGGCTATTTTTCAGGTTGTGCTTGACTTGGATGAGACTTTAGTTTCTGCTTATGAATCCTCTAGTCTTCCTGCTATTGTACGCACCCAAGCTGTTGAGGCAGGATTACATTGCTTTGACATGGAGTGCATTTCATCTGATAAGGTACCAGTTTTTGCCTTGCCACTTTATTTGTTTAATCATTTGAACCACAACTGATATAGGAACTTCTCTTGTGTAAACTTAAAAGGATATTGATGGAAAACCGAAGGTAAATCATGTGACTGTTTTTGAACGTCCTGGTTTGCATGAGTTCTTGCAGAAAACTAGTGAATTTGCAGATCTTATCCTCTTTACAGCAGGTTTAGAAGGTAATTTGTTGGCTGATGTTATGTTCCTTCACCATACGAGCTCAATTATTTTGATCATGTCATCCCCTAACCTTTCTGTGTTTCTTTTCAGGTTATGCCAGACCTTTAGTTGACAGAATAGATGTTCACAATAGATTCAGACTCCGTCTATATCGTCCATCAACTGTTACCACGTAATATATGCTAACTTTCGTATGGCTACAATGAAATGTACCATGTGCTATTGTTACCGCATCTCAGTTTGTTGGTATCTGTTACCTTTTTTATTGGGTTATATGCGGGATTAGTTAGTATGCCAGCACCTTTGCAATTGGAAACAGGCAGGCCATAGTGTGTGCTTGTACAAAGCAATTGACAAAGATGATCAGTTTATACACATGGAGTGCAAAAGTTGTCTATAAGTTGGTTCTGAACCATCATTCATAGTAAATTTACCATGCCCCGCACGCGTTATTCTTGAACTGATTACATCATTTGTTTTGTTTTAAGGTGATATCAGCATACTAAGCTACATCATTTGAACTGATTACATCGTTTTATTTACCAAGTACTTCTACCTGCACTCCAAATTTGCACAAATATATATACTAAGCTGTCTTGTATTTCTTTTTGTTTCTAGCAAGGTTACGTTTTTCTGAGCCTGCTTGCCAAGAACCTGAGCCATTATGTCTGACTTCAATGGTTTGCTCGATTTCAGGGAATACAGAGAACATGTGAAAGATCTTTCTGGCCTGGCAAAAGATTTCTGCAGAATTGTCATTGTTGACAACAATCCATTCAGTTTCATTCTTCAGCCTTTGAATGGAATACCTTGTGTTCCGTTTTTAGCAGGACAACACTCTGATGATCAGGTAACTGATGATTTGTACCAGTTCATTGAATCCAGAGTTCTATTTTGAGTTTGACGGCTTTACTGATTTGTCTTGTTCACACATTTCAGCTAATGACGGTTATATTTCCACTTCTGAAGCACCTTTCCCTCCAGAAAGATGTCAGGCCTGTATTGCACGAAAGGTTTCATATGCCCGAATGGTTCCAAAAGCATGGGATCCCACGAACTGATCAGACGGTATAATTTCTGCAGAATGTTATGACATTGTTTTGATGAAGGCGCAAGGGCCTACCACAGCATAAGTCCCTTAGGGGAGAGCACCTGTACATTACGATCTATATTCCTTTAGGTCTCCAGATAAGGTTGAGTAATGTTCATATGGAGTTGCCACAACTGAATATAAGGAAATTGTAATCTAGCGTAAGCTCAGATTTGTGTTTTGTATAGTGAAGTATTTTATATCAATTAGTTGTTGTATAATTAAGCTCTTCGTGTAAAATTCGATTGCTGTGAATTAGGGATGAAAGTTTTTGATTTTTTGGGTTGGTGAGTCAGCCTAAATTTTTTTAAATGAACTAATTTTCCCCTTCATCTGCTCTCCACCTTATATTATTAGTTTAGATAAAATGAACTAAAAACTTACCCGCAATGGTATAAAAACTTACCCACAATACCCATTGGGTACCCACTTTCATCCTTACTGTCAATTCAGATAGTTTAATGAACTGTCCCTGACTTAGCCATGTCAAGATTTTACACCGTCAGAAGAATTGTCCACACGGTTATGCCAAAACTAGTGCCCACCGGACTTATTATCTGAAAGGACTTCCACTGAAAAAGCCATGCGCACCAATTCCACTATTTTTTGTTAGTGTTA
This sequence comes from Zoysia pacifica, assembly GCA_001602315.1. NCBI lineage: Eukaryota > Viridiplantae > Streptophyta > Magnoliopsida > Poales > Poaceae > Zoysia > Zoysia pacifica. Next base: position 72,383 of record BCLH01000103.1, read on the forward strand.
GTTATAGTTTATTCTATTATTTAAAATATTGTTCTCAGATTTTCTAAACAGCAGAACAATGGAAGTAGCAAAGGTAACTGACGTTCTAGACATCTGCAAAGGGATTGGGATACATGGAGCTTCTCATCCGACTTTCTGAATGTCAAGGCTGTTGGAGCTTCGTATCTGGCTAATAATGTGGGATGCCTTATCAAACTTGTATGCTCTCTCATAGACGCCGGCAGCCACGAGATAGAGCTCCCTCTTGTCTATGCTCGGGTCATGGCTTAGCTCGTCAACCAGCGTCTCCAACGCCTGGAAATCTTTCTGAGCACCAAGCAGGCTGATCATCTGGAAGTGCACCCGATCTGAGAAGATACAACCTTCCTCCCTCATTGCCATGTAGAGCTCCGCGGCCTCGTTGAATTCCTTCAGCTTGCCAAAAGCATTCATCGCGGTGGCAATAGTCTCCGAGTCCGGCAACTGGCCCAGCTTTCTCATTTCATCAAAGACCTCCAAGACATTACGGTGCCTCCGGTTCTTCGCGAACAAGTCCATCATTGCTCGGTGCACCGACGAGTCCTTGATCTCACCATTGTTTGCTGCACGACGGAACAGCCATGCGGCCTCTTCCAGGCGACCGGCGCTCGCCAAGATTTTGATGGCTGTCTCCTTTGAGATGCCCTCCGGGTCTTTGAGGTCTTGCAACAGACGCTTGGCCTGAGAAACAAGCCCTGAACGGTCGTATGCCACAACCATCGTCTGGTACAGTACTGGGTCGATCTCCGTGCCGGCTTCCCGCAGCTTCTCAAACAGCTTCGCGGCACGATCAAGCTTGCCAGCCTTCACCCAGATGGAAAGGATGGTGGAGTAGGTAATGGCATTGGGCTGGACGCCGTTGGCCTGCATGTCCTGCACCAAGCTCCCGGCTTTCTCGTCCTCCAGCGACTTGCCGTATATGGAAATCATGGTGTTGTACGTCACTACGTTCGGCTTGACGGTGCCCCCGGAGTCGCCATTGCCGTCGGAAGCACTGCGCATGAGGCTGAACAGGTGAACCGCCTCCCCGAACAAGCCGGCGTCCCCGTACACCCGGAGCATGGTGTTGTAGGTCACCATGCTCGGCGGCACCCCAGCGCGGCGCATGGACCAGAACAGCCGGTCCGCCTCGCGGGCGAGGTCGAGCTGGCCGTACGCGTTGAGCACGATGTTGAACACCGAGATGTCCGGCCTGACGCGCGCCACGGCGCGCATGTGCGAGAAGAGCGACACGGCGGCGAGGTGCCGCCCCCGGCGCGCCAGCGCGGCGAGGATGGGGGAGTAGGTCTCAGCGTCCGGGGCGACGCCGTCGGCGGGCATGTCGTGGAGCAGCAGCCTCTTGGCGTCTCGCAGCAGGTCGGACTTGCAGTACGCGGCGACGGCGGCATTGTAGGCCTTGAGGTCCGGCTTGATCCCCGCGCCGCGCAGTCGGGAGAAGAGCGCGAGCGCCTTGGGCGCGTCGCCGGCGCGGAGAGCGAGGTGGATGAGGTTGGAGAAGAGGATGAGGTCCGGGGCCACAGCGTCGTCCTCCATGAGCGGCAGGAAGGTGAGCGCGTGGTCGAGGTGGCCCGCGCGCGTGAGCGCCGCGAGGAGGGTGGAGTAAGAGAACGCGTCCGGTGAGACGCCCCTTTCGCGCATCTCGAGGAGGAGGCCGGAGGCGAGGCGGAGCTCGCCAGCCCGGCAGGCGGAACGGAGGAGGAGGTTGTAGGGGATTAGGAGCGCGGGGGTCTGAAGGTCGGGCGCGAGGATGTCGAGCAGCGCGACGCCACGGCGCGGGTCAGGGAGGCGGGAGAGGAGCGCGCCGAGGAGCCGCCCGGAGACCGGGCGGTACGGGGCAACTACCGCGGCCATGTCCGGCGCAGTGCGCGCGGTGGAGAGCTCGGCCACCAGGGCGGGGACGTTGAGGGCGCGGTCCTCGGGCTGGCGTTGCTGGAGCTCGGCAGACTTGTGGCGGTGGTGGAGGGGGTGGGAGCTGGGGAGTTTGGGGTTCAACCAGACGGATTTGGCGGCGGATGAGGGGCGGTGGGAAGGGGAGGGGAGCGCGGCGGCCGGGGCCGCCGCCGCAGGGGGCGCCATTGCTCGTGGGGTGTGGACGCGTGGGTGGGAGCGGCGCGGAAGGGAAGAATTGGATAGGAGATATTTTTTGGCGGGTACATCGGCAAGAAAACGAAGTCGTTGGAAATGGGTAACAGGCCAAATCAGGAGATTAGGCCTGGCTCGGAGGGTAGTAGTACTGTACTACAGGAGAAGGTATATTATAGATTCCAAAAAAAAAAGAAAAGAGATGGCCCATAAAAGTAATACAAAGTACTCCTAGGTTCAGTCATGGTCTATTGCGCGCCTCCTGAAATCTGAAGGTGTTGGACACTAACACGACACTTCCAATTGACCTGTTCATATCTTTTCATTCGGAACAAACTCTATCTGGTGGCATTTACATGAAAAGTAGATGCATGTTTCTTTGTTCTTCACATATATGTATACGTACACTCAACAACACTAATCTAAGAACAGAAAAAGTATGGAGACAACAGATACAGCCAACACTGCAAACTTCAGTCAATTATTCCTGATGTTATCATATTCATTAATTGAATCAGATGAAGTACAAGCGTGGGTTTCAGCTGTACAGATAATGCACAGGAGGGGGGGGGGGGTGGTGGAGGATTTCAGATATATTTACATGAACTCATGCATCTTAGCGGAAGAGGGTTTCCACACCAAGAATTGCCCTGACAAAAACAAAAACTCAGAAACAGTAAAATGGGTTTTGTTTGGCGAGCTTGCAACCACAAACGACTTTTTCCTACAACCCAAGGAAAATGTAACCCTTCATACAAGAGACAAGCCCACTAATCTTTAAAGAACTTTAAAAGGCTCCAACTCAGGATAAAAAAAAAATCATCTGATCTTTGAAGAAAGCTGTTGCAAAATAGAAGAAACACCATTTGGCTTCTCATTAATATGAAGAGGAAAGCCATGGATGCTGTAGCGCTTCATCAGCTGTTGGTCTTTTCCTTGGATTTATTTGCAGCAGATAACATAGAAAATCAACAAAATCGGAATCAGGACATTGCAGATGTCGCCGCAAGGAGGACTTCTCCGGAATCAAGTACTCTAACTGATCTGTTTCCTGGATATAAATAAGGTGGTGAGGGGAAGAGTTAGCATTTACTGCACATAGATAGATATTCAAAAATCCAAATCCAAAGCCAATGCCTAGTGTATTAAGTACACTAATTCTGAAAATCCTCTGCACTGAATAGTAGGTTATGCCAATGAAAGGTGCAAATGTGCAGTACCTAAACTATGAAGGGAATCGGATATTCATTCAGGAGAGTAGATTGCTTGGTTATGAATTACTCATAAAATCTTTGGGCTATTCAGGGAGGCGAGTAAACATGAGCATTACCTCATTCTTGGTAAAAAGATCATAATCATCAGTGAAATACTTGTGCGTCTCCTGTCCGAGTTCTAGCATTTCCATGTCAATTGGGCCAATTACCCCAATCATTTGAGCCAGCATAATGGACACTGGTTCGTTAGGAAATAATACCTGTTATTTGTAAAGCACAACAATCATTAGTTATTCATGGAAAAGGAGCATCCCAAAAACTAACTCTACAACCCAGCTCAAAACATTCATGTCCAGAAATTCAGGAGGAATGGTTCAATTTCCACATTCTTGTTGGATCTAGCATTCAGAAGGTTTTAAACATTGCCAATTGCCAACCATGATGAGCACAACATAGTTAAAATGATACTTTGCCAACGTCAACAAAACAAAAACCAGGAGTAAAATTTATTACGTAACCGAAATATACTTACTTCACCAGTGTATAGTTCAGCTAGAATACAACCAAGAGACCAAATATCAATCCTCTGGTCATATGGTAGGCCCAAAATGACCTCAGGAGCTCGATACGAGCGTGATTGGACATAGAGGCATAAGTTGTCAGTCAAGAAGCAACTACTTCCGAGATCGATGACTTTGATTTCACATCTACTGTAACTCTTGATAAGAATATTCTCTGGCTTCAGATCACAATGAATTATCCTCAAGTGATGCAAGTAAACCAAAGCCTCTAAACATTGCCGAGCTATAGCCTACAAGAAATAAATCATACTCAAACAAATGTTCTGAGCACAAAGCTACTTCTGAGTGAAATGCAAATGTTTAATATGGCCTTGATTCTCTTGGTGACGAAAAAGCCAGATAGCATCCAATAGAACCGACAGCGAACATACCTGTATCCTAGGCAATGTAAAATAGACCTCACCACCAGACTCCTCATTGTATTTTTGGAACTCATACAGATTTGCTCGCAATAGTTCGGTGACAATAAAAAGGTGTTCCTGTCAATATGTATTTGTTGTCAGCACTATAAGTAGTATAAACTATGAGAATCTATAAATGTTACCAAAATGACCAAGCACACATGCAAGCAATTCAGACATACACTAGTAAATAAAATGGCATATGGCTACGGTAGGCCCGTTCAAGATTTTCTAAGTCCTAACATTTCTTGGTTGTGCTAACTGGAGTATATCCCTTGAGATGCCTTAGGTTCCAAACATGTGGTATTGAGTCAAAGCAAGTACCTAAGAAGAGTGTATACCATAAGCGATACATACCTGATAATAAAAATAGTCATAGAGGCGCAACACATGGTGGTCATCTAGTGGATCATATTTGTTCACGAACTTCAGGAGTTTTATCTCATCCAAGCTCTGATCAAAGAAATCCTTATCGTTTTTAATTATTTTAAGGCAGACATCCATCCCTGTCTGAAGATCATTTGCTTGTACGACCTTGCTGAATGCAGCTGAGCCTAGATATTCAGTGATACAATATCTTCCAGCAATAACTGAATTCAACACAATGGGGAATTCCTTGTTTTCTTCAAAGCCAGTCCTGCAATGGATGCCTACTGTATCAATATACAAATTAACTAACCATTGCTATCCTATAGAAATGAAAAGGAAAGAAAAAAGATTTGATTCTGAACCTGTTCTTGCGGTGGATAATTCTCAATTCAAAAACCTCATATTCTCGTTGAAAATTAAACAGAGCAAGATCAATATTTGTCTGTAAATCATCTTCCACCTTGGGGGCAGTAGAATGTTGCACATCTGCATTTAATGTCCCGACATCTCCAAAGTCATATGAATCATCAGGGTAACCGCTTTCAGGAAACGGCTGGATCCTATGACCTTCTTTCAGATGTTCTTTGTCACTGCTACTTTTCATATTTTTCTCTGTGCCATCCTCGTCATCATGTACCATCCCATGAACTATGAAATACATCAATAGTTTAACAAAGAGTGCAAGCAACATGAAAGCTTAATCGAGGATGAGTGGATAATCTGGATTAACTAAATACACATATAGATAACAAACAAGAAGAAGTTTAACACGTTTTATCCCATCTCTACATTATAGGCAGAATTTTTTTTTTAAAAAAAAGGACTCCCTATACTGGGATATGTATTTTTTCAGGCCATACTTCTATAAACCTATTGTTTGAACAAATTTGATCTGATGAATAACATCACTTGCTAACAAGTGGCTAACTCTGTGTTTTCTTCAAACATATAGAAAACCCATATGAAGCATAACTGTATAACTGTAACAGTATTGAAGACCTGCAAATTATCATATCAAAAGGGCTGCTTCTGTCTAGTGCAATATCATCCATATGTCAAGCATCATATTTTCAAATATTGCAACAGATATTTGGTTTTCACAAGATACTGTAAACTCAGCAGAATCTAGTGTCATCAATATTGCTACTATATCCCCTTTCCACCTACACTATAGTAAACAAGTAGAACGTTAGGTGAGTTAACACTTTAAACTGTACTGGCACCAAATTTCACTTGGTACCCACCAAAGCAATAATAAAGCACTATTATGAAAATATGAACTCTACTAGTTGGAGTCTTCAGAAGTACTTACTAGAAACAGGCTCTGCATCAGCATCAGCATCAAATGAGCTGAGCATTTGAAGTTCCTTCTCAACGACATTCTGCTCCAAATTGTCATCTCCTCGTGCAGGATCCATTGGCAAATCGCAGTCAAGTATAACATCCCCACTCTGCTTCAACTGAAACACATCATGGGCACAATCATCCAGTATCTCCGTCTGGTCTTCCATGATCTGGTATCTCCCATATACGGTGGAGGTCGAGCTACTGACCATCCCCAGTTCGTCCTCATTCTTCAATCCCCCGCCACAGCAGCCACAGAGTGGAGATGAGCAGGTATAAACCTCAGCGCACCCTTCACAGTTATCATTTCCAACGTGGTCGTGACGGTGGTAGCGACCGGTGCCGAGCTTGCTCATTTCTACCTGCTCTGAATCGCCATGCGCACCGAGCACAAACTTATTCTCCTCCTTGTATTCGTCATCCTCATCGTCCAGCTTACTAGGGAAGAGGTGGTCGTCGTAGAGCCAGCCCTCTTGGAAGAAGAGGTCGGTGTTGTCGTACTGGCGGGCCGTGCCGAACTCCATCTCCGATGACGACGCGTCCGACTCCGAGCGCCGCGGGGACCATAACCCGTAAGGATTCAGCAGGCCTAATAATCAAACGAAAGAGGGTTAAGTTTTAGGGTTAGAGTCCTGACAAAACGTCACTGAATTCGGAGATTTAAACACTAAAGCAGGTTCAGAGAAGGGAATTATCGCAGGCGGCATTGCAAGGAGAACCGAGCCGAGGTGGAGGGGTTTAGCCACCCCTTGCTAGTTGCTACACAGAAGTAATCAATTCGCTTTTCGAAATCATCTCGGAGAATTAACTTGCTCCGATCCATCCAGCTGCCCTGAATTGAGCACGACACCAACCAGCGCCGCCGGAATTATCGGCGCACAGATCGAGATTGCGCGAAGACACTACCGCCACTCACTAAAACCGAGGAGCGAAGGGTTTAACATTGCGGAAACAATGCCTTGTGTCGCGGGTACCTGACGGGGAGGAGCGCATGCTGACGAAGGCGGAGGAGGACGCCGAGCCGGAGCTGGAGCGCGGGCTCGCAGGCGCTGGCGTGCCGCCCTCGCCNGGAGCTGGGGATCTAACGCGGCGGCTCGGCCGGCGTCCCCGGTGGCGGTGCGGGCGCGGACGTCGTCGCGGAGCGCGGAGGCGGCGCCCGCGAAGCCGTGGTCGGAGAGGAACGCCATGACCTCGTCCAGCCCCGGCGCAGCCATGCGGCCGGTAGCGTGCTGGCTGGCTCAGGCCCGCGGTGTGCGGCGTGAGGCACGCGGTCGCGTCGCCATTGGACGCGACTTGGAGGCGACGCGAAGCGAGGGACGGAGTCTTCGAGTGACAGGACCGGGCGAGACCGAAAAACGAGGGAAGTGGAAGTCAGAGGCGAGAGAGAGGACGGAGGATGGTTTGGTGGAGGGCGCACGGGATCGCAGGTGCTGTGCTTCCGCGTAAAAAAGATTTGGCGCAATTTGTTCTCCCCCGGCTATTGGCGATGCGTACGCGGACAGTACACTTGAGCAACAGCTATTCCACCAGATTTGCGGGAAAATTTTTTAAATTTTATACTTATTTTGATTTTAAATTATTGACACGGTTAATTTTTAACATTAATTTTGACTATTTATTTTATTTAAAAAATTTGTTTTAATGTGTAAAATTACTTAGTCACTAATGATAAATCAAATAATAACAAACCTTATATATTTGAACAAATTTTTTTGAATAAGACGAATAGTCAAAGTTAATATTAAAAGTCAACGGTGTCAATATTTTAAAACTGAAGAGAGTGATATGCATTTATTTATATTAACATTTGAAGCTCTCATAAAACTATTGTACTATTTATGTAAAATTCTACATTTCAAAAGAGACCAAAGCTTTAACACTAATACCATGATATGCAGGAAATATGAAGTATTGAAATTATAAGAAAATTAAGTCTAGATGTTGGAACTTTGATCAGTTTTGCTTGCAGGGCAGTATGGTAACTGAAAGATAATTAAGTCTACTACTAGAATGCTGGCACTTTGATGATCAATTTTGCTTGATGCTCAATGTCGTTGATTCATTTACATTTGGTTGGTGATCTTCGTCCTCTGACCCTGGCAAATGAATTCCAGCCTACTGCACTGCACACTGCAGAAATCCACCGTTGGAGGTACTCCGCGCGGTGGGGTTGCCGCCGGATCCTTTTCGCTTTTCAGCTTGTCAATCGACGAGGCGTCCGCGTGGAGCCCCTGCCTCCCCGCGGCCTGTTCCGGCAGTAGGCCCGCGGAAAAAAAAAGAGCCAACTGACGTGTAGGGGCCGCCACATGGCGGGACCGTCCCTTTTCGCTGCCGCTCCGGTGGGCAATCGCGCGGTGGTTGGTCGGGTGCCGAATGCGATGGGAGCCGTCCACCGCGCCACCCAAACCACCGCGCTTTTTCACTGGGGCGCAGGCCGGACTATTATCGCGGCCTTTGATCACCGCGCTCACCCCACCGCAACGGCACCGCTCTGCCCACTGCCCCGCCTGGATACGGAGGGAGCGCGGCGCCCGCCCGCGCAGGCCCCCTGGGTCACGCCACTTTTCCGTGACCTGCCGGGCGTGGCGCTGTGGCGAGGGGACCAGGGCGCCAGGCCACGCACAAATCCTCCGCGGCCGCGACGCCGGATCCAGATTCCAGACGCGCCGAGGTGTCCCCCGGGTTGGTGGCCTGTGGGGATCTCGCGTCTCTAGCGCGGGTGTCCCTTCCTCCGTTCTGTTGCGTAGCAATGATGATGATCATCGTCTCCGAAGCGGCGAGGATTGGACGTAGCGCAGACATTGGCTGCGAGTCGAACAACGCCTTTGGCACTTGGAACTTTGGTTTTGAGACGGTCTTTGATTACGGAAACGCCGTGGCCACTCCTTCGATCCGTGAAACCAAAACTCTCTCTTGAGCAAGGCTGCAAGGGTGCTGATGATACTTTATGGAGCAGCCAGCTGAAGTCACTCGGACGGCACGACCTCCCCGTCCCCGTAAAAAGGCCGTAAACTTACTTCAGAAAACGTAAAGCGAAACTTTTGGTGCGTGTACCGATATATACCAGGTACTTTTAGCACGTGATGCGTGTTACTACCATCTCCGCTGCGTTTTAAGTGTGCTGCGGTACCATACCAACGCCGCGGCACCGCTCGGCTTCTTCACTGCGTTTGCACGGGAACCTGGTGGTGCCGTCCTGAAGTTGAATCCGTTGTCCACACACGGGAAATTTTCACTGCGTATATACGCCACGGATGGGGCTGTAGCTGTACGTGGCATGTACGCAACGGAAAACCGTTGGCAAGCAAGTACTGTACTACCCTTCAGTGCAACCTGGAAATTGTGTCGCCGAGCCGCGAAATTTGCAACGATATGCCGTATGCATATGCGTACCGTGCTTTCTCGTTGCTGGATAGTGAAGCTACGAGTGGCCGTGATGCCCGTGCACGTAGAGCTGCACGGATGGTGCCTGAACCGTGAGCTCTAGAAGTTCATCTTGCTGACAGGCAACCAGGGCCTGTCATCGACAATATAAAAACAACGAGAAGACTACAAAACAGGCCCTTGAGCGAAGATCCGGGGGCGATCATCAGTTAACCATCTGGATGGTGTTTTAGGTGCACCTTCCTCAGACGCGACAATATCAGAAAGCGAGGAACCGTGGTCACGGTTGTTGTGGAAAGAGGTTAGGCTACTTCTTGCAGGGGTTTCATTTTCATTAAATTAAACAGGGTGTCGCGTAAGCGATGTTGATGGCATGCAAAAGAGTTATGAAGGGAGAGGAAATGCTCCATTAAGTTTCATCTGGATAAAACAGAGTAGTGCTCCTTCTCAGCTGTTTGCAAAAAAAAAAAAAAAAAAAAGTTTCATCTGGATAAAACCGAGTATACATGGGGATTAAAAGTTTCTTTTCCTTTTTTTTAGACAAGGAAAGAAGTCCTATAATAATTATTAGCTTCAACCAAGGCGAAAATTATGCATCCACCAGAAGAATAATGATTGCACTAGCACTGCGCTGAATAGCCAAGAAACCTGCTAAAGAAAGGGAAACCACTCGAGTTTGGTCGGCTGGTAGGTGATGACTTTCTCTGTTCTTGAACAAATCGGTGACGGGTGATGCCGTAACTAATTAATTTCACATCTTCTGCAATAGGAGTACTCTCTTTTTTTTTTTTTTCAAAATGATCTCCTGCGAGTACTCAATGTAGTAACGTGGCCAGCTACTTTGCTTAAATCGGGATCCGCTTTTCTTGATCCGGCGTCGAGGGTGAGAATCTATCGTTCGGCGCATCAAAATGCGAACCAATCCAGACAAGGTGCGAGGTCCTGCATCTATATCAGTCTCTTACTCTCTTTACACTTGGACCACGTTAATGCCTTCATTACATCGATTTGTTGGAGAAGAAATTCTTCTTATAACTAAATGCCGGAATGTTTCGGGTCTTTCGGCCGAAAAATTGTTGGAGAAGGGAGAATTCAAATGGCTGCCTTTCATTCGCTTTCACAGAACGAAGTAGGAAACCGACCTGTGCGAATTAACAGCGCCTCCTTAATTCATCATTAAATGGCTTCGATTGATACGGTGAGGTTTGGAGAGAAATCATGAACGGCTTCAAGTCCACCATGGCTTCCACGGCTCGATCGTTCGCTTTGCCTCGGATTTACGTATATGCGTAAATAAAGAAAAAGTTACAAGATGCCTTTTCCCCTTGAGATTACTTTTAGCCTGGCAACAAATTTTGGGCGATGTGCAGAGGTCACCCAATCAACACCGACAGGTTGGTCCCTGTCCCCAAACAGGGTAATAGGGGCGGTCCAACGTTGTGGTCACCATTTTCTTCCTTCCTTCCAGTAAAGCTTCGGTACCAACTTGCACCGCCATCGTAAGTTCAAATTTCGACAGGCTATAGCCAGTTCAAAAGATTGAATTCCAGTGTCAAGGTTGAATCAAAAGCAGATTAATTTTAGGTGGGCTCACTGTCTTTTCCATGCGCAGTCCTGCTTTCGGTGAATCATTAGGGACTTATGTAATCAGCCCGGGGTTTAGAACGTCTGTAAGTACTTCATTTGTTTTAAAAGTGTTATTGTTAGAATAACAAATTTAGTTTTTAAACTGAAATTCTTGTCCATAATAGTTTCGAAGGGAATATGTATCAGGACTTATTGGGCTTTCCTTATCCAATTGACTTGTTGGGCTTTCCTTATCCAATTGACTTTGTTGGGCTTACCTCGCTAAAAAGAAAGTAGCCCAGTCTGAACGCTAAAACAAGAAAGAAAGTAGCCCAGTCAAAAACTTCTAGATGGCGGACGTGAATGTGGATTACCATGTCCAGCAATACATCTGAACGCTCGTAGTATGGAAAATTACGCAAAACGGAGTTTTAAAGAATAATTTGAACCGCAACGTCAATGCATACGCCTCCCAGTTGGAGCGGGACGGATATGGTTATGCCCGCGAGCTACATTATTAGCCTCGAGTTAAATATGCGAGTTTCATATTAACTCGCGAATCACATCATTTAATAAAAAAAATGTGTGAGCATTGCGAGAATTTAATAATTTACCCACTCAACCCACAATTTATCTACCTATACACCTATTTCCAAATATTAGTGATTTTAAAGTTATATTTTATAACTTATTCTACTTATATGCGTGAATTTAAAGTCGAATCCTACAATTAAAATCTCACGTTCACACTATAAAATTTAAAAAAAAAACACTAAAATATGATGGAGAATATTCTAAACAATAATGAATTCTTTTGTGTAAATTAATAAAAATAAAAAAAAACATAATAATATTGCGGGTGGGTTTTTTCAGGTTGTTGCGAAGATATCCCGCTTGTTCAGTGTGTTTAGTGAATAGATTATTGTTAAGCCGCAAAATAAATGTTATTGATCTATAAGAGTCACTAATGTATATTTTGCGAGACGGAAATGCAGTTTGTTACAATAGCTTCTTTGGATCATGACCATGTGCCAAATCGATTGCCGTTGACGGAAGCGCGCAGAAGAATTTTTCTCAGGGTCTGACCGTCGACCGGAAACTCATAATCCACCGCGAGCGTCGATCTGTATCGTGAATTCGTGATACATAATGAAGAAAGCAGCATCTCTACTCTATCGATCATGAATTTCGGTCAAACGCTCGCATGGGCAAGAGTGTTTCTGCTGCTGTTACCCACGTGCATCAAAGAGTGTCGTAACGTAATTTCTCCGGCGGAAAATTAAAAAAATACGAGCAGTTTACTCGTCTTGCTGGCCCGGCAGCGCGTAAATAATCCAACTCTGCGGCGGCCGTCTACGGCAAGCGATCAGTGTACACATGTGCGCTGACCCCGGCGCCCAATCGACGTGGCGGATTCGTGCCCAAGGCATGAAGCTTGTTGTTAGCAGCTCGCATCGAATCCGTGGACGATTTTCTTCGTCGCCCGAGCATCTCTCCTCTCAGGGTTACTGAGGGGGGGGGGGGGGGGGGTACCTATCGCAGGGGCCTAACCAGAAACACTGCAATCAAGCAGCGTAAGCTCAGGTTCGCTCTCCGCTCGGGGTCACTGGGGCCACGCCGGCACATGACCCGAGCTATACCATGGTGGCAGGCATCTGGTTCGGATAAGCATGGAGCTAGACCTAGACGACATGAGTGCCAGGCAGCGTATATACAGGAGAAGTAATCTCTCTCTGTTTGATGTTTTTGATTTTTTAAAATTAACGTGATTCGTTTTATTAAAAAATTTACAAAAAATATAAAAATAAACAATTCAAGTTTAAAGTACTTCTAATAATAAATTATTTCACAGAAAAAAAAATATTTTTTTCACAAATTTTTTCAATAAAATGAATGGCTAAAGAGAGAATTTTTTTAATAAAACGAATGGTAAGATGTTTCTTATTTTGATACGGAAGGAGTAGTCATTAGCTACCGTAAGCTTTAGCTATAGTAGAGTGATTTTAAAATAGAGAATATGGAACATTTATTTGCGTTGATCTCGAAGCTTAGATTGTTTTTTTTACCTCTCTTAAAAGGTAAAACATTTTTAATAATTATTAATTGCTGAGTAATTCAATTTTAGAAAGTTATCTGTGAGTTTTGGTAGTTGACGATAATCAGAGACATGTTTTTTTTATATATAATCAACGGTTGAAATCAAATTTATATTTTACTTTTTAAAAAGTGAAACAACGTCATTTGATTTATTTAAAAAAAAACTCCTATAGTAAAGCTAGTGGAAGCGTGGCCAAGGGCGATCGAGTCAAAATCGCACTTGCTGATGAACTGACCGCTCGAGCAAACTTCTGTAGGGGGAAAGAAACGCGCAGAGCAGAAGAAAGGATGACATCAAGACCGTCTAAAGTGGATGCTCTTTTGGTCTGTACGGTGTGTGTTCTTTGTGGATCCCTGTCTGTCGACTGCCTGCCTAATTCTAGGAGTAGCTATTTTCCACGGCCTACTAACTGCAGTGTGTTCCATCCAAGCAGAAGACTCCAATGTGCGGTGGTGCGAGCGACTCTATCCGTAACTAGTACTGGTGCGGCAGGCGTCAGCGATCCATTTCGCAACGTGCTGCAATCCTGCGTTTCGCATTTCGCTGTTGTATGAAATGTAGTCTAGCAATGGGATTGAAACGACTGCTCCTAGCCTAGCTTTACTTTCCAATATCGGGAAGTCTATACAACTATGGCGTTTCATTGATATGATAATTTGACAACCACAGCTGGCCTCATCCGTTTGTAGACATGACGTGTGTTCCAAATGGATCAGTGCGCCAGGTATATATTCGGAAACATCTCGAAATTACTCGATCCGGGTAAATCGAGTTCTGCAGCATATTCTGATCGAGCCATCCAATCAACTCACTTATTAGTTCTCAACGTTGTTTTTCAGCGTTCCAACAAGTTCGATCGCGTAAGAAAATCTAACTGTTACTAGTGCATGATCACGATCCAAAAAGATGCCATGACGATCGATGCAAATCAACATTCATATTCATATATAGTACTGTGTTTACTAGTAGTCCATACATACCATTATGTAAATTCATAAAATATAATTCGACTTACTTATACAATACAGTACATACCGCAGCTGCTAGCAACAAGCATTATTGGATCATCAGATTAATATATTTAAGTCTCAGATCGACACACGTTATTCCAATCATCACCAGGTTATACGTGGGGTGGGGAGGTGCAGCTGCAAACGACTAGCTAGCTCTCCTGGCTATGCCTGGCCCTTGAGAGCCTCGATCTGTGCCTTGCCCTTGGCGCCCCTGGTCCTTATGAAGAGCCTATACTCGTCGAAGATCATCGTAGGGTAGAGCGCCGGCCGGTCCGCGGCCGTGACCAGCTCCGGCGCCGGCGCGATTGGGATGTCGCCCTTGGGGTTGTAGAAGAGCGCGAGGGAGACGCGCTCCTCCTTGGCGTTGACGATCACCCGGTGCTCCACGCTCTTGTATGCAGAGTTGCTCAGTATCTGTGTACGTTGTAAATCAACGAGATATTTAGCAGATTCACATGATTGTCAACTATAGCTCATGAACTGACCATATGCACCGGCGCATGCATGCATGTGCTTTCTGTTGGCTCGTGGTGGCATGCATGGTGCGATTCATTCGTCGCTCGATCGCCCCCATAACATGCGTGCGTATCTGCCTTCCCTGACTCCATGGCAGCTTCGAAACGACGCATAAGATTACGCTCACCGCCCATGCACGTGTTCTCTCTTTCTAGAGAGACGCGGCAAGTAAGCAAGCTAAATTAATCTAATGTCGGTTCCAAGTCAACTCGTGGAATCCATACTGTTGATGACATGGTTTATGTATATACTACTTTATATAAGATCGGTATGATCTGATGATGGTTTTCTAATTAGTTTTTCTTCTCTTGATTAAACAATGGTCGACCAGTTAGTTATCCAGCTGACGGGCATCTAGTAAAATTCAACCCAAGGGAAGGGGACCGGCGCCGGACCAGGTGGCTGTACTCGCGTAGAGACAAGATCAAATACTCCACGTTTGTACAGGTAGGTATACGTGCCACTCATGGTAACAATGTACTCATTCGTTTCAAATTATAATTTATTTTAATATTTTTAAGTTTTTTTCTAAATTATAAATTATTTTTATTTTTCAAAATATTTTTTTCTTTTCTCAAGACATCTTCACTTTATTTCTTTTGTTTTTAAAATATTCTATTTTTTATTTTTTTAATTTCTTTTTTTAACTTAAAACGAGAACTCTCTCGAAATTGTGGCTCCCCAGAGTATTAAAGCCGAACGACAATCGAGGCAGACGTTCATGCACTGTGCCGTGTAGGACTAGGAGTGCGTGCAGATAGAACTAGTTGGTTGCGTACCTGGATCTGGTCGCCGACGTTGACGATGAACGCGTCGCGGACGGGCTGCACGGTGACCCACTCGCCGGCGCTGCTGCGAACCTGCAGGCCGCGGACGTGCTCGTCGGCGAGGAGGACGGTGAGCACGCCCGGGTCGGAGTGCTGGGACAGACCGAGCGTGAGGTCCGGCTGCGGGCACCGCGGGTAGTAGTTGGCGCGTAGGGTGGCGCCGCACTCGCCGCCGCCGAACGCCCGCTGGAAGTGCGCCTCGTCCAGCCCGAGGCCTGCCGACATCACCCGCATCAGCGGCTCGCACAGCCGCACCACTTCGCGCCCGTACTCCTCAGACACCTCCCTGGTGCAACCATGAATTAATCAGAGCTTTGTGCGTCAGTAAACGCCTGCTGCAAATGTTACAGTACAGTACCATGGTTTTTCTGTGAAAATGAAAACAACCTTGTGCGAGTCAGGCATGCATTGACTAGTCTATTGTGAGCAACGGGGACGGTCCTAAGCGCTCTGCATGAAAGCACCTCCGTTTATACTCACGTGTTGTAATTGAGATGCCGCGCGAGTCATCATGGTGTAACTTCTTTTGTGGATATTTGGCCGGCCAGACGTCACGACACCCCACCACTCATCAGTCGCCATGACTAGGGAACTAGTACTACTACCATGCATGGTTGACAGTTATAGTTAAATTATTTCAGATCAATCAGTGCACTATTCCGTGGTAATAAGTATCTGATGACCACAGCCTAGCTAGTCTCAAATGACATGTGTTTTTATGAGAGTAATATATAGTTGGGTTATTTACGCACCATGTCATCGATCATTGTCATTTTTACGACACGTAATGTTTATAAATAGAAACAAATGTCAACTCTAATGAAGTTACATTAGAAGGTATTAGAATATATGAAGAAGCTCACGATACAATATTGTTCATAGAAAATTTCACAAAACTATATGTTCTTCGACAATACTATCTAAAACTACAAACCTAAGCCTCAATTGCACAAAAACAAAAGCATTTGCATCTATTTTATCGTAAATTAAACAATAGATTTTAGTTATATTACTCGCATGTACAAGTGGATCACAGACGAATAAAACATGTACTTCCACGATACAAATCGATGCATATTTTATAGTTTTGTAATAGAGTTGATGTGAAATATATGGTTTTGTGATAGAACGAGAACAAAAACCTGTAGGTTTACAAAATTAAGGATTAAATCTTTAGTTTTACGATATATTATCAAAGAACTTATAGTTTTTTGAAATTTATTTTTTTATTATGCATATGCACACAGACTGATTATGCTTCTATATAATTAACATTGAAGTTTTTAAGCAGCTGCTTCCTAAAAGTTACAACTTGGCTAATCTGTGAGGTCCTGAATTTCAGAGTTGAATTCGGTTCAACGAACTCAAAAACCAACTAGCTCAATGAAAAGGTTAAAGCATATATATGTCGTGTAGTCCTATCATATATCATCCGTAATGATAAATCAATTTAGCAAATTTTAATTCGTAGAGAACAGTTTACTAAATTCCCTTGTGTGGATCCAAAAATGTTCATTTGTTCAAAATTATAGGCTCATGAGATCATGAAATATGTACGTACTGATTCATACATGTGCACCAGGATATCTCATCTAAAAGCACATGGGCTAGTTACAGCTGACTACTAGCAGTATTAGCCTAGCTATAATCTGAAACATGGCAGTAATATACGTACTTGCAGTTGCCGGGGTTGGCCGGCCAGTACTCAGGCGAGCTCTTGCCCGCCTCCGGCGCGAGGTGGAGGAAGAAGTAGTCGCCCCAGTCAAGGATGGCGCCTTTCTGCACGCCGAGCCTGCTGCCGTACCCCTCGTAGGTCCGCGGCGAGTTGGCGTACCGCTGCTTCTCCACGAGCGGGCGGCGGAAGAAGCCGCGCCAGGCCTCCCGCGCCGCGCGCATCAGCTCCGGGCGCACACCGTGGTTGACCACCTGAAAGAAGCCCCACTCCCGGCACGCCGCCGCGACGGCCTCGGCGACGTTGCCGGCGCCATCCGCGCGCAGCAGCTCGCCGAGGTCGATGACCGGAATGCTCTTGAGCTCCTGCTGCAGCAGGGCCGCCGTGGGGCGCTCGGACGGCGGCTTGACGTAGCGGCTGGGGATCGCGGCCAGGCCGCTCTCGGCGAGCTCCTGCACGCGGACCACGGGCTCCGGCCACTCCCCCATGCAGCTCGCCATTGGTACACGGCGCCACACGCTTTCCCTCGCTCCCCCGGCCGGCCTAAGCAACAGTAGCGAACAAACGAGGGTACGTGCAAGTCAAGATCGATCCATCGGGCCTGAATGAAAGCTGAAAGCAAGACGTACAGTGGCAGCTGAATATAAATCTACAGTTAGAAACGAGCTGCTGACTGACGGCATATGTGTCACGCAAGCGCGCGAGGAAAAAAGTACGGAGTACTAGGGGGACAAGCAGCCTGCGATTGTGCACGAGGAGAAAGGAACAGGGGACAGAGCACGAGGCGGGGTCATGGGAATGCCGCCATGCCGGCGCGCGGCGACGGCGACTCTCGCCGCGGCTGCATGCCCATGGATCGTCGCGTGGGCAAAGCATGGACGATGCTTGCTCGAGTGCACTACCAAAAACTATAACGCAGGAAAGATTAAGGCGTGATTAGAACATGTATACGTACTGAGAGAATGGGAGCGTGAGTTCTCTCAAGTGAGAGGTAGCTGAGCAGCCTGAGCCTGTCTCTTCTGCTTGCTCTTCACTGGATGAAGAGGCTTTCAGCCTCGAGGGTATATATAGCCAGCGGAGAGAATCTCAGGGACGAGAGACACAGGCTTGTCAATTTGAGGCGTATCTAGATTTGATACTAGTAAATCAGATTAAGATCGAACAATATTTTTATTTAATATATATTTTCTTCGATTTTAAAATATTAACACCATTGATTTTTAACATTAATTTTGACCTTTTGTCTTATTCAAAAAATTTATTCAAATATAAAAAAGTTTGCTATTATTTATTTTATCATTAGTGATATTTAAAATATAATTAATAATTTTACACATTTGAACAAATTTTTAAATGTTGTTAAAAATTAACGGTGTCAATAATTTAAAACCAAAGCGAATAATAAATTTCGATTTTATTTGTAAAAAGGCATGCGAGTCGAGGTATTTTGCCACCCTAACCATACCTCACCTGTGACCTGGTTTGGTTGGTCGCGAGCAAGGCGTCCACAGCTCGGTCGCCAGTCACCGCAGTGTGGGACCAAGAAAAAGGAGAAAACGTGTTTTCAGTGCGGAAATGGAATCTGGAGCTGATGGATGCTGACAACCGTCCAGAAAACTCCGCTGGACCACGACAGTAAGTACAACAATGAGCATATCCGGCTCTGCACCAGTCCGAGAATTCTGCGGATTGGATTTGCCGACCGCAAATTAGTACAAATCTCCATTTTTAAATACTTATCAATTTTAACTGTTCAACAAATTGTTTGATGTTCGTCTTTTTTAAAAATTTTTGACATATAGATATAAAAAAATATGTATTCTAAAACTATATACGATGACAAATTTTATGATATTATTTATATGTTAATTAATTAAATATTTTAAAAGTTATAATTAGTTAAAGCATGAACAATAAAAATCAAAATTGTTAAGTATTTAGGTTTGTACTCCTTCTGATTTTAAATTAATGATACTTTGATTTTTAACATCAACTTTAACTATTTATTTTATTCAAAAAATTTGTTTTAATGTGTAAAATTATTAGTTGTGATTTAAATTTCACTAATAATAAATCAAATAATAACAAAATTTTACACATTAGAGCAAATTTCAAGAATAATTTTTTCTAACTCTCAATTTTCCTTCGGAATGGAAAAAAATTTCCTGGTTCTTATCTTTTTATTGTAAAATTGAAATGAATCCTGTGAAATTTTTATATAATTTCTACAAATATCTTGTGTTTAAAGGAGGCTTTAAATTTGCGAACACTTTGTTGTCTGCAAAATTACTAATAAACTAGATTGTGTCCGTCGGCTGTTAGCCTTTTGTTTTTTTTTTTTAAAAAACTCAATATTCAGACGAGCCCGTTGGGATTCTTGTTGTTCGTCTGCAAACCTGTGCTTAGACACTGAAGAAACCATTGACTTCTTGTGACTTGTGATCATGGTTTTTCATTGGCACCTGTTGAAAAAAATTCATTCTATTATTATTTTGTTCGTCTGATGCCCCTACAACCATTTTCATATTAACTACTTCATCTGTTTTTACAATACATAGTCCTGTTAAGTAGATATGGTCAAGCAAACCGAGAGGATGAAGTTGTTCTATATTATAGATACTAATTTGTGGAGAGATGTTACAATTCTTATAGTTAATCTATTTTATCATATCTAATTGTTAAAAATAGAGAGATATTTAATTCAAGTATTTAAATGGTGGGTCTCATATCAAACCCGCTACTAAACATGGCAGCTCGGTATCAAATTTTAAAAATCAAAATTAATTAAGGAGTGGAGATAGCTCTAATACCTCACGAGTATCATAACAAATCTCTAATACCTCTAGTACCTCACAGTACCACTCGCGGACAAAGCAAAACCGTCGGCAGGTTTGTCGTATCGCTACTGGGTAAAGCAGACGGAGAACATATCGCGGGCTTCTGATGTTATCCAACAAGATCAGAGATGATCGCGGCGATGCTGATCTGAGCGTTCAGCGTTCGTACTCCTAGATTGTTACGCGACAAGGTCCAGGAACAAGGGACGGCCACCTCTCCGCCGTTGTCGCGCGAGGCCCTCCTCCTTCATTGGCCCCAACGAAGGATAACGTCCAACCCGTCAAAAGCAATCCAAAATCCGGCGGGGTGTTTGTCGGCGAAGTTGACAGCAGCCGCATTGATTTAACAAACGCTATAGTAATCCTTTCGGTCCCTACTCCCTACCTCATTCACGTCCTATACTAGTAATCGAACCAGTACTGTGCTGCATCAGTATAAACGCTGGTGTGATCTAACTAAAGGCGATGTGTGATCTAACTAAGGCGAGAGATAGATGTGATGCTGGAACATGTTTCGTGACGCCGGCCGGAAGCACAAGCCGCGCCGGCGCCGCAACGCGCCGCAACGGGCTCGCTGCCGACACCGCGGTACGCGCGCGCGCGGCCCCCGTCCTCCCTGAATCCTGCGCTCTCGTTTTGCCGTTTTGGCCTTTTCGGTTTGGCGGCGCGCCGCCGCACTTGGAGCACAGCGACAGGCGGGCCACGTCGCTGCCGGTGACAGCAGTCAGTCCCGCGAGCGAGCGAGCGAACGAACGGCGCGCGTCGCTCAGCCTGCTGCCACTGGCTTTTCGCTCTGTTTGACCTCGACGTCGCCGCGCGGGTGCGCTTCGGTGCCGCCAGCTGGTTGAGCTGAGCCAAGGGACTCGGCCAGCGCCGGCTAATGGTGTGCGTGATCGGTGGGCGGTTGCAACGTGATCGAAGTAAACTATACTACCACGGCTGACCGCGCCGGCACTATGACGTGTGCGCTGGCGTGCCCGCGGAACGGCCACTCAGCCTGCTTCGATCATACCCCGTTTCTTCGTCTGCACGAAGTCACAGTGACTAACATATGGGCTGATCAGTATATGAAAATTACGGGCACTGTTCTCAGCTGCTGATTCCTTAGAATTACTTTAATATTTTTATTCTCTATAATAAACTCTTAAAATTAGAACTGAAAATTTTTTTACATAAGTTTTTTTTTACTCTCAAATCTTTAGTTTATTTTTAAAAATCATTTCACAAAATTATTTAAAAATTATTTTTTTTTTAAAAAACAGTGTTTTACAGAGTTCCGCAGACGCGGTGGGAGTAGGCAGAGAGCAGGCAGCGGCGTCCCCACATACGCACGGCAGCGCAGGTCTGGTTGACTTAATTGGTTTGGGATTACTACAAACAAGCACGTGTTATTAAGCCGTTTATTTTTTTTTTATTCCGGCGGATTGATGGTGACAGCGAACTGGGCACTGATGCATCGACGGTGGTTACGAGTGGCATTTTCTAGTTCATCGCCTGAGCACCTCCTCCAGGCTCAAGATGCTCAGTACTCCTAGTACTCAGTAGAGCCGTATGCTTCCCGGCTTAATCGATCCTGCTCCCAGAATTCGGCCACATTAGCCTACTTATCTTATGCTCTGCGGCTGATGCGACTATTGTGGCTGGTTGCACTCCAGAGCGTGACGCGTCACTGATGAAGAATTAGCCTGCCTGCCAATTCCGGCACGTGGTCGAATTCTCAAGTCCGGCAGCATCAGTCTCAGGCTTCTAGATCACGAAAGCATCGGGTCAGAGCAATTTGGTTGCCAATAGAACAGCATCTGGGCATTATTTTTGTACCCATAGCAATCAAACACTACCTCGGTTCATAAAATTTTGACACTTCTAACTTTTAAAGTACAATATTTGATAATCTATTTTATTATTTAAAAAAATATATATATATAAAAATAGTTGTGTTTAAAGCATCTCTTATGGTAAAATTATTCATAACAAAATAAATGATATTTTTATAATTTTTTTATAAAACAAAGAGTTAAACATGACATTTAAAAGTTAAAAATGTTAAGAATTTAAAAATGAAAATAGTAAGAGTGTACGGAATATCAAGTAACAATTGTAAAAGATATGAGAGTATAAACTTAGCAGTGTCAACTTCTTGCAATATTTCATTCACTCCTTTCATGCTGTCAGTGCCTCCTTCATCCACGAGAGCCTCTCGAAGCTCCTCAGACTCAATAATACCATTGCCATCTTTGTAAAAAGAAAAGAAGAAGAAGAAGAAGAAGGCCTGCCGAAGGTGCTCGTCATTTGCCCTTCTTTTTGAAGAAGTGATACAGCTAAAACTTCACCGTAATCCATTGCTCCTGTGCCATTTGTATCCACATACATGCAGGCCGCTTGTCAAAGATGTGCACAGCATACAATACAAATAAGTCACTAAATAAATCTTCTACACCTCCTTTCATTGCTTCTCTGCCACATAGTCATTAATCTATATTAATACAACCATCAAATTGATAAAGTCATAATTCCTCACATATCATCTGGATGAATTGTCACATGTTCAATATTCACATGTCATCTGGATGAATCCCTACAAGTCATCTGGATGAATAAAGTCATAATTCCTCACATGTTTAATATCGACATGTCATCTGGATGAATTGTCAAACTTAGCAATCAAAAACTAAATCACGGGATTACTCAAGGTGGTAGAAATTGAACATCAGTGAGATCGAGGTGTATGACTTGTTTCAAACGAGACAAGGAGAGCACAATAATGGAGAAAGTGAAAGTTACTAGTTTTACTATACAAAAAACCTTTTAATCTCAAGCAAGTTGGGGTAGATTCATCCTTTATGTTATGTTATATGGTGGCTCTTGGTAGATTTCTTTCACGTCTTCCATGAAAATACAAGATGCATGGAGATCTATCTCAACAAACGGTCGATTACTGAAATGCTTTTGGTTGCTGATAGAACAGCATCTGGTATTATTTTTGTACCCAGAGCAATCAAATACTACCTCCGTTCATAAAATTTTGACACTTTTAAATTACGATATTTGATCATCCATCTTATTATTTTTTTTAAAAAATATATAAAAAATAGTCGTGTTTAAAGCATCTCTTATGGTAAAATTATTCATAACAAAATAAATGATATTTTTAGAATTTTTTATAAAACAAAGAGTTAAACATGATATTTAAAAGTTAAAAATGTTAAGAATTTAAGGATGAAAGTAGGACAAGAGTACGGAGTATCAAGTAACAATTGCAAAAGATATGAGAGTATGACCTTAGCAGTGTCAACTTCTTGCAATATGTTATTCACCACTTTCATGCTATCAGTGCCTCCTTCATCCACGAGAGCCTCTCGAAGCTTCTCAGACTCAATAATACCATTGCCATCTTTGTCAAAAAAAAAAAAAGAAGAAGAAGAAGGCCTGCTGAAGGTGCTCGTCATTTGTCATCCTTTGCGAAGAAGTGATACAGCTAAAACTTCACCGTAATCCATTGCTCCTGTGCCATTTGTATCCACATACATGCAGGCCGCTTGTCAAAGATGTGTCCATATTAATACAACCATCAAATTGATAAAGTCATAATTCCTCATATATCACCTTGATGAATTGTCATATGTTCAATATCCACATGTCCTCTAGATGAATCCCTACATGTCATTTGGATGAATAAAGTCATAATTCCTCACATGTTCAATATCGACATGTCATCTAGATGAATTGTTAAACTAAGCAATCAAAAATTAAATCACGGGATTACTCAAGGAGGTAGAAATTGAACATCAGTGAGATCGATGTGTATGATTTCTTTCAAACGAGACAAAGAGAGCACAATAATGTAGAAAGTGAAAGTTACTTGTTTTACTATACAACAACAAAAAAAAAACCATTTAGTCTCAAGCTAGTTGGGATAGATTCATCCTTTATGTTATGTTATATGTGGCTCCTGATAGATTTCTTCCACGTCTTCCGTGAAAATACAAGATACATGAAGACCTATCTCAGCAAACGGTCGATTACTGAAATACTCAACCAGTTGAAGACATTGTAGTTACATATCAAGTTGCAGGCAAGACAGATATTATTATGCCCGCGAGTCGCATTGTTAGCCACAAGTTAAATACGCGGGTTTCATATTAACCCGCGAACCACATCATTTAATAATAAAAATATATGAGCATTGCGGCAATCTAATAATTTACCCACTCAACTCATAATTTACCACTCTGTTATTACCTATACATCTACTTCTAAATATTAGTGATTTTAAAGTCATGCTTTTAACTTATTCTATCCATATGCGTGAATTTAAAGTCAGTCCCTACAATTAAAACCCCGCGTTCACATTATAAAATTTTAACAAAATTCACTAAAATTTGATGAAGAATATTTTAAACAATAGTGAGTTTCTTTGTGCAAATTAGTAAAAGTAGAAGAAACATAATAATATTGCGAGTTTTTGCGAGTTGTTATGGACATACCCGCTTGTCCAGTGAGTTTAGTAAACAGATTATTGTTAAGCCACAAAATAAATACTATTGATCTACGAGAGCCACTGTATATTTTGCGGAGCGAAAATGCGGGTTTGCAAAAATGTCCGCTCACTTGCATCTTGAGTTACATGGATAATGAATGGCACTAATTAGAAACTTGCTACTCATGTTTCAGTTTAAAAACGGACACGTCTCATGTCGTATCTTTAACGAACGCTCTGCTGCTGGTAAATTACAATAGCTTCTTTGATCATGACCATGTGCCAAATCGATTGCCGTTGACGTAAGCGCGCAGAAGAGTTTTTCTCAGGGTCTGACCGTCGACCGGAAACTCATAATCCACCGCTTGCGTCGATCTGTATCGTGAATTCGTGATACATAATGAAGAAAGCAGCATCTCTACTCTATCGATCATGAATTTCGGTCAAACGCTCGCATGGGCAAGTGTGCTTCTACTGCTGTTACCCACGTGCATCAGAGGGTCGTAACGTAATTTCTCCGGCGGAAAATTAAAAAATACGAGCAGTTTACTCGTCTTGCTGGCCCGGGAGCGCGTAAAATAATCCAACTCTGCGGCGGCCGTCTACGGCAAGCGATCAGTGTACACATGTGCGCTGACCCCGCCGCCCAATCGACGCGGCGGATTCGTGCCCAAGGCATGAAGCTTGTTGTTAGCAGCTCGCATCGAATCCGTGGACGATTTTCTTCGTCGCCCGAGCATCTGTCCTCTCAGGGTTACTGAGGAGGGGGGGGGGGGGGGGGGGAGTGGGGACGGCCTATCACGGGAAACGTATCCGCTGCCGCACGGTAGGCTACTGCCGGGTCGCGGCGCGCACGGCAGCGGATCCCGGCGCCTATCGCAGTGGCCTAACCAGAAACACTGCAATCAAGCAGCGTAAGCTCAGGTTCGCTCTCCGCTCGGGGTCACTGGGGCCACGCCGGCACATGACCCGAGCTATACCATGGTGGCAGGCATCTGGTTCGGCTATGCATGGAGCTAGACCTAGACGACATGAGTGCCAGGCAGCGTATATACAGGAGAAGTAATGTCTCTCCGTCTGAAAATAAAATAAGTGATGTTTTTGATTTTTTTCAAATTTACATTTGATTATACGTCTTATTAAAAAATTTTAAAAAATATATAAAAATAAACAATTTAAGTTTAAAGTACTTCTAATAATAAATTATTTCACAAAAAAAGAAATATTTTTTTCACAAATTTTTTCAATAAGACCAATAGTCAAAGGAAGAATTTTTTCAATAAAACAAATGTCAAAAGGAGATGTTTTAAAATTTAAAACAACACTTATTTTAATACAGATGGAGTAGTCGTTAGCTTTAGCTACAGTAGTGTGATTTTAAAATAGAGAATATAGATCGTTCATTTGCATCGATCTCGAAGCTTAGATTGTTCTTTTATCTCATAGGAATAAAACATTTTTAATAATTATTAATTGTTGAGTAATTCAATTTTGAAAAGTTATCAATGAGTTTTAGTAGTTAACGGTAATTAAAGACATGTTTTTTTATATAATCAACTGTTGAGATCAAATTTATATTTTTATTTTTTAAAGGTGAAACAACATTACTATCTATTTTAAAAAGACTCCTGTAGTAAAGCTAGTGGAAGCGTGGCCATTGGCGATCGAGTCAAAATCGCACTTGCTGATGAACTGACTGCTCGAGCAAACTTCTGTAGGGAGAAAGAAACGCGCAGAGCAGAAGAAAGGATGACAGCAAGACCGTCTAAAGTGGATGCTCTTTTGGTCTGTACGGTGTGTGTGTTCTTTGTGGATCCCTGTCTGTCGACTGCCTGCCTAATTCTAGGAGTAGCTATTTTCCACGGCCTACCAACTGCAGTGTGTTCCATCCAAGTAGAAGTGGCGTCACATCCAAACTCCAATGTGCGGGGGTGCGAGCGACTCTATCCGTAACTAGTACTGGTGCGGCAGGCGTCAGCGATCCATTTCGCAACGTGCTGCAATCCTGCGTCTCGCATTTCGCTGTTGTATGAAATGTAGTCTAGCAATGGGATTGAAACGACTGCTCCTAACCTAGCTTTACTTTCCAATGTCGGGAAGTCTATACAACTACTGGCGTTTCATTGATATGATAATTTGACAACCACTGCTGGCCTCATCCGTTTATAGACATGACGTGTGTTCCAAATGGATCAGTGCGCCAGGTATATATCGGAAACATCTCGAAATTACTCGATCCGGGTAAATCGAGTTCTGCAGCATATTCTGATGGAGCCATCCAATCAACTCACTTATTAGTTCTCAACGTTGTTTTTCAGCGTTCCAACAAGTTCGATCGCGGAAGAAAATCTAACTGTTACTAGTGCATGATCACGATCCAAACAGATGCCATGACGATCGATGCAAATCAACATTCATATTCATATATAGTACTGTGTTTACTAGTAGTCCATACATACCATTATGTACATTCATAAAATATAATTCGACTTACTTATACAATACAGTACATACCGCAGCTGCTAGCAACAAGCATTATTGGATCATCAGATTAATATATTTAAGTCTCACATCGACAGACGTTATTCCAATCATCACCAGGTTATACGTGGGGTGGGGAGGTGCAGCTGCAAACGACTAGCTAGCTCTCCTGGCTATGCCTGGCCCTTGAGAGCCTCGATCTGTGCCTTGCCCTTGGCGCCCCTGGTCCTTATGAAGAGCCTATACTCGTCGAAGATCATCGTAGGGTAGAGCGCCGGCCGGTCCGCGGCCGTGACCAGCTCCGGCGCCGGCGCGATTGGGATGTCGCCCTTGGGGTTGTAGAAGAGCGCGAGGGAGACGCGCTCCTCCTTGGCGTTGACGATCACCCGGTGCTCCACGCTCTTGTATGCAGAGTTGCTCAGTATCTGTGTACGTTGTAAATCAACGAGATATTTAGCAGATTCACATGATTGTCAACTATAGCTCATGAACTGACCATATGCACCGGCGCATGCATGCATGTGCTTTCTGTTGGCTCGTGGTGGCATGCATGGTGCGATTCATTCGTCGCTCGATCGCCCCCATAACATGCGTGCGTATCTGCCTTCCCTGACTCCATGGCAGCTTCGAAACGACGCATAAAGATTACGCTCACCGCCCATGCACGTGTTCTCTCTTTCTAGAGAGACGCGGCAAGTAAGCAAGCTAAATTAATCTAATGTCGGTTCCAAGTCAACTCGTGGAATCCATACTGTTGATGACATGGTTTATGTATATACTACTCCATATAAGATCGGTATGATCTGGTGATGGTTTTCTAATTAGCTTTTTTTTCTCTTGATTAAACAATGGTCGACCAGTTAGTTATCCAGCTGACGGGCATCTAGTAAAATTCAACCCAAGGGAAGGGGACCGGCGCGGGACCAGGTGGCTGTACTCGCGTAGAGACAAGATCAAATACTCCACGTTTGTACAGGTAGGTATACGTGCCACTCATGGTAACAATGTAAGTAATTCGTACTCCCTTCGTTCTAAATTATAATTTATTTTAGTGTTTTTAAGTTTTTTAAATTATAAATTATTTTCACTTTTCAAAATATTTTTTTCTCTTCTCGATACATTTTCACTCTATCTTTTTTCGTTTTCAAAATATTTTTTTTTATTTTTTTAATTTCTGTTTTTAACACATAAACGACTTATTTAGAAGCCCTCTCTCTCTCTCTCTCTCTCTCTCTCGAAATTGTGGCTCCCCAGAATATTAAAGCCGAACGACAATCGAGGCAGACGTTCATGCACTGTGCCGTGTAGGACTAGGAGTGCGTGCAGATAGAACTGGTTGGTTGCGTACCTGGATCTGGTCGCCGACGTTGACGATGAACGCGTCGCGGACGGGCTGCACGGTGACCCACTCGCCGGCGCTGCTGCGAACCTGCAGGCCGCGGACGTGCTCGTCGGCGAGGAGGACGGTGAGCACGCCCGGGTCGGAGTGCGGGGACAGACCGAGCGTGAGGTCCGACTGCGGGCACCGCGGGTAGTAGTTGGCGCGTAGGGTGGTGCCGCACTCGCCGCCGCCGAACGCCCGCTGGAAGTGCGCCTCGTCCAGCCCGAGGCCTGCCGACATCACCCGCATCAGCAGCTCGCACAGCCGCACCACCTCGCGCCCGTACTCCTCAGACACCTCCCTGGTGCAACCATGAATTAATCAGAGCTTTGTGCGTCAGTAAACGCCTGCTGCAAATGTTACAGTACAGTACCATGGTTTTTCTGTGAAAATAAAAACAACTCATGGTCAAGTCGAGAATGCATTGACTAGTCTATTGTGAGCAACGGGGACGGTCCTAAGCGCTCTGCATGAAAGCACCTCCGACCTACTTTTATTTATACTCACGTGTTGTAATTGAGATGCCGCGCGAGTCATCATGGTGTAACTTCTTTTGTGGATATTTGGCCGGCCAGACGTCACGGCACCCCACCACTCTTCAGTCGCCATGACTAGGGAACTAGTACTACTACCATGCATGGTTGACAGTTAAATTATTTCAGATCAATCAGTGCATTATTCCCTGGTAATAAGTATCTGATGACCATAGCCTAGCTAGTCTCAAATGATATGTGTTTTTATGAGAGTGATATATAGTTGGGTTATTTTGGCACCATGTCATCGATCATTGTCATTTTTACGACACGTAATGTTTGTAAATAGAAACAAATGTCAACTCTAATGAAGTTACATTAGAAGGTATTAGAATATATGAAGAAGCTCACGATACAATATTGTTCATAGAAAATTTCACAAAACTATATGTTCTTCGACAATACTGTCTAAAACTACAAACCTAAGCCTCAATTGCACAAAAACAAAAGCATTTGCATCTATTTTATCGTAAATTAAAGATTTTAGTTATATTCCTCGCATGTACAAGTGGACCACAGACGAATAAAACATGTACTTCCACAATACAAATCGATGCATATTTTATAGTTTTGTAATAGAGTTGATGTGAAATATATGGTTTTGTGATAGAACGAGAACAAAAACCTGTAGGTTTACAAAATTAAGGATTAAATCTTTAGTTTTACGATATATTATCAAAGAACTTATAGTTTTTTGAAATTTACTTTTTTTTATTATGCATATGCACACAGACTGATTATGCTTCTATATAATTAATATTGAAGTTTTTAAGCAGCTGCTTCCTAAAAGTTACAAATTGGCTAATCTGTGAGGTCCTGAATTTCAGAGTTGAATTCGGTTCAACGAACTCAAAAACCAACTAGCTCAATGAAAAAGTTAAAGCATATATATGTCGTGTAGTCCTATCATATATCATCCGTAATGATAAATCAATTTAGCAAATTTTAATTCGTAGAGAACAGTTTACTAAATTCCTTTGTGTGGATCCAAAAATGTTCATGTGTTCAAAATTATAGGCTCATGAGATCATGAAATATGTACGTACTGATTCATACATGTGCACCA
This sequence comes from Zoysia pacifica, assembly GCA_001602315.1. Classification (NCBI taxonomy): domain Eukaryota; kingdom Viridiplantae; phylum Streptophyta; class Magnoliopsida; order Poales; family Poaceae; genus Zoysia; species Zoysia pacifica. The sequence continues at coordinate 102,243 of BCLH01000103.1, forward strand.
GGATATCTCATCTAAAAGCACATGGGCAAGCTACAGCTGACTACTAGCAGTATTAGCCTAGCTAGAATCTGAAACATGGCAGTAATATACGTACTTGCAGTTGCCGGGGTTGGCCGGCCAGTACTCAGGCGAGCTCTTGGCCGCCTCCGGCGCGAGGTGGAGGAAGAAGTAGTCGCCCCAGTCAAGGATGGCGCCTTTCTGCACGCCGAGCCTGCTGCCGTACCCCTCGTAGGTCCGCGGCGAGTTGGCGTACCGCTGCTTCTCCACGAGCGGGCGGCGGAAGAAGCCGCGCCAGGCCTCCCGCGCCGCGCGCATCAGCTCCGGGCGCACACCGTGGTTGACCACCTGAAAGAAGCCCCACTCCCGGCACGCCGCCGCGACGGCCTCGGCGACGTTGCCGGCGCCATCCGCGCGCAGCAGCTCGTCGAGGTCGATGACCGGAATAACCTTGAGCTCCTGCTGCAGCAGGGCCGCCGTGGGGCGCTCGGACGGCGGCTTGACGTAGCGGCTGGGGATCGCGGCCAGGCCGCTCTCGGCGAGCTCCTGCACGCGGACCACGGGCTCCGGCCACTCCCCCATGCAGCTCGCCATTGGTACACGGCGCCACACGCTTTCCTTCGCTCCCCCGGCCGGCCTAAGCAACAGTAGCGAACAAACGAGGGTACGTGCAAGTCAATATCGATCCATCGGGCCTGAATGAAAGCTGAAAGCCAGACGTACAGTGGCAGCTGAATATAAATCTACAGTTAGAAACGAGCTGCTGACTGACTGCATATGTGTCACGCAAGCGCGCGAGAAAAAAAGTACGGAGTACTAGGGGGACAAGCTGTCTGCGATTGTGCACGAGGAGAAAGGAACAGGGGACAGAGCACGAGGCGGGGTCATGGGAATGCCGCCATGCCGGCGCGCGGCGACGGCGACTCTCGCCGCGGCTGCATGCCCATGGATCGTCGCGTGGGCAAAGCATGGACGATGCTTGCTCGAGTGCACTACCAAAAACTATAACGCAGGATAGATTAAGGCGTGATTAGAACATGTATACGTACTGAGAGAATGGGAGCGTGAGTTCTCTCAAGTGAGAGGTAGCTGAGCAGCCTGAGCCTGTCTCTTCTGCTTGCTCTTCACTGGATGAAGAGGCTTTCAGCCTCGAGGGTATATATAGCCACGGAGAGAATCTCAGGGACGAGAGAAAGAGGCTCGTCAATTTGGGGCGTATCTAGATTTGGGACTAGTAAATCAGATTAAAATCGAACAATATTTTTATTTAATATATATTCTCTCTGATTTTAAAATATTGACACTATAGACTTCTAACATCAATTTTGACTTTTTATCTTATTTAAAAAATTTATTCAAATATAAAAAATTACACTATTATTTATTTTATCATTAGTGATATTTAAAATATAAATAATAATTTTACACATTTAAATAAATTTTTAAATAAAACAAATAGTTAAAATTAATGTTAAAATCAAATAATTTAAAATCAGAGTGAGTAATAAATTTTGATTTTATTTGTAAAAAGGCAAGCGAGTCGAGCTATTTTGCCACCCTAACCATACCTCACCTGTTGTGACATCTCGAAGTTTAGAACAAGTTTAAAAATGCGTAATTCAAAATTTTTCTAATTTTCACCTTAACATTTTTCTTTTCACTTCTCATATTTTCTTTTCTTTCCTATTTTAAAAGGCAAAAACCTCACTAAATTAAAACTTATCTAAATTGAATATTTCAAAATATTAAAATTTGAAGTGTGACAAGTGATTGACCGCGTTTTGTTTGCTTTTCTTTCGTTTTTTTTTCTGTGTTCTTTTGAATTTCAAACTTAATTCAATCCTTTAATTCTAAATCCGACAAACTTCTCTGAAAATTGAAATTCATTTAACTCCTTCGAACCCAATACTTGTGAATTCCTGTCTTACCAAATTCCTTGAATTTCAAACCCGCCTAATTCTCTTGAGACTTATTTACTTCATTCAAATTAATTTACCCCATTCAAATAGCCATTTATCCTCCGAATTTCGTAGAATAAAATCTATTGAGAATTTGAAGATAATCCTAAAACAAAAGTTTTTCATCTTAAAAAGTACTTCAACTCTGCAAAATTTCACATTTATCGGAGCTCGGCAGGTTGATCTTTTGAAGGAAAAACAGAGGCTGCTGCTGAAATTTCGGAAAATCAGAAAAAAAATGGAAAGAAGTCGTGGGTCCCGCCTGTCAACGTCTTCCCCATCCCTATCTCCTCTCCTGTCTTCTTCCTCGCGCCGCTTAGCCAGCGCACCATCACGCGCGGCGCCACACGCCCTACCACGCTTAGCCAGCGCACCATCTCCATTTTGCTAGGTTATCAAAGGCTTTACCATTTTTTTAAGTAGCATCCTCTACTATCTTTTTCAAACTATTCATACGAATCCTTTTCCAACGGCTTGAGGACTACTGTCAGATACTCTTTCTCTTGTGGACCGGTGGCCAGGGTCTGGTCCACGCCATGGTCCTCACCGGCGGCTGGCCGGCCGGTGGGCCTCGAGCCCCAAGTGACGAAGCACAAGGGCGGCGCCGGAGAGCTTCCTGGGGGTGCCGCGTGGCCAGGAGACGACGACGAGCACTGGCGGCAGAGTGGAGGCAGAGCAAGGCGACGGCTCACGGTGCCAGCCTGCGGGAGAGGCAGAGATGGCTCGGAAGGTGGCGGAGAAGCAGGAGGGCGGCGTGGTGGAGCTCCACATGGGCGCAGACAAGCCGGATTGTAGAGATTCTCATAGTGTAGCCACTAAAAATCCTGTCTCAGATTAGTTTTTTCTTTCGAAGTATGCTTTTGATATACATTCTGTTGTGTTGTGCGTATCAGCTACTGATCCAGAGACTGATACGTGTATTACAGTGCATCTTGGAAACGGGGTGCGCGACACCTGTGACCTGGTTTGGTTGGCCGCGAGCAAGGCGTACACATCTCGGTGACCAGTCACCGCAGTGTGGGACCAAGAAAAAGGAGAAAACGTGTTTTCAGTGCGGAAAGGGAATCTGGAGCTGATGGATGCTGACCACCGTCCAGAAAACTCCGCTGGACCACGACAGTAAGTACAACAATGAGCATATCCGTCTCTGCACCAGTCCGAGAATTCTTCGGATCGGATTTGCCGACCGCAAATTAGTACAAACCTCTGTCTTCGAATACATGTAAATTTTAACTGTTCAACAATTTTTTGACTGTTCTTTTTTTTTTAAAAAAAAATTAACATATAGATATGAAAAATATATATTCTCAAAGTATATACGATGACAAATTTTATGATATTATTTATATGTTAATTAACTAAATATTTTAAAATTTATAATTAGTCAAAGCATAAACAGTAAAAGTCAAAATTGTTAAGTATTTGTAAACGAAGGTTTGTACTCTTTTGGTTTTAAATTATCGACACTGTTAACTTTTAATATCAATTTTAACTATTTGTTTTATTTAAAAATTTTGCTCTAATATATAAAATTATTAGTTGTGATTTAAATTTTACTAATGATAAATCAAATAATGACAAAATTTTACATATTAGAGCAAATTTCAACAATAATTTTTTCTAACTCTCAATTTTCCTTCGGAATGGAAAAAAATTTCCTGGTTCTTACGTTTTTATTGTAAAATTGAAATGAACCTGTGAAATTTTTATATAATTTCTACAAATATCTTTTGTTTAAAGGAGGCCTTAATTTTGAGAACACTTTGTTGTCTGCATAATTACTAATAAACTAGATTGTGTCCATCGGTAGTTAGCCTTTTGTTTCTTTTTCCAAAAAAAAAAACTCAATACTCAGACGAGACCGTTGGGATTCTTGTTGTTCGTCTGCAAACCTGTGCTTAGGCACTGAAGAAACCATTGACTTCTTATGACTTGTGATCATGGTTAGTTCATTGGCACCTGTTGAAAAAATTCATTCTATTATTATTTTGTTCGTCTGACGCCCCTACAACCATTTTCATATTAACTACTTCATTTTGTCGGCGTTCTGACCACCGGTACAGTGCGAAATACGATCGAGGGGTGGTGTGCCTTCGTATTCGATATGACCTAGCATACAGTATCGTCGAGTCTTATCCGTAGACTTCTGTGGCCCGTCCGATACTGTAGCATCAGCCACAGTGTCGTCGCAGTGAATTCGGCACGTCTCGTCAGAACAGTTGGTTGGCCCTAGAGTAAATGCGATGTAACTGTCGCACCTACTCCAGGGGTTGGCCTTCGGAGGTCATCCTCGTTGTTCGTCTTAGTGTCGGATGCGGCTAAGACTCGGCTTTCGCAGATCATTACCTCGGAGGTCGGACCGCGTGTTCGTGCATCGTTGTCTGACCCCAAACCCCTTGGGGTCTTGGCCCGCGTGTAAGAGTACAGGTCGGTAAGTACCCAGGGTACATGATCTCGATAATAGCCCCTGAGCTTGGCGTCATTTGCGACCCCTGTTGAGACAGCGCTGGGCTGATCGTCTTCGAGATTTGTTTTGATCCTACGCGAGCGCGCAAGCGCGCCCGTAGGGCTTAGCCCCCGAGCGATTCGAAGGGTCGGTCGTGGGCTAAAGCGTCGTGCTGATCATCACTCGTTGATGGTTGACCCTACGGGGGCGCGCGAGCACGCCCGTAGGGTGTAGCTCCCAAGCCCTCGAGCGATCCGAAGGGTCGGACGTGGGCTGAAGCGTCGTGCCGACCATCATTCGTTGATGCTTGATCCTACGGAGGCGCACGAGTAGGGCGTAGCCCCCGAGCCGCTGAGCGACCCGAAGGGTCGGTCGTGGGCTGACTGTGGGCTTAACCGCCACGCGTAGTACTGACTGTCGGGGTTGGGCCGAGGTCGCTCTCAGTCTTTTGTTCGAAAAGACGTTTAGGATGGGCCGGTTCGATACGGTTTCTGCCCGTGATCAGCATCGCGCCTAGGCCGAAGGCCATGATCAGCGCCCGATCGTTTGGATTGTCCAAACGGCCTCGGCTGTGGATCAGCCGGCCGCGGGAAGCTTCGTTTGCGCTCTTCCCCTTATTTGGACTCCCCGTGACGGTCACAGGGATCGGGCGGCCCTCGTGCCTCCACGTGGAGGGTGATCGGACCGTCCGCGAATCGCAACCGCTGGTCGATCCGGGCAATCTGTTCGAATTTGACCGGATGGCATCGAGGGCGCGGCGGTTTGCGCGCCCCCGTCTCGTCGTCTGCCAGTCGTATTCTGACGGCCGTCACGTCAGAGTAATGTTGGCGCCTTGGGTGAGGCGCGGCCCAGGCCCACTCGTCAGCGAGTCGGGTATGAATGGTATGGGTGTGCCTTGGGGCGCGTGCCCACCACCGCGCAGTAACTACGCGAGCCGTTTAAAAGAAGGGGTGCGGTAACTTCGCGTTTTTACCCAGCCTCCTTGCTTCGTTTTTGAGCTCCTATCGCGCTCGAGAGCTCGTCAGCTCCGCCTTCCACCTTCGCAGCGTTAGGTCCGACGATTGCCGTCGCCTTTGTCTGCGTTCTTCCCACGTCATCATCTCCATCTTCACGATGCCGGAGTGGGAAGCCTCGGCTGTCGACGACACCCTGCTCGCGAGGTGGAGCGCCGTGGGGATGCTGCCGCCGAAGGAGTCGACCGGCTGGCTGGGCGGCCACAGCCACATCGTGCCTGTGCCGCCGCTAGAGAAGATCATCAGCTTCCTGGTCTACCACGAGCGTGGGCTAGGAATGCTGGTCTCCAGCTTCCTCCGGGGTGTCCTCAACCAATACGACGCTCGGCTTCATCAGCTCGCGTCGAACGGGGTCCTCCACGCCTCCATCTTCGCAACGTTATGCGAGGCGTATCTGGGCATCTGACCTAGCCTTCTGTTGTGGAGGTACTTCTTCCTCGCCAATCTCTAGACATTGAAGGAGACTGGGGTCGGGAAGCGCGTCGACGGCGTAAGTATCATGCTCTGGACCAAGGAATCCCAGGAGTACATCGAGGTCGACTTGAAGACCTCGTTGAAGGGTTGGAGGAGGTCTTGGTTCTACATCAATAACGCCGACCCCTAGCTCTCGGCCTTCGAAGACTTGGTGCCCGAGGTGACCGGGTCTTAGAAGTCGAGACTTTCGGTTGCGGAGGTGGAGTCAATCCGACCGCAGCTGGAAGCGATCCGACGCCTGCGGGACCAAGGCCTGACTGAGATGACGGTCTTCGCCATCGCCATGCAGCGTCGGCTCATGCCGCTGCGCCGTCGGGTGCGTAGCATGGGAGAGTATGAGAGGCCGAACGACGAGACCTGCGAGGTGCGCGGACGACTGCCCTTGGACAAGGGCGTCCTCGCCCGAACCGCTACGGTCTTCAGGGACGCAGAGGACAACCTCAACCGGGGGCCCCGTCCCCTCGACAAGGACTACCATCAGCTGGTGAGTGTATAAACTTTATGTCGTAGCGTTGTCATCGCCGTAGTGTTAATCGTTGATTGCTTTCAGGGTCTGCTGGAGACCACGACCGCGACCGAGGCCGAGGAGGAGGGCCGGCAGGAAGAGGAAGGCGAAGCCCAGGTTTCTGGACTACTTGTCCAGTGGCTCGAGGCCCGCGGTTTCGGTCGCGAATCCGATGGTGAGGCCGTCCAGTGCTTTGAGGATCGAGGGTAGCTCGACGGTGGGCCAGGGCGTGACCATTCTAGCGCAGGCTGCCGCAGCGGCAGCGGCCGAGCACTCAGACTCCTTCGAGGGTCTTTGCTCCTCGTCTGATGAACAGGAGCAGGTGCAGGAGCTGGAGCAGGGGTCGACGTCGAAGAGGGCAAGGGTCGATCCCTTGGAGGCGATGTCCGTCAGCTCTGGGAGCCCGTCGACTCTCCGCCTCGGGCGGCCGAGGCAGTCGCGACGGAGCCGGCCCAGGCAGTGGCGGCCCATTCTCTGAGGGTGAGCCGGCCCTTGCGACGCCCAATTATCAGGATCTGACGTCGGTCGGCAAGGTAAGTCTTCGGTGACTCCCTTCCGCTTTCAGCTTCGACAGTGGTTGAACTCTTTTGTAACCAGGGCTCCGACGTCAGCGAGAATGTCGCAGTCGACCGCCACTTCGACGACACCAAAGGGTGGATCCACGACCGACGGGTCGAGAACCGGCTCTAGCGGCGAGGCCCGGGGCGAGGCGTCGAGGCCCGAGAGTCCGGAGCCACCACGCGTTGGGGCCGTCGAGACGGTCACGCTCCCAGCCCCCGACGCCCC
>BCLH01000103.1:109471-138479 GCA_001602315.1 Zoysia pacifica
AGACGGTCACGCTCCCAGCCCCCGACGCCCCGGCCGGGGCTGAGGGGAAGGTGAAGCCTCCGGGGTCGGACACCGCTGGGGCTCGCCAGGAGGCGACGGTCGAGGGCCTAGGCGGGAGGACCGTCGCAGGCGAAAAGGCCAATGAGGGAGCCGTTCGTGGCTCCCCGAACACCGTTGAGGGTCGGGCGGTGGTCGAAGAAGAGAGGGCGGATTCCTGCCCTGCGCTCGGCGTCAAAGAGGCCGAGGGGACGGAGGTACCGCCACCGCCACCGCCACCGATGATGGCGCCTCCCGAGGGTGCGGCAGCCCCATCGTCCCCAGTTGTGCCCGCCGCAGCGCACGGCCCAAACGAGACAGCTCTCGGCAAGATGCTGAAGATTGTCGGGACGTTGGCTTCTGCGACGCTGGTTGGCGGTGAACAGGCCGCTAGCAGGGCACGCGAGCTAACAGCGCCGACCACCGCTTGGGCGATCCTCGGGAGGGGGGCCTCTTGCGCTCAAGGGGGCGGCCGACGGGTTTAGCTACCTCATGGACCGGGTGGGCAGCGCCCGGGCACTCAACATGAGGCTGACGGCCGGCCTCCGTCAACTGCTCAGGGTCGCTGAGGAGGTCGACGCCATCTTTGACGAAGCACACTTTATCGAGTGTCAGGTAAGTCTTTGGACTTGTATTTTTCTTGTCTCCGACTTTCGTAAGTCTTCGAACTGACGGTTCCTTTGCAGGACAATTTCCATGCCGCCCTGGGTCAGCTTCCTCGTGGGTTCGCCTTCCAGTCGGAGGCCGACGCCCTTCGAGAGGAGTTGGCGAAGGCCTGGGCCGAGTCGAGGGAGACGGTGGCCGACCTGCGCTTCCAACTCCATGCCGCCCGGGAGTCGACCCACGTCGCCCTCGAGGAGGCCAATAAGGCGCGCATTGAGGTTGTGGCCTCTTTGACACCCGGGTTAGCCAGGTGACGGCGGGCCTCGAGCAAGCCAACCGCACCGTCGTCGGTAAGCCGTGAGTCGTGTTTGTCTGTGGTCGGGGTCAGACTCTAATTCGTGTCGTTGCAGGGCTTCGTCGCCAAGCCTCCGAGCATGACACTAAGATGCGGTGCCTTGGGCTCCTTCATTAGTATGCAGAGGGGGCCCGCTCGGCCTTGGATCAGACGATCTAAATCGTCAAAGAGGAGGGCGATCGCGCCTTTGAGCAGGTCGACCTTCTAAAGTCGGAGAGGGTCGTGCTCTAGTTCGAGGTCGAGCAGGCGACGGCGGAGCTCGAGCAGACGCGCCAAGGGGCCGTTGGAGTCTAGGAGGAGCTCTCAGCGGCCTAAGTCCGGAATGAGCGACTTCGAAAGAGCCTGGACCGAGCAAGGCAGGCTGTCGAGGTCGCCAAGAAGGAGCGGGACGGCTTGGCAGGTGAACTTCAAGCCCTGAGGTCGGCGGGTTTGAGTCTTCTGAACAAGTTGTACTCTGACGTGGAAGACTCCACCCCACCGGGGGTCCTTACGCACGCCCTGTAGCACCTGCCAGAGGTCGTCGCCGACGTCGTCATGAGGACGCTGTAGGACGGGTCTGCGACAGCTCTGGCCCTGGCCCGCTCCCACTATCCGGACGCGAACTTTGGCAGGGTCGTCGAGGGCTTCGCATCCGGCTACTCGGACGAGCAGTTGGACGCGCTCACATTGGAGATGTAGGAGCCGGGAGCGAAGGCCGTCACCGACTACAAGACGAAGAACTTTTTGCTCGAGCGGTTTGGCTCGTTTCCCAATGTATAGAGTCAAGTTTGTAAAAAGTCGTGTCTCGTGTAATGAAAGATATCAATACAAAAATCATCATTGCACGAACGAGTTCAGGTTTCTGACCCCTTTTCGCTGCTTGCGACTGTTTTTTGTGTTTCGTTGGGTGTCAATCAAACGAACAGGTCGAGTATAGCTCGTAGGGTCGGGTGTCGGGCCCGATACAGCCGTAGAGCGTCATCGGCTCCCGATCGTTGATAATATAGCCGCGGAGAGACTTCGAACGAAAAATGTGTGCGAAGTTTGTCGCACTTGGGGATCACCCACGAGCTCGACGCAGGCCGGAGATCCGACCCCAGAGAAACAGAACTAAGCACGAGTCAACGAAAAAACGAGACGCAAAAGGTCAACGAGGAGTGGTGCCCCAGCACAATAAATCGAAAAGAGATGAGCGAGGTTGGTCGTTTCAACACTCGAGAGGGCGGAGGCAAGTAGCCTCCGGGTGCAGAGCGTGGCCGGAGCGGCCACGGTTCGCAGCCCAAAAGCGATAAGCGGGAGTAAGTTACGAGAACTTAGCTGTTTTCAAGTGTAGAACCTTCGGAGGCTCTCGATGTTCCACGCGTTCTCGAGCTCTTGGTTGTCCTCGGTTGCTCGCTTGTAAGCGTCGGGCCTCAAGACTTGCTTGATTACAAAGGGTCGCTCCCAGAGGGGGACAGCTTATGCTGGTCGGCTTTCGTTTGCACCCTTCTCAGCACCAGATCTCCTACGTTTAACGCTCGACCCTTGACGTGCGGAGCGTGTAGTCGTCGTAGCCTTTGCTGATACTTAGCGGATCGTAGGAGGGCAACTTCGCGCGCCTCTTGCAGCTGGTCGAGAGCGTCTTGCAGTGCTTTTTACGACCTTTTCTCATTGTAGGCTCGGACTCGCAGAGAGTCGTAGTCGAGGTCGATCGGCAGCATTGTTTCTGCTCCAAACGTCATGAAGAATGGTGTGAACTCGGTGGTTCTGTTGGGGGTCGTTCGTAGACCCCAGAGGACTGACGGGAGTTCGCTGACCCATTGTCCGGTCACCTGCCTGACGGAGTCCTAAATCCGAGGCTTTAGTTCATGGAGTATCATTCCGTTGGCCCGCTCGACCTGCCCATTCGTCTTTAGGTGCGTCACAGAGGCGAAGTCCAGCCGAATGTGGTACTCGTCGTAGAATTCCCGACACTGTCGGCTGATGAATTGTGCTTCATTGTCGGCGATGATGGAGTTCGGGACCCCAAACCCATAGATGATGTTGCGGATGAAACCGACCGCCCGTGTTGAGGTGATCTTGGGCACCGGCTCGGCTTCGATTCGTTTGGTGAACTTGTCGACAGCGACAAAATGGTGAGTGAAGCTGCCAAGTGCCTTTTTGAAAGGTCCGAGGATGTTGAGTACCCAGACAGCGAAGGGTCAGGCGATCGAGATCGTCTGGAGCTCCTGGGCCGGCAGGTGCGTCTGTCGGGCGTAGAATTGGTAGTCTTGGCAGGTTCGAACAAGCCTTTCAACGTCAGCTACTGTCGTCGGCCAGTAAAAGCCTTGACGGAAGGCCTTGCCGACCAGAGTTCTAGAGCCGACGTGATGACCGTAAACGCCCGAGTGGATGTCGTCGAGCAGGTGCATGCCTTCCTCTCGAGGGACGCAGCGCTGCAGTACGTCGCTCGTGCTTCGTTTGTAGAGCTCGTCGTCTGAGATGTTGTAGGCTTTGGCCTGGCGTGCGACCATCCTGGCTTCGTTGACATCGGTCGAAAGAGTGTCGTCTTGAAGGTAAGCGAAGATATCGCGGGACCAGTCGGAGGCGACGGCCATGACCTCCTCCTCCAGATCTAGGGCCGGTTCACTGCTCGTGCCCTCGGCGGGCGGGTCCTCCTTGATCCTGATGGAAGGGTTGGTGAGGACTTCGAGGAAAACACCGTCGGGGACTGGCTCGCACTCCGAGCCCAACTTGGCGAGGGCGTCGGCAGCCTCGTTGTCCCAACGTAGAACGTGACGGAGTTCGAGCCCATCGAACTTGTCTTCGAGTTTGCGAACCTCCTGACTGTAGGCCTCCATCCTCTGGTCTCGGCAGTTGGAGGTCTTCATGATCTGGTTAACGACCAACTCGAAGTCGCCTTTGACGTACAGTCGCTGGACGCCGAGGGTGATGGCCATTTGTAGACCGTGAAGCAGGGCCTCGGACTCGGCCGCGTTGTTGGAGGCGTGAAACTGCAGCTGCAGTACGTAGCAAAACTTGTCTCCCCTCGGGGAGAGTAGGATGACCCCAGCCCTCGCACCCTTGAGCAGCAGGACCCATCGAAGTACATCGTCCAGTACTCGATCCTGCCAGGGGTCGGCGGTTCCTGAGCCTTGATCTATTTGACGACAAAGTCGGCCAGAGTCTGAGACTTAATGGCCTGTCGAGGGACGAAGGCGACGTCGAGCCCCATGAGCTCCATGGGCCACGTGGCTATTCGTCCAACCATGTCTTTGCCGCTGACGATCTCCCCGAGTGGGAAGCCGATGACCACTTGGGCGGAGTGGCTCGTGAAGTAGTGCCGTAGCTTGCGGCTCGTGATGAGGACGGCGTAGATTAGATTCTACACCTGAGTGTACCGAGTCTTGGTGTCGGCCAGCACCTCGCTGATGAAGTAGACAGGCCGCTGAACAGGCAGAGCCCGATCCTCTTCGCTCTGTTCGACGACGAGGACGGTGCTGACAACTTTGGAAGTCGCTGCAATATAGAGAAGTGGCTCTCCCAGGGTCGGGGACGTGACGATCGGTGGCGACGAGAGCAGGGTCTTGAGCCGTTCGAAGGCTTTCTGGGCCTCGGTGGTCCAGGCAAAGCGCTCCGTCTTTCGTAGCAGTCGGTAGAAAGGCATTGCTTTCTCTCCGAGCTTCGAGATGAAGCGGCTGAGGGCCGCTAAGCACCCAGTTAGCCTCTGGACGCTCTTGACGTTGTTGATGGGTCCGAGGTTGAGGATGGTGGAAATTTTCTTGAGATTCCCCTCAATCCCTTGCTCGGAGATGACGATGCCAAGCAGTTTGCCCTAGGGTACCTCGAAAACGCATTTCTCGGGGTTCAGCTTGATCCGATAGCGTCGGAGGTTCGCGAACGTTTCCTCCAGTTCTTGGATGAGATCGGAGGCCCGCCGAGTCTTGATGACGATGTTGTTGACGTAGACCTCCAGATTCCGACCCAGCTGGTCGTGAAAACATTTTTGCATGCAGCGCTAGTATGTGGCGCCGGTATTCTTGAGCCCGAACGGCATCGTGACGTAACAGAAGGATTCGAAGGGCGTGATGAAAGATGTGGCCGACCGATCGAACTCGTGCATGCAGATCTGATGATATCCGGAGTACACGTCGAGGAAGCTGAGGGTTTCGCACCCGACGGTGGAGTCCACCACTTGATCGATGCACGGGAGAGGGAAGGAGTCCTTCGAGTAGGTCTTGTTGAGATTCGTGTAGTCAACGCACATCCTCCATTGCCTGATCTTCTTTTTAACTTATTACAGGGTTGAGCAGCCACTCGAGATGGTAAACCTCTTGAATAAACTTAGCGTCTATGAGCTTCGTCAATTATTCTCCGATGGCCCGGCACTTCTCGTCGTCGAAAAGCCAGAGTCGTTGCTTGACGGGCCGAGAGCCCGCAATGATATCGAGTGAGTGCTCGATGACTTCTCTCGGGATGCCGGGCATGTCCGAGGGTGACCAGGCAAAAACGTTCCAATTTCGGATAAAAAAGTCGACGAGCGCACTTTTCTATTCGCAGAAGAGCGCTGTTTCGACCCTAGCCTTCTTGGAGGGTCGACGATGTCAAGCGCCCCCTCCTTGGAGTCATCGGCGGGCTTGAAAGAGGTCGAAGACGAGGCCTTGGGGTCGAGCGTCAGGGCTGACCCCTTGGCCTTGCAGATCTCGTCTAGCTTGGCCGAGCCAGAACTGGCGACAGCCAGCTCGAAGCTCTCCTGCTCGCACGCGAGGGCATGCTCAAAGTGCGACGAGACAGTGATGATACCCTTCGACCCGGGCATCTTCAGCTTGAAGTAGACGTAGTTGGGAACGGCCAAGAACTTCGCGTAACACGGTCGGCCCAGGATGGCGTGGTAGGCGTCGGTGAAGTCGACCACCTCGAAGGTGAGCGACTCGATCCAAAAATTGCTCCGGTCACCGAATGTGACTGGGAGCGTAATCAGCTCGAGGGGCGTTGCATAGCCCCCACGGACGACCCCGTGAAACAGAGCGTGACTCGAACGAAGGTCGGCCTCCGTCAGCTTCATTGCCCTGAAGACGTTGGCATAGAGAATGTTGAGTGCGCTTCCTCCATCCATGAAGACCTTCGTCAGTCGCATGGAGTCGACGATGGGGTCGAGCACCAGCGAAAGACGCCCGGGTTGCGGAACATGGTCGAGATGGTCGTCCCGGTCAAAGGTGATCGAGGCCTCGAACCATTTGAGATAGAGAGGGACCGCGGGGTCGGTCATGTTGACCTCCCGCCAAGTCCTCTTCTGCTGGCGACGAGACTCGTTTTAGGCAGCGGGGCCGCCGAAGATCATGAGGCAGTCCTCCGGCTCGGGAAAGGCTGCGTCAGCGTCGCCCTCGACCCTTTTGGCTCGGGGGTCGGCCTCAGTAGCCGAGGAGTCGGGTTGAAACCCGCCTTTGAAGAACCTCCTTACCAGGTGGCAATTTCGGAGGGTATGCTTGACAAGCCCGGAGTGGTTGGGACAGGGTCGGTCAAGCATCTTCTCGAAGTGGCCATCGTGATTAGCCGGCTTCTTGGCTAGGGGTCGGGCCGGCCGATCGGCGACAGCCACGAAATCGTCATCGTGGCGTCGGCCCCTCCCCTTTTTGCGGCTCAAACTGCCGCCGCCTCGCTCGTTGCAGCGGTCGACCTGTCGGTTGAAGGATGGATCGTCCCGACGATCGGTCCCGGACCTCTCCTTGTCTTTCACTCGGCTTCGATTGAAGTTAGCCTGCACAGCCTCCTCTCCGGTGATGAAGGTCGTGGCGACGTCAAGAAGGTCTCGGGCCGACCGAGGGTTCCTGCGACCCAGTTCTTGGACAAGCGCCTTGGACGTCATGCCGCAGGTGAAGGCATTGATGACGTCGGCGTCGCTGACGTCGGGCAGCTCGTTGTGCTTTCGCGAGAAGCGCTGGATGTAGTCTCAGAGAGACTCGCCAAGCTTCTGCTTGCAGTTTTTAAGATCTTAAAAATTACCTGAACGCGCGTAGATTCCCTGGAAGTTATCGACGAAGATGCGACGCAGGTCACCCCAATCCTGTATGCGGCTCTTAGGGAGGTGTTCCAGCCATCCCCTAGCTGAGTCGGTGAGGAAGAGAGGCAGGTACTGGATGGAGAACAAGTCGTCCGCTCCTCCGGCCCTACAGACGAGACAGTAGTCTTCAAGCCAATGGATGGGGTTTGTTTCCCCGTTGTATCGACCGATGGTAGTCGGGGCGCGAAATCTTTGCGGGAACATCGCGCGTCGGATGAGCGATCCGAACGCTCTGGGCCCGATCCTATCAGAGCTTGAGCTCTTGAAGTCGAAGCAGCGGCATCGGTAGTAGCGGTCAAAGAAGCGCCTCCGTCGAGACTCAGCGCGAAGCTTGCTCCTGGCCTGTCACCGGGCGTCGATGGTGCCGCGGGCGTCGCGGTCAGGGCTGAGCCATGGCTAGACCGACCCCACGAGGTGCCGAGGGTTTCGCTCCTCGGCTCGGCTGTCGCGCGCCGAGCTTCGCCGATCGTGGGATTGACGGTTGCTTCGTGTCTCCGACTGCTGGGGCCGGAGAGATGCTTCTGGTTGCTGAAGCGCGCTGCCGAGGTAAAAGCGTACGCGGTCGTACACTTCCCTCAGTGCTGGATCCTCGGGTGCGGCAATCTCGTTGAGGACGCACGCTGCTGCCGCAAGGTTCTCAAGTGGAGTGCTGAAGGTTGGTGGCCTTTCAGCCACGATCCGCTGGTAAGTGGATCGCCCCCGGGCCCGAGCGACGTCGCTGGGTCCGGCTACAGCTTTACCGCGAGGTTCGGAGCTGCCGGTTCGTCTCGAGCGCGACCGAGCCTGATCAGCGGCGTCCACCGCAGGGTGTGGAGACGGGTTGGTGTCTGGTGTGTTGCTGAGAGTCGCCGGTTCTCGCCCTTAAGGGCGTGGAGAGTGAAGCTCTTCCTCGATGGGTCGTGCCCCAAAACAGCATGGCTTCGACTGCGTCGCATGGCGCGCTTCCTGCGCGGAGCCTGAAGGCGAAGCTCGCTGTCTTCGTTGGCGATGAAGCTCAGGCTCCTGAAGTGGAATGCCTGTCCGGAGGCGAAAGTGGGGACACGCCATGACCGGCTATCTTCTGTGATGGCGACCGTAAAATCCCCGAAGTGAAGGTGGGAGACCGAAATGTTTCCCACAACGGCAAAGAAGGAAGCCATCGAATAAGGTGAAGCGAGCGCACACCAAGAAACGCCCCTTCCTAGCGTGTCAACTGTCGATGTTCTGACCACCGGTACAGTACAAAATACGATCGGGGTGGTGTGCCTTCGTATTCGATATGGTCTAGTATACGGAAGACTCAATGGGGTTTTTTATCTAGTTCGGGCCACCTCAAACGGTATAATACCCTACGTCTAGAGGGTGGTTTATATCGGTGGATGAGTACAAAGAGTCGACCTCTCTCTTCAGGAGAGAGTCCGGCGTCTAAGACGTGTGGTGCTCGCGCGTGTAAACGGGTGCACGCGAGAGTTCAGGGTTTCGATCGATCTCCTTTATCGCTCCCCGGGCCTCCCTTTATATAGTGCGGCCCAAAGTTACAAAATGGTGGGCCCTACACGATTTTGCTGTCTCGCTGACAGGTGGGTCCTTCATTAATGTCGTCATCATTCATCACACCCGTGCGAGGCCGTGGCGCGTCGCGTCGCACGTTGCGCCGGGTACTGTAGTGCCAGTTCGGTACTGTAACGTCAGCCACAGTGTCGTCGGGTCTTGTTTGTAGACTTTCGCGGCCGTCCAGTACTGTAGCGTCAGCTACAGTGTCATCGCGGTGAATCCAGTCCGTCCCGTCGGAACGGTTGGTTGATCCCTAAAGTAAATACGACGTAATTATCGCACCTACTCCAGGGGTTGGCCATCGGAGGTCGACCTTTTCGGAGGTCGGCCTCGTCGTTTGTCTTAGCGTCGGATGTGGCTAAGACTCGGTTTTCACAGATTGTTGCCTCGGAGTTCGGACGGCGCGTTCGTGCATCGTTGTCTGACCCCAAATCTCTCGGGGTCTTGACCCGCGTGTACGAGTACAGATCGGTAAGTACCCGGAGTACATGATGTCGACACATCTGTTTTCACAATACATAGTCCTATTAAGTAGATATGCTTCAAGCCAACCGAGAGGAAGAGAGTTGTTCCATATTATAGATACTAATTTGTGGAGAGATGTTACAATTCTTATAGTTAATCTATTTGATCAGATCTGATCGTTAAAAATAGAGAGATACTTATTCAAAGGTACCTAAATGGTGAGTCTGATATCAGACCCACTACTTAAACATGGTAGCTCGGCATCAATTTTTAAAAATCAAGATTAATTAAAGAGTGGAGATACCTCTAATACCTCACGAGTATCATAACAAATCTCTAATTTGTGGCTTTACATAGCAAAACTTTTTTTTAACTCTTACACTTACCGTAGTAGCATTCAATTACTTTTGATGGCAAATGATTTGTGCACTTGTAGGGTTGCATGGGCACCAGATATGGTTAGGGCTACAACTTACAAGACGAAGCACGTGTAAGGAGCCCTTTGAGAGTGTTTTTAATCATACATTTTATTCTTATCAAATGGAACCGATTTCTATAGTATTTTAGGATTATTGTCAAGCTGCGATTTTGCTGATCGTCCCGGCCAGCTCCCCGCGTGTTACGGGTGACGGTTACAAGAACTGATACTCCAGTATGTGATGGAGCCTGGCCCTCGTAATCGGCGATGGCGACACCATCTCTCTCTCTCTCTCTCTGCGGCTACGCACGCAAAATCGCCAAGTGCCGACTTGACGAAAGATAGCGGATCGACCGGCCGCAATGCGCTGCGAGGCTTTATGCGACATGCAGGTTGTCGTGTGGTCGTGACTCCTCTGCTCGTCGTGGTCTCGTACTTACTATCAAGCTGATTGTGCGCGACGGTTCTGCTAGGTCATAGGCTTTGCGATTCTTTACAATCCGTTTGTCCCTGCTCCGCCGCAATTCAGGAAAGGAAAAAATAGGATCCGCCGCAATTTTAAAGATACTTTCTCTGTTTTTAAATTAATATGACTGTTAAACTTTAACTATCTGCTATGACTATTCATTTTATTCAAATTTTTTTCATAAATATTATAATTTTTATTATAATTTTTTTAAATAAAATAAATAGTCAAATATAAATTTTAAAGTCAACGATGACATTTAATTTAAGAGGAGAGAGAGACAGTAGTCCACGGTACCACTCGCGGACAAAGCAAAACCGTCGGCAGGTTTGTCGTATCGCTACTGGGTAAAGCAGACGGAGAACATATCGCGAGCTTCTGATGTTATCCAACAAGATCGGAGATGATCGCGGCGATGTTGATCTGAGCGTTCAGCGTTCGTACTCCTAGATTGTTACGCGACAAGGTCCAGGAACAAGGGACGGTCTCCTCTCCGCCGTTGTCGCGCGAGGTCCTCCTCCTCCATTGGCCCCAACGAAGGATAACGTCCAACCCGTCAAAAGCAATCCAAAATCCGGCGGGGTGTTTGTCGGCGGAAGCTGACAGCAGCCGCATTGATTTAACAACCGCTATAGTAATCCTTTCGGTCCCTCCTCCCTACCTCATTCACGTCCTATACTAGTAATCGAACCAGTACTGTGCTGCATCAGTATAAACGCTAGTGTGATCTAACTAAAGGCGATGTGTGATCTAACTAAGGCGAGAGATAGATGTGATGCTGGAACATGTTTCGTGACGCCGGCCGGAAGCACAAGCCGCGCCGGCGCCGCAACGCGCCGCAACGGGCTCGCTGCCGACACCGCGGTACGCGCGCGCGCGGCCCCCGTCCTCCCTGAATCCTGCGCTCTCGTTTTGCCGTTTTGGCCTTTTCGGTTTGGCGGCGCGCCGCCGCACTTGGAGCACAGCGACAGGCGGGCCACGTCGCTGCCGGTGACAGCAGTCAGTCCCGCGAGCGAGCGAGCGAACGAACGGCGCGCGTCGCTCAGCCTGCTGCCACTGGCTTTTCGCTCTGTTTGACCTCGACGTCGCCGCGCGGGTGCGCTTCGGTGCCGCCAGCTGGTTGAGCTGAGCCAAGGGACTCGGCTAGCGCTGGCTAATGGTGTGCTTGATCGGTGGGCGGTTGCAACGTGATCGAAGTAAACTATACTACCACGGCTGACCGCGCCGGCACTATGACGTGTGCGCTGGCGTGCCCGTGGAACGGCCACTCTGCCTCCTTCGATCATACTCCCTTTCTTCGTCTACACGAAGTCACAGTGACTAACATATGGGCTGATCAGTATATGAAAATTACCGGCACTGGTAGAGCTCTCGATTTTTGATTTTTTTATTCAATTTTTTCCTTAAAGTGTTTTTGTCACTGCAAATAATTTTTTTTTATTTGATAGAATAAACTCTTAAAATTAAGACTGAAAATCTCTTTATAAAATCAAAAGAAGTTACTTTTTTTAAAGCTCTCAGACTCTTAGCTTAGTTTAGAGAATCATTTTATAAAATCAATCAAAAATTATTTTTTTAAAAAAAATATTTGAAGAGCTATTCAGATTCTATCTGAGAATCAATCAAGAGCCGAGAGGTATGCAAAGGCCCTACGTATTGGTGTCCGTAACTTCGTGCAGACAAAGTGGATCTCAGTATGTAGATACTCATGTTGCGTGAAATGCTCCCACCATAGTGGGTACGGCGCAGGCGAGGTGGGAGTTGGCAGAGAGTAGGCAGCGGCGTCACCACATACGCACGGCAGCGCAGGTCCGGTTGAGTTAGTTGGTTTGGGATTACTACAAACAAGCACGTGTTATTAAGCCGTTCATTTTTTTTTATTCCGGCGGATTGATGGTGACAGCGAACTGGGCACTGATGCATCGACGGTGGTTACGAGTGGCATTTTCTAGTTCATCGCCTGAGCACCTCCTCCAGGCTCAAGATGCTCAGTACTCCTAGTACTCAGTAGAGCCGTATGCTTCCCGGCTTAATCGATCCTGCTCCCAGAATTCGGCCACATTAGCCTACTTATCTTATGCTCTGCGGCTGATGCGACTATTGTGGCTGGTTGCACTCCAGAGCGTGACGCGTCACTGATGAAGAATTAGCCTGCCTGCCAATTCCGGCACGTGGTCGAATTCTCAAGTCCGGCAGCATCAGTCTCAGGCTTCTAGATCACGAAAGCATCGGGTCAGAGCAATTTGGTTGCCAATAGAACAACATCTGGCATTATTTTTGTACCCAGAGCAATCAAACACTACCTCCGTTCATAAAATTTTGACACTTCTAACTTTTAAAGTACAATATTTGATCATCTATTTTATTATTTTTAAAAAATATATAAAAAAAATAGTTGTGTTTAAAGCATCTCTTATGGTAAAATTATTCATAACAAAATAAATGATATTTTTATAATTTTTTTATAAAACAAAGAGTTAAACGTGATATTTAAAAGTTAAAAATGTTAAGAATTTAAAGATGAAAAATAGTAGGAGAGTACGGAGTATCAAGTAACAATTGTAAAAGATATGAGAGTATGAACTTAGCAGTGTCAACTTCTTGCAATATTTCATTCAGTACTTTCATGCTGTCAGTGCCTCCTTCATCCACGAGAGCCTCTCGAAGCTCCTCAGACTCAATAATACCATTGCCATCTTTGTCAAAAAAAAAAGAAGAAGAAGAAGAAGAAGAAGAAGGCCTGCCGAAGGTGCTTGTCATTTGCCATCCTTTGCGAAGAAGTGATACAGCTAAAACTTCACCGTAATCCATTGCTCGTGTGCCATTTGTATCCACATACATGCAGGCCGCTTGTCAAAGATGTGCACAGCATATAATACAAATAAGTCACTAAATAAATCTTCTACGCCTCCTTTCATTGCTTCTTTGCCACATAGTCATTAATCTATATTAATACAACCATCAAATTGATAAAGTCATAATTCCTCACATATCACCTGGATGAATTGTCACATGTTCAATATCCACATGTCATCTGGATGAATCCCTACAAGTCATCTGGATGAATAAAGTCATAATTTCTCACATGTTCAATATCGACATGTCATCTGGATGAATCCCTACAAGTCATCTGGATGAATAAAGACATAATTCCTCACATGTTCAATATCGACATGTCATCTGGATGAATTGTCAAACTAAGCAATCAAAAACTAAATCACGGGATTACTCAAATAGGTAGAAATTGAACATCAGTGAGATCGAGGTGTATGACTTCTTTCAAACGAGACAAGGAGAGCACAATAATGGAGGAAGTGAATGTTACTAGTTTTACTATAAAAAAAAACCTTTTAATCTCAAGCAAGTTGGGGTAGATTCATCCTTTATGTTATGTTATATGGTGGCTCTTGATAGATTTCTTTCACGTCTTCCATGAAAATACAAGATACATAGAGACCTATCTCAGCAAACGGTCGATTACTGAAATGCTTTTGGTTGCTGATAGAACAGCATCTGGTATTATTTTTGTACCCAGAGCAATCAAATACTACCTCCGTTCATAAAA
Source organism: Zoysia pacifica (assembly GCA_001602315.1). Taxonomy (NCBI): domain Eukaryota; kingdom Viridiplantae; phylum Streptophyta; class Magnoliopsida; order Poales; family Poaceae; genus Zoysia; species Zoysia pacifica. The sequence goes on from BCLH01000103.1 coordinate 122,911, forward strand.
TTTTGACACTTTTAAAGTACAATATTTGATCATCCATCTTATTATTTTTTAAAAAATATATAAAAAATAGTTGTGTTTAAAGCATTTCTTATGGTAAAATTATTCATAACAAAATAAATGATATTTTTATAATTTGTTTATAAAACAAAGAGTTAAACATGATATTTAAAAGTTAAAAATGTTAAGAATTTAAGGATGAAAGTAGTACGAGAGTACGGAGTATCAAGTAACAATTGCAAAAGATATGAGAGTATGACCTTAGAAGTGTCAACTTCTTGCAATATGCCATTCACCACTTTCATGCTATCAGTGCCTCCATCCATGAGAGCCTCTCGAAGCTTCTCAGACTCAATAATACCATTGCCATCTTTGTCACAAAAAAAAAAAGAAGAAGGCCTGCCAAAGGTGCTCGTCATTTGTCATCCTTTGCGAAGAAGTGATACAGCTAAAACTTCACTGTAATCCATTGCCCCTGTGCCATTTGTATCCACATACATACAGACCGCTTTGTCAAAGATGTGCACAGCATACAATTCAAATAAGTCATTAAATAAATCTTCTACACCTCTTTTCATTGCTTCTCTGCCACATAGTCATTAATCTATATTAATACAACTATCAAATTGATAAAGTCATAATTCTTTATATGTCACCTGGATGAATTGTCACATGTTCAATATCCACATGTCCTCTGAATGAATCCCTACATGTCATTTGGATGAATAAAGTCATAATTCCTCACATGTTCAATATCGACATGTTATCTGGATGAATTGTTAAACTAAGCAATCAAAAACTAAATCATGGGATTACTCAAGGAGGTAGAAATTGAACATCAGTGAGATCGAGGTGTATGATTTCTTTCAAACGAGACAAAGAGAGCACAATAATGGAGGAAGTGAAAGTTACTAGTTTTACTATACAACAACAAAAAAAACCTTTTAGTCTCAAGCAAGTTGAGGTAGATTTATCCTTTATGTTATGTTATATGGCTCCTGATAGATTTCTTTCACGTCTTCCATGAAAATACAAGATACATAGAGACCTATCTCAACAAACGGTCGATTACTGAAAGGCTCAACTAGTATGAAAGGCCACCGCGCACCAATATGCCGTCCCTATTCCAGAGTCAAGGACGATCAGATTCGCTATAGGAGCATAATGTTTTGATAAGAAATAATTCGATATTCAGAATTTGAACCAACCCAAGGAGAAAATTAAGACAGCAGCTTCGATAGGTCTTTCTATGTCACTACCTTTAGCTCTGTTCTTCAATATATCATATACTAGTACCTTTTAATACATTTCTACTTCAAAGCCCCATGTTAACCACATGTTATATTTCTATGGATATCCTGAGTTATTATCTTTCATTTGTTTTTTTTTTTCCTTTGCGACGCTATCTTGCTTTTGCTTGAGCTTGCATACGCCTTGTGGCCGGAAAAATAAAAATGAGAGAGACGAACTTGTTTAATGGGCCAAGACAGAGTTGGGGTGTTGGGCCTAATGAATGGGCCGTGGACCCGTACGCGCCACTAGGCATCAACAAACATGCTTTCGACCTCAAAAACAAAAAATAATCATGCTTTCTCGTGCCGGGCCGCCAGTACCGACCATCGTGGCGCGGCCCAGCGGGTGAAAATTCCTACTCCGCTGCTCGCCTCCTGCGGTCGGTCGTCGCCGAGTCCCATTCTCCATTTCTCCTCCGCTACGAAGCCGGAGCGGAGCCGCCATGGACCGCGTCCAGCTCGTTCTCCTCGGCCTCCCCATCCTCCTCTTCTGCTCCGACCTCGTCACCCTCTTCACGCCGCAGCCGCCGTCGGCTCCCAAGCCCGACCACCACCCGCACGCAGCCTCCAAGGGTGCGCTGCCGGACGACCCCTCTGCCGCCGACGCCTCCGTTGAGGTGGGTACTGTGTCTTCTACTCGTCCAGTGCCGAGTTGATGCCCGATCTAATTTAAAATGGGACGAATCGTGTGTTTTGATTGTTCCTGATAGGAGGCGCCGGTGGATGGACCTGGCTCCGGCACCACCGTCGATTTGAAGTTCTGCGCCTCCTGCTCCTACAGGTCATTCTCGTGTGCATATTTACTTCTGCTTAGTTTCGAATCTTACTTTACAAATTGAGGAATCATGGTGCTGGGATTTGGTGTGTGTCGGTGAATGGCTATCAAATCCAGTAGATTCTGGTAGGTTTGCTTAGCCGGTCATAGAAGTACGGATGCGCGATTAATACCGTTACACGTACTGAAATCTGAGTTTTCAGCATTACTTCCCATCTTTGTTGTTAGGCCCTCAAGGCTGGTTTCTATTTGAGATTTGATTTTTGTACGATAACCATCAGTCAATGACTTTGGCCTTCCTAAATCCTAATTATGACCAAGCTTGTTTTTCTGAGACTCTTTGATGCATCTGCTCCCTAGTGGATACGGTTTATCCAGCTAATGATTTTATGTATTCAACTCATTCACATACAAATTAACTACTGAACCAGAATGCAGATGTTTAACCCTTCTGTTCATGCACTTCAACCTATTGCAAGAACTAAGAATCGGCCACTATTTATCTAAGATGTCTCCAAGAGCCCACGCAGCATGGGCTATCAACTTGTGAATGGAATGTGCTTTGCTTTAATCGACTATATAAGTTAGACTCAATTTGACACAATTTTTTTAGGGGAAATGCAATGACAATGAAGCGGATGCTTGAAACCTCATTTCCTGGGATTCATGTTAACTTGGAGAACTACCCTCCACCCTTCCCCAAACGTGCACTGAGCAAAGCTGTACCTCTTCTTCAATTTGGAGCCATGGCAACGTTAATGGCTGGTGATCAGATTTTCCCTAGATTTGGAATGGTTCCACCTCCATGGTACTACTCACTACGTGCAAATAGATTCGGAACCATGGCATCAATTTGGCTGTTTGGCAATTTTGCTCAGTCATTTCTACAAAGTTCTGGTGCCTTTGAAGTTTATTGCAATGGACAACTGGTATGTTCCTTATGGACACATCTTTTTTGCTGTAATATTATTATTTGCTTTGATTTGTTGTTCTTATTTCTTATTCAAAGAATCCAGTAACATCTAGAAGCCTTGAACACATTTATGCTTGATGTCCTTATATTGGGCTACAACATTTTGTTAGAAACTTAGGCCCTCTTTGTTTCAGCTTTTCAGCTGGCTTTTCCAGCTGAAAAGCCGAAAACTGAGAAGCTGAAACAAACAAGGTTCTGAAAAGCTGGCTTTTAAAATGCTGAAAAGCTAGCTTTTGCAGAAATGAACTAAAAGCTGAAAAGCTCACTGAGGGCTGCTTTTTCAGCTTTTGGTGTGCAGAGAAGCTAAATGTATATTACAAAAGCCAGCATCTAAATTTCATCAGCCAGCTTTTCAACTAGCCACCAGCCAACTTTTCTAAAAGCTCAAAAACTCCAGCTCAAACAAAGAGGGCCTTAGTGGCGTAGCTTTGAGAGAGAAAATTTGTGTGTTGTTTTATTTATTTATTGGTGAAGGCTGATAACTAATCCATCGATATGAATTTTAATACTTGATCAACTACTACTTTGTGCTTTACCTATTACAATACTATACTGTCAGAGTCAAACAGTGGGATTATGTTTGGTATTGCTTATATAATATAAACAACAACAAAAAACCAAGAACTTGTGTAGTTAGTAAGTGTACAGGTTAGCATGTGTTCTAAACTACTGAAATACAGAGTGATTTGTGTGTTACTAGAACTGCAGCCTTACTCAGGATGCATACTAGTAGGTATGTTTATCATGCATGATGTGCGGTCATAGGTTTTCCCTATCTCCAAAGTTGATTTTCTTATGCATTCCGTCTGGGCTTTACTCAGATTCACTTTCTGTTTTCAAGTATTCCTATTTCCCTTTTTTTTTCTCTTTTGAAGCTCTTTTCATTTTGCCATGCTAATGCTGATGAATTTATTTCACTTTTCAGGTTTTCTCAAAATTGTCTGAACAGAGGTTCCCTAGTGAGCTTGAGCTACAGGAACTCATTGGCAGCAGGTTACAAGACTCTAAATTTGGTGAAAATCAGGACTCTCAGTTTGGTGAAAATCTGGATTCTCAATCTGCGGAATATCTTGACTCCCAATCTGGGGAAAATCTGGAGTTTCAATTCGAAGAAAATCCAGAAAAAGTCTCGTCTTAGGATGATGAGGAACTCAACATGCCTATTATCACACACTTTGTTACTTAATAGACATAATTTCTTGAAAGTTTCACGACTTAGTTTCAAAGACGAGTGGCTCAGAATTCTTGAAGTTCCCTCATCTGTACATAACCTTTTACCGAGGCCATGTAATAATAGAATCAATGGATGTGAGTTGAAGATATCATACTAGATGGCAATAGCTCGCTCAAAGTGGAAACCTACATCTTCCCAGTTCGCTGCAGAGTATTCGGTCACTATTTTTCTGGAAGTGCCACACCAGGAGGATAACGACAATTCGACAAATATACCTATGCATTTGTTATCGGATTTTGTCATGTGAATGAAGTGATGGTGTATTGTTGCAGAATCATTTCTGCCAGACCATCATATGCATATGAAGATCGAAGAATGAAGATGCTGTCTGCTCGTAAGAACATGAACATCTTATCTAACATCCTGTTTTCTCGCTCTTCTTTTGGTTTCGCTGTATCGTCTCTAGCTCTTTCTCCGCCCTCTTCGTGGTCGTCGATGACTACCTCCGCATGTGCTGCTCAATGTTACAGGTGAGCAAGGCAATACCGACAGTGACAGGCACATTTGACGCGATCCAGTGGCTTGCTTGGATGCCGCAGTTTCTTAGTAAAACCAAACCATTTGGATAGTGGCTACGGTTATTCTCTGCAGGCAATTAGGGCTCACCGTAATTGACGCCTTCGTCAGAAAACATCTCGCGGGCTCGCCACGCCGTCGCACAAGGAGTGGTGGGTCACTGGGTGGCGGGCGGCGGGGCGCTGGCGCGCAGCCTCGACCTGATTACACGTTTCAGTTGTTGAGCTCCCGCGCAATACGACCTCGACCTGATCCACGTTTCAAAAAAGAACGGGCACGGTCATTTTGAACACCATAATGGACAATATGTATTCAAAATTGAAATGCAGATTACTAGCTATTAACCTCTGAAGTTAGATTCAAACGTTTAGGTCTCATAGTATAATTTTTTGAATTTTATGTTTTTTAAGAAATTGAACTGATTCACAGAAATTTCTTTGTAAAAAAAAAATCGTATGTTCCAATAGTAACCTGTCACCGTAGTCTCACCGGTTTCTGGACGCTGCATTTTCGCTCCACGCCCTTTGACGCCAGCGCGGCGCCGTCCTGCTCCGCCCATCAACGCCATCCCAGGTCGCCGTCACTCGACAGCGCGGCGATGCTCAGTCTCGGCGCCCACATCTCGCTGCTGCCCGCTTCCCCACCTTACGCTCCCCTGCTCCGCTCGCGACCCCTCGCCCCCTCCCACTCCCCCTCCGCCGCGGCCTCCTCCATCGCGCCTCGCTCCCTCTGCTTCCATCAACGCCGCCGTTTCGCAGCCGACCGGAGCCGGATGCCCACCATGGCCGCGGTGATCTCGCTGGAGGGCAGCGGCGTCCTGGTCCACGACCTCGGGTCCGCGGCGGTCACCGCGGGCGTCGCGCTCGCCCTCCTCCGGTTCTTCGAGGAGCTCGCCAGGCGCGGCGTCTGCGAGCAGGTCAGTGGCCTTGAAATCGGAATGTGTGACCCCTCCCGTATGCGCGTCGGTGGCCTATTAACGTCCGAATGATCCGTAACTAGTACCAATAGTCCAGCAGTGCCACTGCTGCATTGCCTTAGTGAATTAATCATGACTAGAACAGAGTTGGGGTCGCTTCTTCCATGTAAACTGTGTCTTCCTGAAGTGCAATTAGACAACAATTTGCTCCAATGCTGAAGCAGAAGGGGGTCAGAGGCAGTGGTGCTAACCTTTATAGAGACCGAGTGTGTAACTGCCAGTAATTTTTGTGCTAGACTTGCTGGAATTCCAACTTGTAATTGAATTTATACACGACATGAGCTCTATCCCTGCTATATATGCCTTTAAGAGGTATATGTTGCATTATTGCCAAGAGAAATGATGGTTTTGGTACAGTTGAATGATCAGCAAGTGGTTAACTCTTACACATATAGCCATTGGTAAAAAAGAAATATCAAAGTGGCAAATTCTAGTTAGGTCCTACTGTCTACTCCAGTCTAGGCATCATCATTGTTTAAATTGGGAACTACATGGTCTCCTTGAACAGAAATCCCCAACTCTATTTGCTGTAATACATTTGTCAACAATGTATACGGAAGCCTAGAAACATGTAACAAATGATTAATGAACCATTATCTTATTGAAATTTGCAAGTTCAGATATACACCTTTTTTTAAGACATGATTCAGCGACAAATTTCTTGCCATATTTTGCATTGACCAATGTACTTCATTTACATGCAGAAACTTAACAGGAAACTTGTGCATATAACCGTAGGAATGATGTTCTTGCTTTTCTGGCCTCTTTTCAGGTAAAACATTTGAAAGATACTGATATACTCTAGTCTCTGTAAGTCATCACCCTAGTGTTCAGATACTGACACTTTATACAGCTCAGGAAGGTATGCTCCTTTTCTTGCCGCAGTAGCACCAGGGGTTAATATTATAAGGATGCTTCTACTGGGGCTGGGAATAATGACAAATGAAGCTATGGTCAAATCGATGAGCCGTTCAGGAGATCGCAGGTTGCACACTTACATGTTCAAACATCTCTGTTCATAAATCTTCTTTCTTATTTTGCCACATTAAGTTGTGGCCCTTTTGTAACTGCATTTTCCCTTTTTACCACAGGGAACTTCTGAAAGGTCCACTGTATTATGCTTCAACTATAACTTTTGCCACAGCTGTATTATGGAGAACTTCACCTGTTGCAATAGCACTTATCTGCAACTTATGTGCTGGGGATGGTACCTTCATATATCTGCAGCTGGCTCTATCGATCCTAGAAAAGATCTATGGCAACATTTTTTTGCTAGTTCTTTCATGAAGTGATTGGAAATTTTATATGATATCATTATGCTCTAATTTTCTTGACAAAACAAAAGCTGTGCTGTTTGTGCATATTCCATCCAGTTACATGCTCTGTACATGAGAACTCATTCATTTGCCTTTTGGTTTGTTGATGTTGTTTTATGCACTCCCAGGTATAGCAGATGTAGTGGGGAGACGTCTGGGTAAAGAGAAGCTTCCATACAACCCCAACAAATCATATGCAGGAAGCATAGCAATGGCAGCAGCTGGTTTTCTGTCATCCATTGGGTAGTTTCTGACCTGCTACTGAAATTCTTCTTGCATCTATTTTATTTGAGTAATGTGTTCTCCTATTGTTCAGGTACATGCACTACTTCCACACTTTTGGTCTAATGGAGGAAACCTGGCACATGGTTATAGGTTTCCTTGTGGTCTCTCTAGCAGCAACACTAGTCGAGTCACACCCCATCAGCTCAGACCTGGACGACAATTTGACTGTCCCTTTAACATCATTTCTTGTCGGTACCCTCGTTTTCTGATGTTTTAGTCCCGAAGCACAATTGAGGTTTTTCTTCATCATGTTCTGACATATAAAACTACTAGCAACAGGAATAATGTTGAGAATCTGTACCTTGAGTATGGTGAATATGTCCAGTCCTATTTGTCGACTAATGTTACTTGTAGTCGAATACTATCTCTGTTCACAAATACTTTGTCTTATCCAGCCTACATGTGGGCAAATTTTTGAATCTTTTGAGTGACAGTTGACAAGGATCTTTCTACTGCAAGATATTTAAAGCTCTTATCAGTTCCCTTGTTTCGGTAAGTGATAAAGTTCCCTTGTTCCGGTAAGTGATACCTTATGCAGAAGTTTGTGAACTGTGAAGATGATAGTTCTGAATACTACACCGAAGGCAGACATGCTCCCAGCATTTCAGTAACCTGGCTAGTATCAATTGTACCTCATCACGTATTACATACTCTCTGTTGGCTTGTTAGGATTTTACATTTGCAATTTCTGTTGGATTGAAATAAGTTCAACTTCGTTGCAGCTTGCATTTATGTGCCATATGCTCCAAGTGGTTACAAAAGTCGAATGATGACATGAAGCCAAACTATTCTATCACCTGTTGAGATCCAGTTTCCCGTTTGTTCATGCTCACCTTTACACTACCTCCAAATCCAATTACGTTATGATGAAAAGAATGGTCTCAGTTTCGAGGTTCTTTGACCAGGAATATACTGGACATTCCAATTGCATCTCCCAGGGGAACGATCTTCAGTCTTCGTTCGGTTTCGCATGTTTGTTCACTCCTAATGGTGCGCACTCCTGCCAATACCGAGTGTTTGTCCACCGAGAATGTTAGAGACGACAGAAATCTCTGGGCAGCATGATGTAGCTCCCGCGCGCGGCTAGTGGTCACGATCACGCACAGCTGGCAGTAGCAGGTCGGCAAGGCGGCATGGCCGGTGTCAGGTCGGTGGTCGAGGAAGCCAAGGAAAAGCTCGGGACGAGAGCGACGATCGGTGCTGATTGTGGCCTGTTACTTGTACCATCCGCTACCATGTTCCAGATTCTTACTGCCTCTGTTTGAGTAGAAGTTTATTTTTAATTTTTATTAACTGATAGTTTAATTAATAATTTTTATAGATTTGATAAAATTTAAAACTTAATATTTATACTTTTAAAATTATCAAAACAAATACTTTTATAAGATATATAAATTATATTATAAAAACTAATTAAATTTATCAAAATCATTGGTAAAAACGTTCTCAACAAACGGAGGGAGTAAATTCGTATATTGGGGGCGGCTGTGTGCAACGACGACGCGGATCCTGTGCTCCGGGTACTCCATGAGGCTCGGCACGTTGATCCGCCGATGCGGGGGGTTGCGAAACCGTGGGCCGAAGCCGTTTTTGTGTGTGTGTGCGTGAGGATGAGGAAATCTTGGGCCGGAGTCGAGTTTCTGAAATGCATCCGTAGTGCGCCTGGTTTCGCGGATTGGACACCACAAACGCTGGAGGAAGCCGGCTGCTGGACTTGGCGGGATATGGTAAACTTGCCTCGATGGTTGCACGGCGGCCCGACGCGACCGCAACCTTGCCCGCGCGCCTTGCGGGAGTGCGCACGCCCGGCCCACGGCACGCGGCACGGCAGGGCAGGATCGGATCCCAGCCGAAAGAAACGGAGAGCACGCGACGCACGACCGAGCTGAGCAGAGTGAGGAGGCGGCGGCAGCCAAAGTCAAGTGTCGCGGGGAGGAGACACGAGACGCGGAGCTGGCTGGACGCAGAGCACGTCGTACGGGCGGACGCGACGGGCACGTACGCGGCTGGGTCCCTCGCGTGCCTTTTCACCCCAGCCGCCCGGCTCCCCATCATGACCTCATGAGCCGCGCAGCAAGCAGGGCGCGGGAGCAGGTAGGGGGCGATCGCTGTGCTCGATCCATCCATCTCGCACTGCTGCACCGTCATCAGCCACTCGTCTCTCAGTCTCAGCCGGCCGCCCGGCTGGCCACATCACGTACGTCGTCTCCCTCCCCAGCCCACGCGCACACGAATCGCCTGCCTACTCACGCAACCCTAGCTAGGGACGACCGTGTTCGTCCACAGGAATGTCACATGGCGATCTCTATTCGACCGATTCACGCCCCTGCCCTTGCCCTGCCTTGCCCCTGACGCGACGCGCCACCGTACCGTACGAAACCCCCGGGGTTCTCGCCGGAACGCTGAGCTCCACCGTACCGGCACTGACTGACCGTTCGCGACACTATTCAACGCCGGTGCGTCACCGGCCCCGGCCGGCCGGCCAATGCCAGTTCGGTGCGTGGTACTAGTATTCTCGCGCGCGCGCATGGTGTTCCTAATTGGAACTTGAGAGTTTCCCACAACGACAGACCACGCTAATTCTCACTGGACAACAATTGCAGCAAATCGATCAAAGCGGCGTCGCATTTGTGGGAGCAGCTGCACGCCGGCAGGGCTCCTGGTTCCTGCAAGCCTGATCACGAGCCAACAACGAACTCCACTCCGGTCAGGCTTATAAAATCCATCGATCGACGATCTTTGGACAAGAATTGATGGATCGATCCGTGTAGGGCTAGGAAATCGCTCGAAGAAGATCGCGCGCCTGTGCACGTACGGAGAGCCCATTTTCTACTCCATTTGGGATTCACATGAACTGTAGGAATAGCTCGGTTTTGTTTATCGTGAGTTGACGGCGCCCTAGCTCCACTTTCTGTTCGCGCATAAGGTTGAGTACTACGAGGCCGAGGCACCAGAGGTCCCGGCGTGTAGCTATCCTGGGAGAGCTCGGCCAGGAGGACAGAGCCAAAGATTTGCCAGGACAGGGTACTCTTCTACTCATTGATATATCTCGGGGAGCCCGCTTACGCGGCTCGGCACTGTTCATCGCTATGCGCTACTGGTGCTGCCAGTACTCGCCACTGGGAGTAAAAAAGAACCAAAGTAGGAGTAGGAGTAATACGCACGTACGTAACGCATGCATCTCATTCTCACAGGGGTTTCGGTTTCCAAGAACTGTACTCGCGCTCGTACGATTGGAAGGCTTGGAACATGTCCATGCATGCATCCTGCTTGATGCAACAATCATCTCTGCAGCCTGCAGGCTGGAGACGCTGCGTGATTCTTCAGAATCGAATGATCTGATAGGACGACAGATCCGTGTTTCTAGGTTATTCAAAAAAAAAATACAGTTTTGGATTAATTTCCAACATTTACACCAAATTATGTGGTCACATGTTTGACTAAGTGATATAGTTCTGTTTCGAAAAAGAAATTCTATGAAGTGGCCTCTAAAAGGTAAATTCTAAAATAGACCAAATAATTATGGATTGTCCATCTCGAGGTTTCAATTGTTTTTTTACCTTCTGTGAAGTTAAAGTTCTCTAATAATTATTAATTACATTATCATTGAATTTGAAGAGTAATTAATAGGTTTTAGTAGGCAATGATAATCAAAGACACATTGTCGGCTTATATTAATTTGTTTCTTTATATTTTCTAATCAAATCATCGGTTAAGATCGAATACATGTCCTACCTTTTAGAAGGTGAAAACACCTGGTCTATCTTAGAAGGGATCTTATAAAATTGAATAGTTTATGTCTGAAAAAAGAACATTAGAGCTTAAGGGTGTCATACACACATACGTATATATTAAATCAACGTAGACTCTTAATTAGTTATGTTTCATCAAATTAACATGCATGCACATGATAAGAAGATACGTGATCCAAAACTATTGAGACGAGCAGCACGGTGTCTCTTTGCCATCATCAGTTCGATGGAGCTCGAGAGGGATTTGGAATTCCATGAAAACAAACAATATTGAAGTGTGAAGCGACCTGCTGAGGTCAAGGTGCCTGGAAACGAATAAGCGGGGAACATTATTCTATGCTGTCTCTTTACCACCATCTCCGGGGATGTGTTGCCTCTCGGGTGGCCATATGTACAAGGCGGACGTGACCCATGTACCAGTCATGTGTGTCTCTTGTGAGATCGTGTACCAGTAGTAATTGTTTTCGCATAGGCACTTGAAAAAAGCAAAGGGGCGTCCTGTTGCCAGAAACCCTAGCTAGAGGTCTTCTCTTTTCACCAGAGCCATAGTGGCATTTCTTCGATCGTCTTACGTACACTGTAGTATACGCATCGATCGCTTGCCACCAGAAAGTAGCAAGAGAGCTATCCGTTCGTGTACTCGGTCGTGCATGATGATTGCGTTAATTTCCGAGAACTGTACTATATATGCTTGCATACATTATCCATATTGAACGTATGAGTGGGCTTACTTGCGTCCCCTATAGTCGGTACCGAGTTGAGTTTATTTCCATTCGAATATGGTACTACTTCACTAGTGAAACACGGTTCAATGGGCAAATTGTCAAAGTATTTGATGCGACGGTATTTGGTGAATTGAGCCGCGCGCGCGCATAAAAAAATCTCAAAAAGAATTCTATTTGGAACACATGAAGTGGGGAGCTCGAATATGTATATGAAATCCATATCGGGAGGCTTCTCATTGGAATTTAGCAACAAAAAATCTAAAATGAACTACAAACTCGTGCAAATTTTGGCTTGTGTCATCCTCGTTTTTTGTCATATTTGGCCTTGGTATATTGCTTCCGACTTTTTGTGTTTCTCATTACTGCTGGACGCAGTCCCTGCCACTCCCATACTAATATTACAAATAATGTTGATGAGTAGAAACTCCTCCAGGTTACTCAGGCGCATATGAAATACTCCCCCCGTCCTTTTTTACAAGTAGTTTTGAGTCTAGCATGGGAATTAAAAAAACTAGAAAAGATGGAATATTCTGCAAACAAAGAGAAAAGAGATGCAGTGAAAATGTATTGAAAAGAGAAAAAATTATCTTAAAAAGTGAAAACGACTTATTATTTAGAAAATTTTGAAGAGTCTAGAATGAATTATAACTTGGGACGGGTAGTATCATTCTACATGTGCTTATTATACGCTACCTTGGCGATTCCGACTTTTTGTGTCTCTCATTACTGCTGGATGCAGTCCCTACCACTCCCATACTAATATTACAAATAATGTTGATGAGTAGAAATTCCTCCCAGTTACTCAGGGGCATATGAAATACTCCCTCCCTCTTTTTTTATAAGTTGTTTTGGATTTAGTATGGGAATTAAAAAAACTATTCTGGAACAAGAAGAAAAAAGATGTAGTGAAAATGTATTGAAAAGAGAAAATATTGTCTTAAAAAATGAAAACGACTTATAATTTAAAAAAAATTAAAGAGTCTAGAATAATTATAACTTAAGACGGGGGTAGTATCACTCTGCATGTGCTTATTATACGCTACCTTGGCGATTCCATGTCGAGTATATATAGCCCCATCGCCTTCACCACACCCGGAACTCATAGCTCTGGGGCTGAATCCAGAAAGCAACAGCACAGTGTAGTGGTTGCACACGTAGGCCACCGCGAATCTCCTAGCTATGGATCCCTATCACTACCCGAACATGCAAGACCCACTCGGCTTCCCCATCCTCCACCCGCCGCAGCCCTACATCATCCACCCGGCGGCCGGCCTCATCAGCGACAGCAGGGGCCGCGGCAGCGGCGGCGGGCGGCGCCGTCCCGGTGCCAAGCTCTCGACGGACCCGCAGAGCGTGGCGGCGCGAGAGCGCCGGCACCGGATCAGCGACCGCTTCCGCGTGCTCCGCAGCCTGGTGCCCGGTGGCGGCAAGATGGACACGGTGTCTATGCTCGATCAGGCCATCCGCTACGTCAAGTTCCTCAAGGCGCAGGTCAGCTTGCACCAGGATGTGCTCATGCAGGACGAGGAGGGGCGCGGCCATGAGATCGCCGCTGCTGCCTACTCTGGTGCTGACGAGGTGATGATGCCCTCGTCGGACGGCCGTTGCGCGGGTAATGATGTGATGCAGCCACTCCAATTGCCGGTGCAGGAAGCGGCAAGCTACGCAGCCGCGGCTGCCCATCAACTACAGCTGCGTGATCCGTGGCAGATGAGTGGTGGTGCCAACGAACTGCCTCCTCTGCCTCCGTGTGTCTTCGTCGAAGAGCCAGCAGCCGCATGCTACTCTGAGGATGTTGATCTGCTCGGATCTTATTAGCAAGTAGTCTGTAGCTATATGTGGTAGTTTCCGTACTCTCGTTGGTCTCCTAGCTACCTCGCCTCAGCAAAGTTTAGTATTCCATAACCGGTTCGTGAATTACTTGGAGCCTGCATGCCTGCCCGCATGGACACTGTCATTCTGCTGATCAGTGATCACAGAAGGAAGAGTGCATTACTGCATGCAACTGTCAATGTATCGAAGAATCCGATGGACATGCAAGAAATGCTCTGAGAATCGTGTAGTATGTTTGTTTGCTCAGTTAGTATCTCGTTCTTCCACCGTGTCATCTTATTACTATTTATCACTGGATAATTTACCCTCTTTATTTAGTACTCCGTAGTATCTTTTCTTTGGGTTTGTAATAGGGTGAAACTAAAGTAGGTTACCTTCCAAACCTCTTTAATTCAACAAAATGAACTAACTTTTTAAAATCTCTTTTATTTTTGATAAACTAGTTTATTTTTATGAACTAAAGAGGTTCACAGGTTAACTTTAGGTGCACCTATTTAAAGTTTGACACCCCTAGTTTGTAAAGTGAACTTCATAGTCTAAATGTCCTAGGCAATGCTTCTTGCTGATATCTAATCCAACAAGCAGATAGGTAAAAAGAATTAAACAGCATGGCATATGAAATTATAAATTGACATACTCAGGCCTACTCCATCCATCCCAAAATTAAGTTACTTTTATGTTTCGTACCATCTAGATTTGACCAATAATTTATGTATACTGATTAACTTTAAAATTTTGAGACATTTTTCATCATAAGAAATACTTTCTTTAATAGTACTACTACTAGTATATCATTGATGTGCCCCTTTCAACAAGATCCTCTCTTAATAAGCTTGAATATTGATCAACCCGAATGACCAGATTCGATATATGCACATGTCAAGACTTTGCATGAAGTGGTTAAACATGACTTCGCTGCGTGCAGAGCAAATCAAATTAGCGACCTTTTTTTTTCTTGACGGACAACTAAGGGCCTTCTTGATTGTCGGCCAACGCTCGCCACAAATTTGCAGCAAGCATATATATACCAGAAAATGGTGCCGCTTGACAAAAGCTCGGTCGCTACGGACCTCCGGCTCCATTTCTTTTACGAGCCGTGAGTTAGGCGACGATTTTCGGCACTAGGAGCACGATTTTGGGACTACGGCGTGAGAGATTTTATGTGGTCGGGTACCAAGGAACCCCTAAAATTATTTCCTAACATTACCGATTCAATAGAGTCTCTAGTTAGTACTGTAGTCTATATGCTAGTACTAATTTTTACTAGTCCTTTGAACCAAACAACATCACCATATAATTGAAATTCATTTCTCTTTTTTCTTTCGATCTATGGGAGATCAAAGCGCTTGTCCACTTCGATTTTCATTAGCATTGCCTGTTGGCCGGAGAGATTGTGAATTGCAAGGCGATGCTTAATTGCGCCTGTCACAAGAAGTGGAATATCGTCGAGGGCACGTCCTTAATTCCCCGAGAAGAGACGTCACGAGAGTGGGGGCGCCGGCTCCATGGCCATGCACGCTGTCCAAGTGTACGCGATGGATCATCCCGGGCTGCTGGCTCGCGCTGGGGTTGGACTCCGACTGTGCGGGAATAAAGGCTTCGTTTCACTGATGTGGACGGCGACGTCCATCGATCGACCTGTGTGAGCAGAGGCAAAGATTTTTGGCAGACGCGGTGCCATGTTGCGTAGCGGCAGATGTGATGTTTTAGGGCGTTAAACTATGCGTAGGCAAAGACAACTGACGGCCGGGGGCGCGGGCGCGGCTCTGCCCTGCCTGCCTCGGTCGACGATACCTCCTCAGGTTTCGTTCAGGTCGCCGGCGGCTCCATGCGCAGGGTCCTCGGCAGCGCGCCTGTTTCCTGAGGACCGGCCGGCCGGAGTGGTGTGAGGTTTG